>JBBDGP010000639.1:687500-1177500 GCA_037952835.1 Lithobates septentrionalis | reverse complement strand
CCCTTTCTCTGCAGCGTCAGCTGCACTGAGAATGAATGGAGAGAACACAGCAGCTTCTCTCCATTCATAAACTGACACATTGTAATCACAGGAGATTACAATGTTTCAGTTATGTGAATGGAAAGAGTCAGCTGACTCTCTCCATACACACAGCGGAGAGACAGCAGAACGGAGGGGACAGACGAAGAGAGAGGGGGACAACGGAAAGCCGGAACGGATGGGGACAGCGGAGGGGGACAGAGGAACGCATGGGGACAGCGGAGGAGGACTAAGGAGGAGGAGGTGACAGTCAGCGGTGATCGCGTGTGGGGGAATTACAAGCACCGATCACCGCTGTATGTCACTAAGCAGCTGAAAGCCGCTGGGAGAGAAGCTTGTAACTCCCCCACACGTCCATCACCGCTGACAGTCAAGGTATCGGCGGAAGCATCGGGAGCATTTGCCCGAGTACAAGTACTTGGGCAAATGCTTGGTATCGGTGCCGATACCGATACTAGTATCGGTATCGGGACAACCCTAGTTGAAACCCCTATCTGGTTTTATTGCAATCTAGGGCTCAATTAGCGAGTTTTCCCTCTACTCTCTGTTTTACCAGACAGGAAGTGAGAGAAATAGACAATTTGGGCCATTTAAAAATGTTACTAAAGGCAAAATATTTTTCTTTAGTAAAAATAATAAACATTTGCATTCCTTCAGCACTCACTTTACATTACCTCAATGGCTCCTGCTGCTATCAATCTACCCAATGAGAGAGACAGCACTGAGAGCCAAGAGCTGATGCACATCGCTGGATCGGGCTCAGGTAAGAAAAAAGGGGGGCTGGGGAGATCCTACAGCACAGAAGGCTTTTTACCTTAATGCATAAAATGCATTAAGGTAAAAAACCCTTTAAGGCTTTAGAACCATTCTAAGACCCCTTTCACGCTGGGGCCAAGTTTTAGCGGCGCATTAGCCCCCAGAAAAGGGGTTAAAAACCCTGGTGTTGCTGTGTTTCGGAAGAGCTTTTCAGGTGCTTCGGAAGCGCTGCTCATTCACTGCAATGGGCAGGGGCATTTTGGGAGCACCCCAAAGATGCTGCTTGCAGGACTTTTCCGAAACATCCCGCAAGCGCCCCGCCCAGGTGTGAAAGCATCCATTGTAATGAATGGCAGGCAGTTTTCATGTGCTTTACAGGCGCTATTTAATCAATGACTAAAACTTACATTTTTCACTGTGTTTACTGTAACTATCTACAGTAATTAAACATGAATAACACAAACCATTTACCTTGGATGCTCTTTTACAATAAATCTTCAGCCCAATTTTTTTCAGCCTTGGATAGAATAAAAAAAAGGTTAGATTCCCTTTATATATCAGGTTTTTGTAGCTGTGTCCCTTTTGTGGAATTCAGAGGGTTAACACATTCCTCAATGCCTGCTTTCTAAGGGGCCCATTACAGAGAGATAGCAAATATCAGCTCATGCTGTGTTCTATTTAGAAAACACATTCAGGGGAATCCTGAACAGCCCTAATAGCACTTTTCTGGCGGTAGGTCCCTCAACTACCTGCACCATCCTACAAAAAAAAACAAAAAAACAATCCCCTGCGACACTAGTGTAAATTGGCCCTTAGTCCTGGTTAACAGTGGTACGATTTGACATGTCAAATCGCATGTCAAATCGGTGGCAATTGCCGGCAATGACACCGTCATTTGCCCTGCTGCACTGATTTCAAAAAGTAGTTTCTGTAGTACTTTTTGTGATTTAGGGGCTGCAATTTACATTGACATCTGTGCAGAAACCTGCACAGATACAGATGTCTCTGAAATCGCAGCCAAAATTGGGACTAACATGCGGGAGTGAAATCATGCAAGTTCAGCTGAACTCCCGCAGCTCAGTGTGAGCCTATGCTAAGACAGTGGTTCCCAACCTCAGTCTTTATGTACCCCAACAGTTCATGTTTTCAAGATTTCCTCCATCTTGCACAAGTGCTTTAAACCAATGTCAATAGCTTGGTACTTATGACAACTGTTATAACTAAGGGAAATTCCCAAAACATGACCTGTTGGGGGTACTTGAGGCTATGGATTCTGGCTGCAATTAAAGTTGAGTTCCACCCAAAAAAAAAAAATCATTAATGTGCATAAAAAAAAAAAAAAAAACATTTGGAGAAAAAAAATTTTTTTTACTTACCTCCTAATGCATGTTACTAGTGGGTCCATCGTAATCTGCCTCCTTCAACGCCTGGACTCCTGATGTTACTTCCCTCGGCACAGGAAGAGAGATCACCTCTCCCCCCTCCCTTTAGGCAATCATCTGAGACACGTCACAGGTCCCAGATGATTGCGCGGCCCCCCACGGCGCGCGGCTCATGCATGCGCAGTGGGTGCCCGGCTGTGGCTTCACAGTTACAATGCCGGCGCTGCCGAGCGGAGGGGGAGACGAGCGGGGCTTCGATCCCCCGCATTACTGGACCCTGGAACAGGTAAGTGTCTGATTATTAAAAGTCAGCAGCTGCAGTATTTGTAGCTGCTGACTTTTAATTTTTTTTCTTTAAGCGGAACTCCGCTTTAATCACACAAAACTCAGTTTAAAGAGACCCTGTCACTGCCTAGTGCACTTTAAACATAGGATAGGAACTTTGTATTACCGTGTTTCCCCGAAAATAAGACCTACCCCGAAAATAAGACCTACTGCTATTTTCAGGAAGGGCTACAATTTAAGCCCTACCCCAAAAATAAGCCCTAGTTTAAAATGCTTGTAAATGCTAGAATCCACTCTCCCTCAGTAGTATATAATTTTAAAGGGGTGGGTTTCTGTAATATAAGTATCAGATACCTTTGGTACAGCGGCGCTCAGCTGAACTCTTCTTTTGGCTGTCAGCGGGGGATCTCAGCCCCCCTTCCTCTGCAGGCACTCAGCTCATCTCTGCTTCTCTCCCCTTGTCCTGGGTGTCAGTGTGGGATTTCAGCCCCCCTCCCTCGGAAGGTGCTCAGCTGATCTCCACTGCTCTCCTCTTCAGCAGCTCGGGCGGACCATGGAAGCGCCAAGCGGCGCTATAAGAAGGTATTTACACAATTATATTACAGCTACACACACCTTTTACATTATATAATCCTGTAATAGAGATGGTTCTAGGATTTTACAAAAACTTTTATTATGTTCACACTGGGGATTCCTGACAGATAGGGGGAGAGAAGACAGCACATCGCATGGCAAACCCTACCCCAAAAATAAGCCCTAGTGGGTTTTTGGTTGCAAAAATTAATATAAGACCCGGGCTTATTTTTGGGGAAACATGGTAAGAAATACACTCTGCCAGCTGCAGCAATGTGCCCTCAATCAGCAGAGATACACCTTTATTATAATTTGTCAACAAAATCAACACAGGAAGTCAGTAACATATCTCCCAACTGTCCCTGATTTCGAGGGACTGTCCCTGATTTGCAGCAATGTCCCTCTGTACTTCATTCATCCTCATTTGCCCCTCATTTTGGTCTTATCTATGTAGTTGTATATAAAATGCACTATTTACCTTTCAAAAAGTGTTTCCCAGAGCTAAACCTTTCATCCAAATGCTACATTTCTGCATTTTTGAGGTTGAAAAGCCAATATAAAGGAATAGTAGTGGTAAAAAAAAGCACTTGTGGGTTTAACTAATCTTTTTTTGGGGTTAATTCTCATTTAGGGGGTTGTGGTGGGGGGCGTGTCCTATGCCTACACACTTTTGCTAGTAGGTGTCCCTCATTCCTATCTCAAAAAGTTAGGAGGTATGCAGTAAGAAAGTCTTCCAGGCCTCATACAGCACTGCTCCTGTGAACCTTACGTTATCACACTTAGCACTACAAGCCTATGCATAGTAATTTGTCAGGGATTAATATGCGTCAACTTAGTGCCATTCATTTGAGAGTTATCTGTCCTGCATCACTGCCCTCTATGGGGGAGATTTACTAAAACTGGAGCACTCAGAATATGGTGCAGCTTTGCATAGTAGCCAATTTGTTTCTAACCTCAGCTTGTTCAATTAAGCTTTGACAAAAAAAAAAAAAAAGCTGATTTGTTTCTGTGCAGAGCTGCACCAGATTTTGCATGCTACAGTTTTAAAAAATCCCCCATAGTTTCTGTAAATACTTTAAAAATGTCCTGCCTACATTTAGTTTGCAGAACGCCAGGTGGTGACAGGGTCTCTTAAATTATAAATTGAGTAAACTAAGCAGCTTTAAAACAGCTGCAATGTTTGCTGGAATGTATTCGTAGACCACTTATTGGTCTCACCTGTTCCCTGGAATTGCTCTGCAATGATCTATAATATGTAACATTGCTCTGTAACTCCTCATAACCTTATGTTTAAATGATTTGTTTGCATTTTGGAACTTTGCTCAGTTGTCAAGCCTTTTTAGGAAAGTAAGAAAAGTAGCAGATCAATTCAAAGGCAACCATTTCATTTATCGATTGAAGCTTAGCTGCCAGCTCAATAATAAACTGTCTCATTATCCCTTTGTAGAACAAAATGGGTAAATCTTGTGGATAAGACCCATTTATGATGCATATACAGTAGGTATAAATCCATTAAAATTTCTCAAGTTCAGTGAATTATTTTACCAAAAGGATTGTTTTGTGTGATGGTGAATAAATAGGAACTAAAGTGTAATGCATTTATAGAAAGTTAATAATATTACTATACGATAAAGAACATACATACATTTTGAAGTTCTAATATTTTAATAGGACTCTGTCATCTTGGTATTTAGCATTTTTTTAAGGCAAAGGATTGCCAATCCCTTTGGCATATTTTTTATTTGGACAAAAGGATTTTGAAGCATCTGTGGGCAGAAAACTTATGTAAGTCAGAGGCATTCCTTCAAAGAAAAGGGTTAAAGCGGTTGTAAACCCCCAAAAAGATAAAAAAAAAAAACCTGTAAGACAAAGGCATAATGAGCTAGTATGCATCGCAAGCCCTATTATAGGTTTACCTGTAGGTACAATTAAAAAGGAAGACTTGTACCAGGGGAAGGGATGGCATTTATTCCCCGATTTGCAGGAACAGAAATTTCATCCCTTCCCTCCTGTCAGAATGGTGATCTGCCTTGTTTACATAGGAAGGTCACCGTTCTGTCTCTCTGCCCAATGATTAGTGGTTGCTAGAGGACATTGGATACTGTGCGCCTGCCAATCCGCTTCCACTGTGTGTAATCACAGTGGAAATAAGCCGCCAGCACACATTTGCACCCCCTACCCTGAAGAGTCAGATCACGTATATATACACAATCCGGTGAACAGGTGACACCCTGTAGCAGTGAAACTGTTATTTTTTTTTAAATAACAAACATGTCATACTTTCCTCCACTGTGCAGCTCGCTTTGCACATAGTGGCCCCAGGCATCCTCTTCTGGGGTCCCCCCGATGGCTCTCGCGGCTCCTCCCCGCATCAGATAACCCCCTAGGAGAAGCGCTCTCCCGAGGGGGTTACCTTGTGGGCGCGCTCCCGAGTCCAGCATTTGCGCCCCCGGAGCCCATGTCATTGGATTTGATTGACAGCCACGGGAGCCAATGGCTGCGCTACTATCAATCAATCCAATCAAAACAGAAGACACCAGCTAGAGCTGGTGTGCTCCTCCCCGGCGTGAGAAAGAGAGGGTTCAGGTAAGTAAAATTGGGCACTGGGGGGCTGCTGCACTGCAAGAGGTTTTATGGTTCTATGCATTGAGGTGAAAAACCACAAGGGTGTACAACCCCTTTAAGTGGTTAAAAATGAAATTCATTAAAACATTTTTTTGGGATAAGAAAGGTAGGGAAAACTTTAGGAACTTTTACTGCTGCAACCGTTACTGTTCATCTCAGCAGCACCCAAAGATCACTGCAGGGAGGATCTGTACAGTAACCAACAGCCAACAAGCATAAGATACTCTTCATTAGAGGTAAATTAATTGCCTGTTGCTGTATTCCCAAACTTTTTTTTACTGGAGTTCAAATTTAAATACTTCACATTTTGACAAGAATATATTCACATTTATAAAGCATGGCTTTTTACACAGGCATAGCATAATTTTTTAATATCTAGTGCTACAAAATGCAATAAACCTAATAACAGTCACACTGGCATCTTGTTATGTGAATGGACACTTAGAAGGAAATAGTAGACAATTATGGTTCGCTAAGTCCTATTGTTTTCTCAGAGTACTGTTGCGATAAAATCTCTTGGGTATAATACAAAATACATGAAGCATGTTACATCTAGAAAAAAACATAAGCACCACTTATTAATGAAAACTGTAAGAAAATTGATTGCAGCAATAACACCAATTAGAAAAATAAATGTCTAATGTGCAAACTGCCTATTCAAAATTTAAACATCAGCAGGTTATAATTACTCAACTTTTTGGTCTTGGTTTAAGAAAGATTTGCTACAGGTGTGAATAATTTGTAGACATAGTATACTAAAAAAATAAATATAATATATAGCAATACATAACTAATATATAATATATGGATGGTATGTCATAGAATTCTTTTACTCCGTTAGGATAATTTTAAATGACCCCTTACCCTCCAAATTCCCTCTCCACCCTACAGTTCCTAGTTCCCCGTTCCCTACACTTCCTTTCTCTAAGCCGTTCTCTAGCATAACTTATGCCCTCCTTGCACCTATTCCCTCCTCCTTATTTTTTTGCAACTAAGCAGTGATGACCTGGGACCAGAAACCCTCTCCCCCCATCTAATCTTTTTTGGGGATAGATGAGATAATTTAGTCCTTATGCAACCCCAGGGTTCTTCCCCAATACATATGTAGCGATAACCCCGCAGGAGCCACTTAAGTATGTTTGCTGCGTACTCTGCTTCTCAACCCCAATAACAGTCTCAGACCCCTCTGGCACACCTGGCAATAGTGTAAGTTCAATGACCAATGAGAAACACACACGTAATGATAAAACACAGAAATTGTCTTTACTGCAATAGTTCTGTGGAAAAAGAGTAACAAACAGTAACAATATATAATTATGTAATGCAATTGGAGAGCAATAACTGAGATTAAGAGCAATATAGCGCAATATCTTATTCAGGCTGCTTTCAGGGTATTCAAAACTTGAGAATAACCCTAAGAGCAGGGGCAAGCACTTCAATAACAATAAATTACAATATGGCAATCTGTATCAGATTGGTTACCTTTACTCAGGTCAGCTCTATGTGTCCAGGCAGGAGGAGAGCAGGGGAATGACCCTCTTTATGTCAGGCCTCTCTCTTCTGTCCCCTGATAACACAGGCCCAACTTCAAACACTGTACTCAAATCACTATTTAATGGCTTAACTTCCCAGATAAACTGTCCCGCACACCCACTGCATATACAGAGCCCCAAGTATGTGTGTGTGGGCCCATATGGCACTAGTAGCTTCGGTCCTTTTGAAAAAAGATGAGGCTTTGTATCTTCAGCTAGCCACTCTCATTGGTGCACTTAAACTCCTGAATAGCAGGGCCAAACAATACAACTGGCCTAGATTATCAAGTAAAGAATGCAGGATCTTCCTCAGCAAGGTGAACGGACAATGGTGTCTGTATACTGTGTCCTTTAGCCCTGTGGCACTACAAGTGCCAGCAAGATGACTAACAACAACAATGTCTGTATACAGTGTCCATTTAACTCTGTCTGTGTGCAATGTCTTTGTTTCCTGCAAATGGGCAAAAGCCCTCTTACCCAATCCTGCGGTCAAGGCCCAAACGAATGTCCTGGAACAGGCAAGCTCTCTCTGGATGTCCCGACTGGCTGTGGGTGCCTGAAATCCTGCAGTGGACTGACCTGGGAGGCTGCACCTCTCCCCTTGGTCTAATCTCTTCCTCTGCCTCGTAGTCTGACAATCTCCTCAGATCAGCAAGAAAGAGTCTCTAGTTCCTTTGCCCCCAGGGCAGACTGGCTCTTGTAGTTCTGTATCCATAGAAAGCTATGGGGCCATTTTAGATCGGGACTACATGTCCCAGAATCCTTTGCAGCTGCTGCTTGTTAAAGTCCCTCTGATTTGCCCCTGTAATTGCTCCTGCCATTGGCTCTCCTCCTCCTGTCAATAGGGACACAGGGGAGGGTTAAGAGTGAGCAACTCTGTGTGTCTGAGTGTGTCAGTGAAGAGAAAAAAAGGATGCTGACAGGCACTTTTCTCTCTCACAGAAGAACCTCTACCAGCTTGGCCAGGCCACAGGATATGCAGGGCACCTGCTACATATACCTAATGTGTCCCTCTGAGGCTATATGCAATGTAGTACCCCTGGCATCCATTGTTGAGGTGCTTATTGGTACCTCTTCCTAGTTATTACAACCTACCTTAAGCCTAGTCCATATTCCCCCAACACCTTGTCTGTGGAAGGATTGGTAGCTCACTTGGATTCTTGGCTTTAGCCTCATCCTCACTGCTTTTGATGTATGCAATGTACTGTTTCCACACCTTACTGTTATTTGTTTTGCTATGTACATTAACATGTACAGTATCTCACAAAAGCGAGTACACCCCTCACAACTTTGTAAATATTTTATTATATCTTTTCATGTGACAACACTGAAGAAATGACAGTTTGCTACAATGTAAAGTAGTGAGTGTACAGCTTGTATAACAGTGTAAATTTGCTGTCCCCTCAAAATAACTCAACACACAGGCATTAATGTCTAAACCGCTGGCACCAAAAGTGATTACACCCCTAAGTGAAAATGTCCAATTTGCGCCCAATTAGCCACTTTCCCTCCCCGGTGTCATGTGACTCGTTAGTGTTACAAGGTCTCAGGTATGAATGGAGAGCAGGTGTTTTAAATTTGGTGTTATCGCTCTCAATCTCATACTAGTCACTGGAAGTTCAACATGACACTTCATGGCAAAGAACTCTCTGAGGATCTGAAAAAAGAATTGTTTCTCTACATAAAGATGGCCTAAGCTATATTAAGATTGCCAAGACCCTGAAACTGAACTGCAGCATGGGGGCCAAGACCATACAGCGGTTTAAAAGGACAGGTTCCACTCAGAACAGCAAAGAAAGAAACAAGAGAGCGCACCAGCCTAGCGCATTATCCTTGGCAAGTTTAATAAATTAAAAACAAGGTAAAAAGCTACTCACAAAAGTCGCAGGTAAAATTGCATATCGAACGCACAAAGGCAATAGTTCCAGTGGTAGGCAGCTGTCCAGGTCCCAGGAGGGAGGCACACGGACCGCCTCTGGCTTACGCGTTTCAAAGGTTTGACCTTCTTCCTCAGAGCCTTATTGGTGGCAGTCTCCTGCCGACTTTTTATATACACATGTTAGGCTGAAGCAAACTGATCAGGTTGGTATCGGGACTCCTCCCTTAATTGGTGGGCGGTCCTCTGGGGGGAGGGGAGGGGGAGGTGTGTTATGGATCTTGGCTAGGTAAACATTGTTGAAGAGCCATACCATATTAATTTATTGATTTCATTTGATAATTAATTGGTGTGCTTCCATATCCATTATTGTTATCGCTATTAAAATTAGTCTAACCCATAATGGGTGAGCTGATAGGGTCGTACCAGTAGTTACCCATACACAATCTGCTCTTCTACCCTCGCATTCTTATATCACATAGATGATACAGAGTAATGTGCAGTGATCAGAGGGTTAGGAGTATGAGAAAGGGGGGTGTACCTTATCATCTGTAGATCTAATGCCATCTCCTCTGCTCGAGTGCGTTTGTCTTCTGCAGGGGCTGTGTCTGTGTGGGCTGCCATTGCTGACACGTTCGCTCCTGTGCCCCATAGAACTGGGTGGAACGCACGCCGCCGATTGACTTCCGGGTTGCGGTCCACAGGGCGGAAGTGCGGTCGTGATGTCACATCCCGTGCGATTATTGTCTTTTTCAATAATCACCATATGCACATATATGGATATGCGATGGATGTGTATAAGGCTTTTACTTTCTATATATATGTGTATACATATATTTGTAACTTTTTATAGAAGGTGTATTATATGTATTTTATTACCATTTATTTTAAACACAATGTAAGTGGGTCTCCTGCTGGCTTCCAAATACACATGTTTTGAGCATTGCTATTTTTAACTATTGTTCTAGACCAGATTCCACCACTCCCCTCCCTTGGTCCCCCTTGAATTTCCCTGCTATCATTGCATACTATTGCTCACTACTATTTATTGTTGTCATTTATCTAGTTACACATTTTTAAACATTTCCATTCCTTCTAGTTGAAGTCAGACGCTATCAGTCTGACTTTGACCTCTATCTGTGTCTACAGCAAGATGGAGGCCACTGTTTACTCTATTGTGTCACATCCCAGGCGCCGCACGGCGCACGGGATGTGACATCACGACCGCACTTCCGCCCTGTGGACCGCAACCCGGAAGTCAATCGGCGGCGTGCGTTCCACCCAGTTCTATGGGGCACAGGAGCGAACGTGTCAGCAATGGCAGCCCACAAAGACACAGCCCCTGCAGAAGACAAACGCACTCGAGCAGAGGAGATGGCATTAGATCTACAGATGATAAGGTACACCCCCCTTTCTCATACTCCTAACCCTCTGATCACTGCACATTACTCTGTATCATCTATGTGATATAAGAATGCGAGGGTAGAAGAGCAGATTGTGTATGGGTAACTACTGGTACGACCCTATCAGCTCACCCATTATGGGTTAGACTAATTTTAATAGCGATAACAATAATGGATATAGAAGCACACCAATTAATTATCAAATGAAATCAATAAATTAATATGGTATGGCTCTTCAACAATGTTTACCTAGCCAAGATCCATAACACACCTCCCCCTCCCCTCCCCCCAGAGGACCGCCCACCAATTAAGGGAGGAGTCCCGATACCAACCTGATCAGTTTGCTTCAGCCTAACATGTGTATATAAAAAGTCGGCAGGAGACTGCCACCAATAAGGCTCTGAGGAAGAAGGTCAAACCTTTGAAACGCGTAAGCCAGCGGCGGTCCGTGTGCCTCCCTCCTGGGACCTGGACAGCTGCCTACCACTGGAACTATTGCCTTTGTGCGTTCGATATGCAATTTTACCTGCGACTTTTGTGAGTAGCTTTTTACCTTGTTTTTAATTTATTAAACTTGCCAAGGATAATGCGCTAGGCTGGTGCGCTCTCTTGTTTCTTTCTTTGTTTTTCACTATTAGGATAATCCCATCCTTCGGGAGCAGCAAAGCCGAAGTCCATAGTCCTTCTTGAACTTTTTTAGCTAACACACCAGTGCGCAAGAGTACTTTTTTTCGTTTTCCACTCAGAACAGCCCTCGCCATGGTTGACCAAAAAAGTTGAGTGCACGTACTCAGGGTCATATCCAGAGGTTGTCTTTGGGAAATAGATGTATGAGTGCTGCCAGCATTGCTGCAGTGGTTGAAGGGTCATTTCTTCAGTGTTGTCACATGAAAAGATATAATAAAATATTTACAAAAATGTGAGAGGTGTACTCACTTTTGTGAGATACTGTATACTCAATAAAATACTTTTACAAGGATAATTTTAAATGTGGTAGCAGAAAAGTGAAAGAAAGTAGGAAATAGTTATTAACTTACAAATTTGCTACATTTGCTTTTTTGGTTGGTAGACCATATCCCCCTTCTCCTTCTAGCTTAATTGTATGACTTATGACTAGTATGATTGTATAACTTTCTGCCTAACATAGTCCAGAGGTTATACACACCACACTCTTCAGTTATGAAAAGCCCCGCTTGTCAAAATGCATGTGTTACATTGACCTAAAATCAAAAAATTCAAGAGAAAATGAATGTAGTTGGTGACATGGTGGCTTTAGTCGATCTAATGTAGCATGCAGACACCACCGCACACTGTATTCAACTCCAATGTAAGTTGAATGAAAAATGGATTTCAGCTCAGATCCCAGCCCATCGATCACACCTCTCTGACATATTTCACCTCTCTGACATCGGGCTTGTAGTCAATACAATTTCATAGACAGTAAGCATTAACATAATATTGCAATTTCAAAAATGTTTTAATCTGCGGCTTGCATTACAAGTAAACCTGAATACCTTGACGTAACAGTCCTTGTTCAGGCTTTTTTTTACCATAGAGGTGACATGGGGCATTTCCCAATTGTTTTTCTGCATTGTTACCCTGTCACATGGTCCCTAGTTGAGACCACAAGTGGCTGTGCTGACACCAGCACTTCAGCATGTTCATCTATAGTCACCAAAAAAAGATGCCCCAAGAACAATGATTTGTGGCTAACATTGGAGTGGGTGCGTGTAGACAAAGAATGGCTCAAAAGGGTTCCAGAAGATCAGCAGCACTGAGATGGAAAAAAAGGATGAAAAAAGATAAAAAGTGTCAAAAATAAGGCAGCGTTTTATGATATACTTAGCAATTAAATGTCATCCAGCTAGGGTTTAGTCTACTTTAAACAGTACCTGTAGTGCTGGGGCAAATACTTTTCAGTACAGTCAGGATATAGGAAGAAAGTCACTTCCCCTGCTAGTTACATACCTTCTACATTGTTAAGCCCTACCCATAACAGCCAAACCCAAACCTGAAACATCAAGTGCCACACATTTTTTTATGTCCACTGTACAGCCCATTTATCACTAGTAAATTAGTTGTTGCTGAGTACCTTACAGAAATGCTGAAAAGTACTCCACTCGCCTTCCCTTCTGGTGTCACTTCATGTCTGGCCAGATTTGTAATATTTTGCTCAATCTCTGCTCCCACACACTAGTAACTAAGATTCTGCAGTTAGGATCCAACTTTCATTAGTTGGAGTAGTTGGACTTTGTGATTCGAGGAGTGACATTAGCTTAACCATTTGACCTCCGTAAGATTTAACCCCCTTCCTGACCAGGCCATTTTTTGTGATACAGCACTGCGTTACTTTAACTGACAATTGCGTAGTCATGGGACACTGTACCCAAACAAAATATATGTCCTTTTTTTCCCACAAATAGCGCTTTCTTTTGGTGGTATTTAATCACCTTTGCATTTTCATTTTTTGCGCTATAAACAAGAAAAGACCAAAAATTTTGAAAAAAAAAAAGTATATTTTTTACTTTCTGCTATAAAACATACAGTATCCAAAAAAAAAATTGAAAAAATCTAATTTCTTCATCAATTTATGTCAATATGTATTCTGCTACATATTTTTGGTGAAAAAAATTCCAATAAGCATATATTGATTGGTTTGCGCAAAAGTTATAGCGTCTACAAACTATGGGATATTTTTATTTATTTTTTTATTCTTTATTTTACTAGTAATGGCAGCAATCAGTGACTTATAGTGGGACTGCGATATTACAATGGACATTCTGACACTAATTGACACTTTTTGGGGACCAGTGACACAAATACAGTAAGAAGGTGGGAGGTGCTTTTACTAGGGGAAGGCATAGATCTATGTCCCTGCTTTTCAGGATCACAGGATCCATGCCTTTCCTACTGGCAGAACAGCAAACTGCCTTGTTTACGTAGGCAGACTGCCATTATGTATGTGTAACGAATGATCGGTGTGTGCCGGTGGACATCGAGTCCACTGTGCTCAGTGATTGGATCCCGCTGTGATTATACGCCGGTGGTGCACATGTGCGCTCCCTACCCGGAAGAGCCGCATCACATATATATATACAAGGACCGTCACACAGCTGCTGCCCTGTAGCAATAAAACTGTTATGGGCCGGTCAGCAAGCGGTTAAGGAAATTAGGTTGATGTTGTGATCTTATTGCTGACTTAGACAAAAGTCTAGGTCCCGTGTATAATAATTCCTTGGTTCCAGTTACTTTCATACAGAGAAACTAATCTGAAGATAAATACGCTTACTGGTTCTCGATCTTTAGAGTGCCATTAGTTTGTTGTTGGTTGTTAGTTTACATACTCTGCATAATTGGCTTGTTTACTTTGATTTTAAAGGAAAAAAAAAATAAAAATAAACATTTCCTACTTACCTACTCTCTGCTCTGTGTGCTGGCTGATCCCCCGTGCCCCCATAGCAAGCCGCTGCTTTACTACATGCCTACTTAATACAGCAAATAATTGAAACAGGAGTAGAGGTATTCTGGGACATAAATGCACATCAAGGTAACAAACTGACTACACATACTAGACTTACCCTTATGTGTTTGGGAAACACTAGGTTTTTAGCAGTTTGCTGTTTTTGTCAGTCTGGTAAATGTAACCTCACTTTCTTTTCTGGTATCTCCAATCACCACTACAGAACCTGGGAACCTATGGGAGTACTTTCGGGAGGGTGGTATTTGTGGTGTGAGGTTCCACATGCCTTACGTCCTGGGCGCTTACAAGACAATAAGTTTCCAATCCCAGAGGATGCCATTTTTGGGGAAATGCATCGGGTGAAACTGTGATTCTCTTTTTAATAAAGCCTACTTAAACAGTATCACACTATAAGTTTTCTCCCTACCCATATTTGACATAGACTGTATCTGTATAAACACACTGACAGCTGAATTAAAAAAAAAGATTTGGGTTTGGTATGGATTTTACGGGGAACCCCACGCCAAAATAAAGAAAAATGTCATGGGGCCCCCCAAAATTCATACCAGACCCTTATTCGAGCATGTAGTCTGGCAGGTCAGAAAAGGGGGGGACGAGTGAGGGCCACTTCCTGAACCACACCAGGCCACATGCCCTCAACATGGGGGATGCCTCCCTACCCAAAAGCACCTTGTCCCCTTGTTGATGGGGACAAGGACCTCATCTCCACAATCCTGGGCTGTAGTTGTGAATGTCTGCGGGCAGGGGGCTTATTGGATTCTGGAAGCCCCCTTTGACAAGGGGGCCCCCATATCCCATCCCCCATGTGAGTGAGTATGGGGTACTATGTACCCCTACCCATTAACCAAAAAAAGTGTCAAAAAGTAATAAAAACACAGACAGTTTTTAACAATTCCTTTATTAAAAAATAAAAAATAAAAAAACAGTGTCCCCCGATGTAGATCCATCGTCAATCACGATGCCACCTCCACTACTGTACCCGAAAAAGAAAGAAAAACACTCAGCTGTAAACTAAGGCAAACCGCCGAATGTCTGGCTTGCCATTTTACAGTTATAGGTGAGAGGCTGAGCTACCTGGCAACGTCACCTGGTGGCACCACCCCCTTGTGACATCACTGACCACTGCATGCTGGGTCGGTGATGTCGCCAGGTGGCCCTGTCCCTTACCTATATAAGAACTGTCAAATGGCAAGCCAGACATTCAGCGGTTTGCCTTAGTTGACAGCAAAGCATTTTTTTTTCTTTTTTGGATTGGTGGTGGAGGCGGGCATCGTGATTGACAATGGATTTACCCCCACACAATTTTTTATGGTCAATTACTTGCATATAAGCCTTCAAGATGGGGACTTTTGATTTTTCGCGTTCGGCTCCCATAGACTTCAATGGGTTTTCGCCGTTTGGGTCAGAAATTTTTCTCTGTTCGGGGGTTCTGGTGCAAACCAAACAGGGGATTATTCAGCTGATCTCTACCATCTCTAGTCTGCATTGTATTTTTGTCTTCATTCATTCACGCCTTGCATTACCTTTTCCCAAACATCTAATGATGTAATTATACATTTTAGTTCAAATACTTTTAGTTATTATTTTCTGTATTTTTTTTTTTTTATATTTCCCTGACTTTTAAATTCAATATACATTGCATTAAGGCCTTCGGTCACACATTTTTCTGTTAAAAATTGGATAGAAGGCTTGAGTAAAGAAAAACATATTCTTCCTTGAACACATATAATATTGTACAACAGGTAACTTAACCTGACCTAAAACTTTTCTAAGGTAACAATGTTCTGAACTGAAGTTGAGCCTGCCGGCATGTACCTGGTTTAGTCTTCAGTTCAATCCATGTATCCCTGTGGAGCCATGCGAATCCCAGATACATGCTGTAAAAGTTCTTGCTACACTTAAGTACTGTTGCTACCTTGGAAAGGTTTTAGGCCAGGTCAGGGTCAATCTAAGCACATTTTCATGTAAACAACGTAGGGTCATCTGTACAACTTAATAAGTCGCAGCTCCTATACAGAGTTGTTAAAATAAAAAGCAATGTTTACTACAGTGTGTGAACGTTTTTCACTTACTCCAAAATACCTTTTTGGGTCACAATGGAACACATTCATAAATATTAATTGTTTCTTTGAGCAGAGTGTGAGGTCATTGGTTGTCATGTTTTTTTTTTTTTCCGCAAGAGCAGACCACAAACCATTGTTCAGAACTCTTTTTGTTGTATAGCATTAAGGGATGTCAGAGTTTGCTACTACAACTTTGTTTAGAATCCTTGCAGAGGCACAGCAACCCACTTGTCTATAGTTGTGCAGCAAAATAACAAAATAAGAACCCTTCTTGCTGGATATTGTGGATCCTAACCTCTCTCCAAAACTGTTCTGTTGTGCAGGCTGCCATCCTGGTGGTACAGATGACTACAAATGGGTTTTCAACTTTTTTAGTCATTAACATTGAACACCAGGCAAACAGTTAAATATACAGATAAAAAAATACTTACACTGGAGCTATTGAACTTAAAAAAGGATTTGTATTCCTTTTTATTCACTTCTGTAATTTAAACAGTCCTGACACAAAGCACGGCCTAGCTTGGCAAAATAGGAGGCCAGATTTTTCTCTGGTGAGGTTCAATAACATTTCTAGGATTTCTGCCTACCCCCAGGCTGTGACTGGATGGCAAAAGAATAAACAACATACTGATCATCTCTCTGTCACTCTGCTCTCCATCAGTGTGTTCCTTGTTAGCACATGAGCACTGCAGCATGACTGACTGGCTTCTTGTGCTGCTTCTCCATCTCCTACTTTGAGCTGTGCTGTAGAGTGGGCTACAAGAAGCTCATACCAAATTAAAATTTAGGTACTTCGACTTGCAATAAAAAATACATTTAATAATCTATTAATGAATACTTATCGGCATTAATTTGTCTTTTTCATGTCTGCCTGGAGTTTAGCTCTAAGTAATCTAAGTATCTAAACCTGCCTTGGCCTCAGCCACTTGTTATTCTCTGTACAGCAGCATTCACTAAGCCAAACAACTAAGTAAGTTTTTTACAAATGTGTTAACGATGACTATGTTCATAGGAGACTGCTGCTCCTTCACTGTCCAATCATAGGCTTGGTGACAGGGAAGGAACCAAGTTGCATTTCCTCACTATAGTAAACAAAGGCTAGCTCATCCTGGCTCTGTTAATCTCAGGACTGGTTGGACAAAATATAAAACTTTTGGCATGTAAAACAACTACCTTGTTACATACACTACAGTGGATATAAAAAGTCTACACACCTCTGTTGAAATGTTAGGTTTCTGTGATGTAAAAAAATGAGACAAAGATAAATCATTTCAGAACTTTTTCCAACTTTAGCCTCCCTGGCGGTATGAATATTTCAGATTTTTGATGCTGAAAGTGGTACAATTATTTTGCATGAAAATTTGGCGTTTTATATTGTAGGTCTGTAATTCTTAGGAATAACTCACTTAAATCTGTCCAAACAAGAGTCTAGTAGACATCCCGGGTATGATAAAGTTTGAAAAATGAAAATATAAATTATAATATAATAAATAACTATAAATAATTATAACAAATAATAATATAATAACAATAATAATAATAATAAAAATTATTCAATAATGTAATCAAATCAAAAACAATGAAATTTTCTCAGTTGCAAAATTGTCACAGACATTACTTTCAGTGTTTGATGACGGATCTCCCCACAAATCACTATCGCTCAATTCTGCAAGTGGTTCTAATTTATTATCGCTGTTTTCTAGCTGGTCTACAACCACTTTTGATGTAAAGGGACGGTTTTGGTTGCTATGGACAATCTCCAGTTTCCAGGCAGAAAGAACAGTATTTATAATATAAAACTGCATGCAGGGCACTGGATAAACCACTAGGGACAAAATGGATGTGAAATAAATTGATAAAGTAATGTAATCTGTAAAATTACAGTGTACTATATATGTATTGTGTTTTTAACTTTTTGAATTCGCTGTTCTTCGTCCCCGTGCGTAGCAACACTCGCAGGGAACGGAGCTCGGTGCTGTGATGAATCGAGTGGAGGACGGCTCGTACACAGAGCATGGAGACATTGCAGGATCCTGGGGACAAGGTAAGTTTGCTGTACCTGGATCCTGTAATGCTCGGGGTTACCGCTTTTGGTGCTGAAAATCCACCCCGAGCCACACTCGGGAATACCTTGATTAAAGTGGTAAAGAGGTTAAAGTGGTAAAGAGGTTAAAGTGATTGTAATAGTTAATTTTAATTTTTTTTTTAAATAACAAACATGTAATACTTACCTCCTCTGTGCAGTGGTTTTGCACAGAGCAGCCTGGATCCTCCTCTTCTCGGGTCCGTTTTTGCTGCTCCTGGCCCCTCCCTCCTATTGAGTGCCCCCTCAGCCATAAGCTCTCTATGGGGGCACCCGAGCCAAGTCAGAGCTCTGTGTATCCGTTCAGACACGGAGCCCCGACCTGGCCTTGCCCCTCTCTCCTCTGATTGACTGACTTTGATTGACAGCCACAGGAGCCAAAGGCGCCACTGCTGTGTCTTAGCCAATCAGGAGGAGTGTCCCGAATGGCTTAGACACTCGTGGACATCGCTGGAGAGAGATGGGGCTCAGGTAAGTAATTGGGGGGTGCTGGGAAGGCTGCTACCCACAGAAGGTTTTTTATCTTAATGCATAGAATGCATTAAGATAAAAAACCTTCTGCCTTTACAACTCCTTTAATGGGGCCCTATAAACTGTACAACTCAATTGAAAAACAAACTAAAATCTTTTATGGGGGGAGTAAAAATAAATAACTAAAATAATGTGGTTGCATAAGTGTGCACACCCTCGTATAACTGGGGATGTAGCTGTGTTCAGAATTAAGCAATCACATTCAAACTCATGTTAAATAGGAGTCACTACACAACTGCCATCATTTAAAGTGTCTCTTATTAACCCCAAATAAAGTTCAGCTGTTCTAGTAGGTCTTTCCTGACATTTTCTTAGTCGCATCCTACAGCCATGGCCCACAGAGAGCTTCCAAAGCATCAGAGGGATCTCATTGTTAAAATGTATCAGTCAGGAGAAGGGTACAAAAGTATTCCCAAGGCATTAGATATACCATTGAACACAGTAAAGACAGCCATCATCAAGTGGAGAAAATATGGCACAACAGTAACATTATCAAGAACTGGACGCCCCTCCAAAATTGGTAAAAAGATGAGAAGAAAACTGGTCAGGGAGGCTGCAAAGAGGCCTACAGCAGCATTAAAGGAGCTGCAGGAATATCTGGCAAGTACTGGCTGTGTGGTACATGTGACAACAATCTCCGGTATTCTTCATATGTTTGGGCTATGGGGTAGAGTGGAAAGACGGAAGCCTTTTCCAAGCCTGGCTAAATTTCACAAAAACACATCTGAAGTCTCCCAAAAGCATGTGGGAAAATGTGTTATGGTCTGATGAACCCAAGGTTGAACTTTTTGGCCATAACTCCAAAAGATATGTTTAGTGCAAAAACAACACTGCGCATCACCAAAAGAACACCATACCCACAGTGAAGCATGGTGGTGGCAGTACCATGCTTTGGGGCTGTTTTTCTTCAGCTGGAACAGGGACCCTAGTCAAGGTAGAGGGAATTTTTCCAAATACCACAAAACCTTCAGGCCTCTGCTAGAAAGCTGAAAAGGAAGAGGAACTTTCAGCATGACAATGACTCAAAGCATACATCCAAATCAACAAAGGAATGGCTTCATCAGAAGAAGATTAAAGTTTTGGAATGGCCCATAGAGATATGGAGTGATTTTGCAAAGAAGAGTGGGCAAATATAAGTCAAGATGTGCCATGCTGATAAACTCATACCCAAAAAGACTGAGTGCTGTAATAAAATCAAAAGGTGCTTCAACAAAGTATTAGTTTAAGAGTGTGCACACTAATACAACCATATTATTTTATTTTTTTATTTTTACTTCTCTCCACCTAAAAGATTTTGGTTTGTTTTTCAACTGAGTTGTACAGTTTATAGGTCACAATAAAGGTGAAAAAAGTTCTGAAATAATTTATCTTTGTCTAATTTTTTTTCATCTCAGAAACCTGACATTTTAACAGGGGTGTGTAGACTTTTTAAATCCACTGTATATTACCAAAAGTATTGGGACGCCTGCCTTTACACGCACATGAACTTTAATGGCATCCCAGTCTTAGTCTGTAGGGTTTAATATTGAGTTGATCCACCTTTTGCAGCTATAACAGCTTCAACTCTTCTAGGAAGGCTGTCCACAACGTTTAGGAGTGTGTCTATGGGAATGTTTGACCATTTTTTCAGAAGCACATTTGTGAGGTCAGGCACTGATGTGGACGAGGAGGCCTGGTTCGCAGTCTCCGCTCGAATTCATTCAAAGGTGTTCTATTGGGTCCAGGTCAGGTGCAGGCCAGTCAAGTTCCTCCACCCCAAACTCGCTCATCCATGTCTTAATGGACCTTGCTTTGTGCACTGGTGCAAATCATTTGTGGTGTGGGGTTGTTTTTTAGGGGTTGGGCTTGGTCCCTTAGTTCCAGTAAAGTGAAGTCTTAAGGTGTCAACATACCAAGACATTTTGGACAATTTTATGCTCACAACTTTGTGGAAACAGTTTGGGGATGGCCTCTTCCTGTTCCAACATGACTGCGCACCAGAGCGGAGACTGCGAGCCAGGCTTTCTCATCCAATATTAGTGCCTGACCTCACAAATGCGCTTCTTGAAGAAAGGTCAAACATTCTCATAGACACAATTCTAAACCTTGTGGACAGCCTTCCCAGAAGAGTTGAAGCTGTTATAGCTGTAAAGGGTGGGGCAACTCAATATTGAACCCCATGGACTAAGACTCGAATGCCGTTACAAGTTCGTGTAACAGTAGGCATCCCAATACTTTTGGTAATAAAGTTTAGTTACATAGTTAGTCTGGTTAAAAAAAGAAACAAGTCCATCTAGTTCAATCAATAAAAGGAAAAAAAAATATCATACAATCCTATATTTATATACACAATCCTTTACCCACAGTTGATCCAGAGGAAGGCAAAAACCCCCAGCAACGCATGAACCAATTCACTCCAGCAGGGGGGAAAAAAAGAAATAAATGTTAGTATCCAGTTATAATATGCACATTTTGGAAAGCGTCTAGGCCCTTTTTAAGCACTTCAGCCCCGGAAGGATTTGCCCCCTTAATGACCAGGCCATTTTTTGCGATACGGCACTGCGTCACTTTAACTGACATTTGCGCATTTGAGCGACACTGTACCCAAACAAAATTGACGTCCTTTTTTTTCCCACAAATAGAGTTTTCTTTTAGTGGTAATTGATCACCTCTGCGGTTTTTATTTTTTGTGCTAAGAACAAAAAAACAAAGACAGTTTTGAAAAAAAAATATATTTTTTTTTACTTTTTGCTATAATAAATATCCAAATATTTTTTTTAAAACAAATTTATTCATCAGTTTATGCCAATGTGTATTCTTCTACATATTTTTGCTAAAAAAAAATCACAATAAGCATATATTGATTGGTTTGCGCAAAAGTTATAGCATCTACAAAATAGGGGATAGGTTCAAGGCATTTTTATTATTATTATTTTTTACTAGTAATGGCGGAGATCTGCAATTTTTATCGGGACTGCGACATTGCGGCGAACAGATTGGACACTTTTTTGGGACAATTGACATTTATACAGCAATTAGTGCTATAAAAATGCACTGATTACTGTGTAAATGTCACTGGCAGGGAAGGGGTTAACATTAGGGGGCGATCAAGGGGTTAAATGTGTTCTCTCGTGTGTGTTTTTTTTAACTATGGGGGCAGTGGACTGACTAATTAATCACTAATTACTAGGAACAGACGATCTGTCTCTCCTCTCCTGTCAGAACAGGAATTTGTGTGTTTACACACACAAATCCCCATTCTGGCTCTCGTGTCCACAAACGCGGGTGGCTGACGGACATTGCGCCTGCCGGCCACGCGCATCGGGTTCCCCGCCATGCAGCGGGCGCGTGCCTGCTATGGCTCTTAAATGGCTATGGCTCTTAAAGTAGCCATATACAGGTACAGCGATTTGTGCAGGGGAGCCAACCTGCCGCCGTAAATGTACATGAGGCGGTCGGGAAGTGGTTAAAGCAATCTACTGAGCTGGCCGGAACTAGCTCTTGACGGAGTCTATTCCACATTTTCACACCTCTTACTGTGAAGAAACTTTTCCACATTTGAAGATTAAAATCTCCTTTCCTCTAGACGTAATAAGTGCCCTCTTGTCCTCTTTGATGACCCTAAAGTGAATAAATCAACACCAAGTTCACT
Organism: Lithobates septentrionalis; assembly: GCA_037952835.1. Taxonomy (NCBI): domain Eukaryota; kingdom Metazoa; phylum Chordata; class Amphibia; order Anura; family Ranidae; genus Lithobates; species Lithobates septentrionalis. Next base: position 1,155,240 of record JBBDGP010000639.1, on the reverse strand, counting down.
ATGGACCACCTTTGTATTTATACCTATTGATCATATCACCCCTTAATCTCCTCTTCTCGAAAGAAAGAATACATTCAGTTCCTCTAATCTTTCCTCATAATGAAGCAGGGTGCAAGGAGTTGGGACTTTAAATGAAGCACGTAGGTATACAAGTTCCATTTTATTGGAAACCGGTATAGTAATATATAATGGTAATCATAAATAAACATATAATATCCAATACAATTCATATAAATCAATGTACATACAATGAGGGCAGTTGGCCACATGATTGCAGACAGTTGGTATCACATAATACATATACTAAAAAATATATACAACATGTAAAACATGTAATACATGAAAACACAGCATACAATAGCTCTATGCATTTTGTGGATTTATCCACTATTCAGCAGCATGCACGTGAATTGATGCATGAGTAATGTAATATGATGGAGATAAATTCTAATGGTCTTTCTTCATAGCTGAGCTACTCCATGCCTCTTATCAGTTTTATTAGGATTTTGCTCAATTTGGAAACTGCAGCTTGGCATTGCATGCAATAATTAAGCTTATGATCTACCAAAACCCCCAGATCCCTCTCCACCATTGATTCCCCCAGTTGAAGAATAGCAATCAAATCAGGCTCCAGAGCTGCAGATGACGATTAAAAATGACTGCAAATGCAAATTATTAACAACAATGGCAATTTTCTGCTGATTTAAAGCATGCTGTAAGGTGACTATCCATTCAACCAACATATATTATATTGTGTTTTTTTTTTTTTTTTTTATAGGCCAATACATTTCAGTAATAGGATTTTGTAGATACAACATTTTATGCTTAAAAGGGGACTGGGGATCTATTTATTTATTTATTTATTGTTAGATAAATGTGGAAACAATGATTTTGAGCTACAAAATTTTCTGTGTGAATGTGCCTAAAATGGCCATATTTTCAAAGCATAAGCAAACGCTTCCTTCAGGTTGTGGTTTGCTGATCCTCTTACTACATGGAGAGTTTGGCAGACAGGTTCCCTCTGATTAAAACCCAGGGCTTTTTTTCAGGGGGAACTTGGTGGAACTCAGTTCCACTACCTCTGGCTCAGAAGGGGGCCTGCTCACCACAATCGCTTGTAAACATAGAAGTCCGGTTTCTGTGTTTACAAGTGACAGCACTGCACTCTGTGTGTAACCCCCCTGAACTCTGCACTCTGTATGTAATGCAATCTTGGTATTTAATGCCCCTTTAAGTTCCTCCTACTGTTCGTGAAATTTCACTGACCACATCCACTATTCAATGTGATTTGGAGGGTGTGTGTGGGTGGAGGGGATTTGGGGGGTCGTGGTTGAGTTCCAGCACCTATTGTTTGAGAAAAAAAGCCCTGTTAAAACCTATGAACTATCTTCATTCTCCAATAATGTGAAACACCCATAATGTGCAATGGATTAGGTAGAAGCAATTCCATATTCTTAAAAAAGAATGAAGATGTTTTACTGAAAATGAAAATGCAATTTGGTAATGCTGGCATTCATCCTAATGATTCATTGGAAATGTGAGCTTTAATGATCGATCCATTGTAAAATGTGTAAGCACATGAACATATTATGACATCTTTATCAAATAAAATACTTTAAAATAGAAATCATGAAAAAGTCAACTCTGTTGCTTAATGAATTGCAGGATTTCGCTTCCTCTCTCTGCAGTTGTCATAGTATTCTATTGAAAATTACAAGCACTAAATGTAATATATATCTGTCAGAGTCAAGATTTAACTTAGTTCTCTCCCATCTCAATGACCTTTACATTAAACATTGCTCTGCTGGGTATATTCTACCCTGCAATTGTCTCCAGTCACTTATTAATAAGGAATCAGCAGTGTTTCTAGCTGCTTTCTGCTCAAGAAAGGCTGCACACATCAGAGAACTAATGCTCAAAGGGTCACTAGGAGTCACACAGATGACAGTATATTGTATGTCCCTGTAGACATGTAAAATTGCCCTCTTATAAGCCATTTGGTATGAAAGAGAAATAAAAAGAATATAATAAAGACTATAATGTGCAACACTGAAACTTGTAGAAGAGAACTGCCAAATAAACTTGCAGTCAACCTTTGTTCTTTGTGACTTGTATAGGGACACTCACAGATAGATATTCATTTCTTTTAGGTTTACACCTTATTTGAATACATTTATGGAACCCCAGCTCCAGATTTGTACTCACTTTCATCCAAAGGCCACAGCCAGCTGCAATGTTGACAGCCTGTGGCTATAATCTTCCAAAAAACTTGCTGCATATGTGAATGCTACCCTCTTAGAGTTCCATAGAATAGTCATTGAATTACTTGGTCCAACACCAGCCCCACAATTACCAAACATTGCTCCAATTTACATTGCTTCCTGAATATGATTGTATGTGTAAGAGAGTGTGTCAGAACTAGAGACCAAAGCTGCTGTGCTGCATGGGAAAGTGCGGTCTGACTCTCCAAAGAGTATTTAACCCCCTAGTAGCACACAGTATGGGGGAAAAAAAAGCAAAAACACACTGTAGGCCAATATTAAATAACACTGGTTCAAAGTAGAGCTAAAGGCATTTTTTGGATAGAGTATAGGAGAGTTATAACCCCTGTAAACTTTACTTTTGCCATATTTGTCCCATTGGAGAGATTTACCTTCACTTCCTGTCCCAGAGCCAACATAGGAAGTGAGAGGAAATCCCTGTAAATTAAGGGAATCTCTTGGGGCCCCCAGGTCACCAGAACTAGTGTCCCCATTGGAAGATTTCCCCTATATAACTTTTCTGGGGACAACCCAAAATTTGGGATTGTCTTTTACATTCACTTTCAATTATAATGGTAAACAGGACAAATAGAGAGGGTGAATCTCCTTAGCAGGAGATACTATTTACTATGTTACTTTTTTCTATTTCTAATTATTATAGTCCTTAATAAAGTTTTTTCAATATTACTATTTGACATCCCATTTAATACCTACTTTTGTAGGGATTCTTTCCCCCTACTTTTTGTTTTGTCAGTTCTCATCAATGCATCAAAATGAGGTAAAATACATGGTGTATTTCCTACCCCTCCCTTCTTAAACATGCACAGATCACTCCAATACTTAAAAAGTCCTCACTGAAGCCCACCAATCTGAACAACTTAAGACTCATCTCATTGCTCCCATTCACCTCTAAATTTCTAGAACGCTTATGCCCTGTACACACGACCGGTTTTGCCGTCGCAATAAACTCTGAAGGTTTCTCCAACAGAACTCCGACGGAATTCCATTCAAGCGGTCTTGCCTACACACGGTCAAACCAAATTCCGACCAAAGTCCGACCGTCCAGAACGCGGTGACGTACAGCACGTACGACAGGACTAGAAAAAGGAAGTTCAATAGCCAGTAGCCAATAGCTTCCGTCTCGTACTTGCTTCAGAGAATGCGTTGTTTTTGGTCCTTCGCAACAGCATACAGACGAGCGGTTTTTCCGATAGGAATTGGTTCAGTCTGAAATATTTATTTATTTATTTATTTTTTAACTTTGAAAATGTTTTTATTTTATTCAATTTTTACATACATAGTGCTTAAATACAAAGTAGTTGTACAGAGAAGAAAAGAATACAGATTACATGGAGCATAAAGTAAAAGTAGGCTGCATATCCTTGGTTCGTTCCAGTAACAGTTGATACTAAAAGATATGTCAGGGTTCCCAATAAGACCGTTTGAGTCTTTAGAAATTGAGGGAGAAGCCTGTCACCCCTTGTGGGAGCATACTGTGAGCAGGCTTGCCATTTACTCTCTCAGGAACTGCTTTTATGACCCGGAAGGCAGTCACTTTAAATAGCTCATGCAGTATAAACAATACCTTAGATCCGAAACCAAGTAACACTAACATTAACTTTCTTAAGTATGTACTAGCTGAGAATCAAATTGCTTATACTAAGTCCTAATATTAAACATAGTAATTCTTCATTTTTATAGCTAAAGTCATCAATCCCCTTACACTGTTACATCTATAGCACCCTAGACGCGGTATCTTATTTCAATAACTGAGTGTTGTTAATATCCTCCAAGTCAACACTAGAGGGTATCTTGGATAGTTAACCAACTGTCCCAATATTTATGATAGGTATGCGATCTGCCTTCCTTATGCGCTAACATTTTTTCCATAAGGCTTTGTGATTTCACTCTAGCAATAACTTCATTTATGTTGGGAGGAGTAGGAGACTTCCATTTGTTCGCTATAGCTATGCATGCTGCAAACAGAATGTGTACCATCACTTTTCTGTGTAGGGTGGGATAGGATTCTAACCCTAGGCTTAGTAAAGCTAGTGCTGGAGAGGGTGTACATACAGTGTTTGAGATTTGCGATAATAGGGAGAATACATCCCTCCAGAATGTGATTAGGGCTTTACAATGCCACATGACATGTAGGAGGTTGCCCTTGTGATGGCATTCTCTCCAACATAGTGGTGATAGTGTGGGGTCTATAGTATGGAGACGCATGGGAGTCAAATACCACCGGTGGAGCAATTTAAGTGAGTTGTCCCAGTGGTCAACACATGCTGAAGAGGTGCTATTGTTCTTAATTGCTAGAAGCCACTGTGGTAACGTGAAAGACATTTGCAGTTCCGTTTCCCATTTATCCATCATTGGAAGTTTAACATGGGAGGAGTGGAAGTTACAATATTTATAGCACAGTGATATGCCTTTAGTACCGGATTTATGTTTGTTCTGTAGAAAATTCCAGATGGAAAGTGGGATTTTCATATTTGGGAGTGGGTTTTTTTGTGTGTAGTGGTTAATTTGTTGAATCCTAAGGATATCTAGGGCAGTTGGGTTCACTATATCATCAGTAGAAAAGTGGACGCCTTTTTGTTTCCAGTGATGTGTGGAAAAGTTGTGTATACGATATTCATAGGTTGTAAGGGGTATATTAAGTTTAAAGAGTATTTCATTAGGAAAGTGATTGCTGATCAGTAATGACCAGGCTGTAAGTGTTGCTTGTATGGTAGGGTATGGTGGAGTAAAAGGTTTGTGATGGATAGTAGAGGCCTAGTCGGAAATATTTAGAACATGTTCTATTTCTAGGTCCGTTAGAATTTTCGAAAAAAGTCCGATGAGGCACACACACGATCGGAATATACGATGAAAAGCTTCCATCTGACTTTTTCTGTCGGACATTCCACTGGTGTGTACGGGGCTTTAGTGTACAAACGTCCTATCTCCTACATCATTAAAAATAGCTTTCTTGACCCCCTAACAGTCAGGTTTTCGCTCGCAACGCTCCACAGAAACTGCCTTACTAAAACTCAGTAACGATTTACTAACTGCTAAAACCAATGGCCATTACTCCATACTACTAATACTTGACCTTTCTGTAGCCTTTGATACTGTCGACCACCCACTCCTTTTCAATAAACTCTGTTCCCTTGACCTCTAAGATTCTGCTCTATCCAATGGCCATTACTCCATACTACTAATACTTGACCTTTCTGTAGCCTTTGATACTGTCGACCACCCACTCCTTTTCAATAAACTCTGTTCCCTTGACCTCTAAGATTCTGCTCTATCCTGGTTCTCCTCACAGTGCTCCTTCAGTGTTACCTACAACTCTGTCTCCTCCTCTAAATTTCCTCTTTCCTTAGGGGTTCCCCAAGGCTCTGTTCTTGGACCCCTTCTCTTCTATGAATGAATGAAAGATTTGTATAGCGCTGCAAATGCGAACTGTATCGCCTCAAGGTGCTACACCTCCTCCCTTGGTCACTTGATAACCTCCCATGGCTTCCGATACCATCTCTATTTTTCACCTCACTCCTTCAGTCTCCTCTCGCATTACTAACTTACTAACTGACATATCAGCATGGATGTTGAACCACTTCCTTAAACTAAATCGCTCTAAAACTGAGCTGATATTATTCTCTCCTGCACGTGCCCATCCCCCCCCCCATGACTTTTCCATCAAAATCAATATTGCAACCATCAATCCCTCCCCTCATGCCAGGGTACTAGGTGTTATCCTAGACTCTAACCTGTCCTTTCAGCCCCAAATCCAATCGTTGTCAAAAGCATGTAGACTTCACCTCCATAACATCTCAAAAATTCACCCCTTTTTAACTAATGAAATCACCAAGCTACTCATTCACTCCCTTGTTATCTCTTGCCTTGACTATTGCAACTCTCTCCTCATAGGCCTACCTCTATATATCTCCCCTTCAGTCTATCATGAATGCTGCTGCCAGACTCATCTCTCTCACCTTACCAACCACTCAGTGTCTGCCACCCCTCTCCACCAATCCCTACACTTGATTTCTATCGATCAGCAAATTCAATTCAAAATACTAACTACACCATACAAAGCCATTCACAACTCTGCCTCTAGCTACATCACCAATCTTGTCTCCAAATATCACCCAAACCATCCTCTCCGCTCCTCTCAAGACCTCCTGTACTCAAATTCCTTTGTCTCCTCCTCCCATGCTCATCTCCAGGACTTCTCCAGAGCCTCTCCCATCTTCTGGAACTCTCTACCTCAATCTGTTTAGCTATCACCTTAATCTGTCCAGCTATCTCCTACTCTGGCTGCCTTCAGGCGATCCCTAAAAACTCATCTCTTCTGGGAATCCTATCACGCCTCTAATCTTTTATTACTTCCATCAGCTCATTCCCCACAGTTACAGCCTTTTGTACCACTTGCCTCACCCTATTAGATCGTAAGCTCGTCTGAGCAGGGCCCTCTTAACCCTCTTGTATTCTATTGTATTGTAACTGTACCATCTGCCTTTATATTGTAAAGCTCTGCGTAAATTGTTGACGCTATACAAATCCTGTATGATATTAATAATAATAATAATAATGGTGTGAATCCAGCCGTAGATATTAGTTAAAATAATATAACATGATAATCAAAGGGGATAACTTGATGTGCAAACCAACAAATAAATTTAAGAAAGAAGATAAGATTCTGATCAAGCAGCAGCCAACATTCAAATGTGTCCCCACATGAATAAACAATGAAAAAAGGTAAATGTGGCGCTAGCTAAATTAACTAATAACCTAAGTGCTCACATCAATGACATAAAAACAGTAACAATGCAAAATAAGTTTACTGTGGTAAACCAATCCTGCAAAATAAATGATAATAATAGTAAACAATCACTTTAATGGGCTAAAAAAATAAAATGTATATTATATATATGATATAATGTATACTTTTGCCATGATTTTAGTAAGTCCCTTACAGTTTACAGCTGATGCGCCTACTAATGCACTACCTGCTACAAACCGTCTTGGTGCTTTGTAACGTCAAATCACCCGGAACCATTTTACAATTAATCATCCATCTGTTAAGGGAGAAACATTTGACAAAAACTGATTGAACTACCTACACTCCTAAGCCTAACATCAGGCATATTTTAGTGGATGGAGTAAGCCTATAATATTTCCCAACCTATAAGATATTTTGGCAAGTGAATTGAATGTTTTGAAAATGAAATTATGGTGTGATAAAATAACAAATACCGTTAAAATAATTCATGCAGTTCAGCTAATTGACCCATAAGAGTCCCTAAATTTTAAAAAGGCATGTCAGCATGTTGTGCTCAATGATATTATCAATGTGGCAATGTGACTTAAATGTGACATCATAGCAGAGCAAGATCATGTCTCTGCTGAACCATACAAAAACATGATTAACTGCCTCATTAAATTGATAGGAGCCATTGTAGAGTGGTGTCATATAAAGGATTTTTTTATGTTTCAAATATTTTTATTTTCAAAATTGCCAGATAAGTACAAAGTTGTACATAAGAAATGATACAATGTCCAAACAGATGTCATATAAAGGAAACTACAAAGTTAATTTCACTATGGAGATGGATATAAAAAAAAGAAGAAAAACATGTGTTCTCTTTACTGAATATGCAATATCGCAAAATTTTGCATATATTTTGCATATATATACACCATATTATCAAAAGTATTGGGACACCTGCCTTTGCACGTACATGAACTTTAATCTCCTAGATTGTAAGCTCTAATGAGCAGGACCCTCTGATTCCTCCTGTATTGAATTGTATTGTACTTGTACTGTCCTCCCTAATGTTGTAAAGCGCTGCGTAAACTGTTGGCGCTATATAAATCCTGTATAATAATAATAATGGCATTCCAGTTTTAGTTCGCTAGGGTTCAATATTGAGCTGATATAAACAAGGCCTGGGGAATGCCCAGGAAAAAATTCCAAGCCTACTTCAATATTGAGCTGGCCTACCCTTTGCAGCTATAACTGCTTTAACTCTTCTGGGAATGCTGTCCACAAGGTTTAGGAGTGTGTCTATAGGAACGTTTGACCATTCTTCCAGAAGTGCATTTGCGAGTTCAGGCACTGATGTTGAACAAGAAGGCCTGGCTCACAGTCTCTACTCTAATTCATTCCAAAGGTGTTCTATCAGGTTGTGCAGGCCAGTCAAGTTCCTCCACCCCAAACCCCATCCATGTCTTTATGGACCCTGCTTTGTGCACTGGTTCACAGTCATGTTGGAAAAGGAAGGGGCCATCCCCAAACTGTTCCCACAAAGTTGGGAGCATGAAATTGTCCAAAATGTCTTGGTATGCTGACACTCTAATGCCCCGTACACACGATCGCACATTCTGACAAAAAAATCCATGTTTTTTTTTCCAATGGATGTTGGCTCAAACTTGTCTTGTCTTGCATACACACGGTCACACAAAGTTGGTCACAAAATTGGGAACATCAAGAAGGCGGTGACGTACAACACATACGACGAGCCGAGAAAAATGAAGTTCAATAGCCAGTGTGTCTTTTCTGCATGATTCCGAGCATGCAGGAGCTTTGTGCGTCGGAATTGTGTGCACACGATCGGAATTTACGTCAACGGATTTTGTTGTCGGAAAATTTGAGAACCAGCTCTCAATTTTTCTGTGAAGGAAATTCCGATGGAAAATGTCCGATGGAGCGTACACTTGGTTGGAATTTCTGACAAAAAGCTCCCATCAAACATTTTCCATTGGAAAATCCGACCGTGCGTAAGAGTTCCCTTCACTAGAACTAAGGAGCCAAATACGCTTCTGGAAGAATGGTCAAACTTTCCCATAGACACACTCCTAAACCTTGTGGACAGCCTTCCCAGAAGAGTTAAAAGCTGTTATAGCTGCAAAGAGTGGGCCAACTCAATATTGAACCCTACGAACTAAGACTTGGATGCCATTAAAGTTCATGTGCGTGTAAAGGCAGGAGGCGCCCCAACACTTTTGGTAATGAAATATATATATATATATCTATATATAGATATATATATATATATATATATAGATAGATCTATATATATAGATATATCTATATATATATATAATATACATAGACAATAATAAAAACCTGACAAATATTCTTACCTTTGGTTTAAAAGGGCTTTCTGAAACTGATTTACAGTCTTCAATGTTACCTAAATTGACATTGTATACATACCTGGAATTGAATTGCAGTTTTAACATACAGTATATCTAATATATACTGAGTATACAAAATAATATTGTATCACTTCGCTGGCTGTTTTTCTGCTAACTCATTACCACATTTTCAGATTTAAAAGGATACAATAAAACCATGCTTAGCCCTCTTTAAATAATAATACATTTGTATCACTATTAGATATTTAATTGCCTACTTGGTGCGTTAAATGCTGACACGTATCTTGCCAAGCTGATTACTTACTTAGCATCTATGTGACATTTATATCCTTCTCTGCCTTGCTGGGCTCCTAAATTATGATCCTGCGTGCTTTAGGACATTCAATAGAAAACATTAATCAATTATTTTATAATGAGCATTGATGAGCATGCCATGCACTTCTGTCATCACTACATTACCATAACATACTATATTGTAAATTGCTCCAAAGCTGGAGAGCTGTCAACAGAGCTCCAGACATGCCTATATGACCTATATGACCCAGCACTGTAAATAAAGCCTACCATGCAATGCTTTTTCATGAATAACTAAAATTCCTATACGCTTCAGCTCCCTCATTACTCACTGCTGGTGGAACATCTGTGTGCCTGGCCCCATTTGATCTCTTCATGGAGTAACATGTATTATTATAAATATATGTATCCATGTAGGCACAAAAAGCCAGGTAATACTTTATTCTCCTTAAAATTGTTATGCCGTAGAAGAGGAATAAAAATGAAAAAAAAAAAACACATCAGGCACTTATGTGATGTGAATATGTAACAGAAGTCAGGTGTCATAAGTCAATAAATGGAAAGTAATTGTGACCTTGACTATAATTATTGCCTTGTGAAAATTAATAGAATACATGGTGGCAAAAACAATTACATTTTCTGTTATACAGCATTAAACAAATAGAGGTGAGCATCTGTTGTTCTGGAGAGCTCACAAGCCTACTTACCCTGTTTCCCCGAAAATAAGACCTAGCGTGATTGTCGGTGATGGCTGCAATATAAGCCCTACCCCCCAAATAAGCCCTAGTTAAAGTCCTTGAAGGTCTTATTTTCAGGGTAGGACTTATTTTCGGGGAAACCACTTGAATGGAATTCCGTTGGAGTTCCGTCAGAGAAACCTTCGGAGTTTATTCCGAAGGCAAAACCGGTCGTGTGTACGCGGCATAAGACTTTCATAAGAATTTTTGTTCAAAATTCTATCGATCCATGGCCAGGTTATAAGAATAGCCTGCATGGGCGTGGCCAGTTTATGGAAAAGTTTAGCCCAGGCTGTCAACATTTCAGCTAGCAGTGGCCCTTGGGTGCAAGTAAGTATAAATCTAGATCTGGGGAGGGTGGCTTATAGTAAGACAGTGGGACTAGGCAGGATGGATAAGTACAATTTATGTGAAGGTGCACTTATGTTTTTAGTTTACTAACTCACTGTAATACAAATGACTACATGCATAATGCTTTAGTGAAATGACTCTTAGTTGCTAGGTGATTTAGGTGGTGGTACCCTGTTTCCCCGAAAATAAGACCTAGCGTGATTGTCGGTGATGGCTGCAATATAAGCCCTACCCCCCAAATAAGCCCTACTCTGTTTCCCCGAAAATAAGTCCTACCCTGAAAATAAGACCTTCAAGGACTTTAACTAGTCCCACTGTCTTACCATAAGCCACCCTCCCCAGATCTAGATTTATACTTACTTGCACCCAAGGGCCACTGCTAGCTGAAATGTTGACAGCCTGGGCTAAACTTTTCCATAAACTGGCCATGCCCATGCAGGCTATTCTTATAACCTGGCCATGGATCGATAGAATTTTGAACAAAAATTCTTATGAAAGTCTTATGCCGCGTACACACGACCAGTTTTGCCTTCGGAATAAACTCCGAAGGTTTCTCCGACGGAACTCCGACGGAATTCCATTCAAGTGGTCTTGCCTACACACGGTCAACCCAAAGTCTGACCAAAGTCCGACCATCCAGAATGCAGTGACCTACAGCACATACGGCGGGACTAGAAAAAGGAAGTTAAATAGACAGTAGCCAATAGCTTTCCGTCTCGTACTTGCTTCAGAGCAAGCGTCGTTTTTGGTACGTCGGAACAGCATACAGACGGTTTTCCCAATAGGAATTGGTTCCATCGGAAATATTTAGAACATGTTCTATTTCTAGGTCCGTCAGAATTTTCTAAAAGAAAAGTCTGATGAGGCATACACATGATCGGAATAGACGATGAAAAGCTTCCATCTGACTTTTTCTGTCGGACATTCCGCTCGTGTGTAAACGGCTTTAGGAAAATTTGTATGAAAATTCTCAAAACATTTTCAGAACATTCAAACGTCATATAAATATTGTGTTTGCTTTTAACATTTGATTTTGGAATGAATGGACTTTACCAAACAAGAACCACATATACTGTTAGAAATTTGTTAGTGTGAGAAATGTTTTTTTCAATACTCCTTTGAACCACTGGAGACCGGTGCTGCTGTGTCACTCAGCAAAGTGGTGGATTGACTCTCCAATGTGCTGCCAGAGCAAGGTGTTTTTAACACTTGCGGTAAGGTATAGTATAATAAAAAACAAAAACACAAACCTATTTATAACTGTATATGCAAACTGACTGTACAACAGTGGTAAATAAAGAGGGTTCAGTTAGGCTTTAATAATAATTATAATTACCTTTTTTTGTAGCTTTTTTGTAAGTATCAATTATCCACTTCCCTCAAAAGTAAGTACCTGTATGTCCTTGAGTTTCAGTGGTTATACCTGGGCTATGGCTGCAGCTGCAATCACGGCCCTGGTATCAGTGTTTTCAACTGGTATTGCTGAATAAAGTAAAATGGTCTGAGTGTCTAAATAGCCGATAGATTGCTTTTACATGCGGCAGAAGGAGCCCCCCCCCCACTGTCCTCCCGTGCTCTCCTGTCCTACCAGGGAGTCTGGGACTTAAGTTGGCAGTTCCGATGGCCTACCATAGAGATTACAGAGGACCAGAACATCCCTGATCATCTCTATGGTCTAAGAAATTTGAAGCGACAGGTATTTTGTTATATTATATTGTATATTGTAAACAGGCCGTTACGGGTTTGTGAAAGCGTCTGATCAAACCGATTTTGGTTTGATCAGATACTTTTAAGGGCAGAAGAGAGATCTGGGGTCCAATGACCCCAGATGTCTCAGTAAAGAAAACCTGTCACTACCTATGCTATCACAAGAAATGTTCATCCTTTGCGATGGAAAAAAAGTTGATCATAAGTAAAAAAAATCAGTAGAGAGATAGTGTAAAAATAAAAATGTAAAAAAAAAATTAAAAGAATTAAAGTTCCGCTGTCCCATCGTGCTCATGCGCAAAAGCCAATGCATATGTTGGTGGCGCACGCATATGTAAACGGTGCTCACACCACACATGTGAGGTATCGCCATGGACATTATAGTGAGAACAATAATTCTAGCACCTCCTGTGTAACTCTAAATTGGTACCTGTATAGGCTTTTAAAAGTAACTCTAAACTAGTAACCTGTAAAGGCTTTTAAAGGGTTGCCTGTGGAGATTTTTAAGTAGTGTAGTTGTCGCCATTCTACATTCCACATATTTTTAACGCGTGACATGTTAGGTATCTTTACCTACAGTATTTACTCAGCGTAACATCATCTTTTATATTTCACCAAACAATTGGGTATTATATTGTGTTTTTGTGCATTAAAATTCATTAAAGTGAGGTTTTTTTTCCCCAAAAATTGAAAAATCGTTGTGCAAATACCATGTGACATAAAAAATTGCAACACCTACCATTTTATTCTCTAGGACCGCTGCTTAAAAAATATATATAGCAAAAAATGTTCAGAGTTTCTTAGTAATATTTTATTAAAAAAAAGCAGATTTTACATTTATGGGAGATGTGTTAGAATAGGCTTGGGAAGCAAGTGGTTATTGCACAGGTTAGTGCTCTATAATATCAATCTTATGGATGGTGTTTCTATAGTGTGTCTATAGAGGAGAGCAGAAACCACTGCAAATGGGTGGGGGTGTGATACTTTAGGAGATAAGATGGCAATTCATGAGAAATTCAGGCTTTCAGCAGTTAAAAGTTTTTTTCATGTAAAAAATAATTTCACACCTATTTTCGCAAGTGAGTTGAATGTTTTGAAAATTAAATTATGGTGTGATAAAATAACAAATAAGGCATGTAGCTCAGTAAATTGACCCTTAGTCTCTACATTTTAAATAATCATGTCAGTACGGTGTGCTCAGTGATATTATCAATGTGGCAATGTGACTTAAATGTGCCATCATAGCAGAGCTAGATATTTATGACTTTGCTGGCCCATATAAAACATGATTAACTACCACATTAATGTAATATGAGCCACTGCAGAGTGGTGCCATATAAAGAAAATTGTAAAGATTTAGCCACTATAGAACTGAATGTAAAAACATGCTTTCACTTTAATGAATCTGCAATACCACAGATTTTTTTTTTACCTGTACAGTAGCTGAATAGTTTACTATGGGAATATATATATATATATATATATATATATATATATATATATATATATATATATATATATATATATACACATATATAGTAAAACCTTGGTTTGAGAGTGACATGGTTTGAGAGCGTTTTGCAAGACAAGCAAAACATTTTAATAAATTCTAACTTGATAAACAAACAATGTCTTCTTGATATACAAGTAGCGTCATGTCACAACTGAGTATAAAAGAGAAGAGAGATACCTCTAAGTGTAGCAATATGGTTACATTTAATGAAGGTACAACATTTAGCAACCTATTGCTACACTTAGAGGCGTCTGTCTTCTCTTTAATACTCTGTTGCTCCTGCTGGATTTTGCTTCTAATCCCCTTGTGGAGGCTTCCATTTGTGTTTCCTTACATTGGATTGGGTATTCTTTGCAAAGTGAAACTGCACCACATTCATTAAGCTTTGGGGATAGTTCCCTTTTACATTCAACAACCTATTTATCTTTAGTAAGTCAACCCCACTATTTATTTGTCCATGCTCCCTACTGATTGGATGGCTCCAGCCCTGATTCAGCAGGGAGCATCTAGGTGTCTGCAGAAAGACCACGGCTTCATAGAGAAAGGATCCTTTTCTATAGCATGTTGTAAGCACAATTTTTTTTTGTAAATCATAATCAATTTTAAATTTTGTTCAGTTCAGATAAAAAATTATAAACAATTTCAATTCTTCTCCTTCACATTTTTCCTATCATTACCATCCTGGTTTTACCTAGTTAACCTTTATAAAATTGATTAAGCAATCCAAAAACAAAAATATTTGAACAAAATTTTACTGGTGTATGGCTTTATTTTATCCTAAACTAAACAAAGATTTAGGTTGGGGCTTCACGTTAATATAAGTTTCCATGCTCTAAATTACCTGAATATGGCTTGTCTGGAACATAGCAAGCTTAAACATTTGAGAGAACAACTGTCAAAGTGCTGTTTTCCACTTTTCATAAATCATAAGGAGTAGAAAACATGCATTATAAAAATAGTGTGCTGATGACATCAATTTGAAGATCCCTATTCACTTTTTCCAGTTTGACTCCAGATGGTGTTTGTTCATTGACTGAACAATGTAATCCTAACGAAAATGTAAATGGCATGAAACACCTGTGACTCTGGAAGGTTAAGCCATAATTGAAAGCAAATTTAACAATTAGCAAAGATTGTCTGCAACATTAGGTAGCAGACAAAGGTAAAATCAAGCATAGGCACAACACTGCAATGAATATATTGAATAGCTTAGCTGAAAAGTACAATAACAGGGATGGGCTACAAGCTGACCATAAACATGGCATCATTACTTAGCATCTTAATTATATTGAAAAATACAATTTTATTCATTTATTTGATGTTTTAATATTACGTGCAATCCCTGACATTGAACAAGTATGGAGGTCAGTTATTTCAAAGATTATGGGCTGCATGTTGATTCCATCCTGATCACCAAGGACCCATTCACAAGTTGACATTTTGGTGCAATGCACTAACACCCACGCATTAATCTGCCTTATTTTTAGGCAGCCCATTCAAAACCACCTTAGCACATGTCAATGCATGTAAAAAAGTGCAATGCACCAAAATGGACAGGAACATTTGACAAGGAATATCTTTCTGATGCAATACACCAAACTGCACAGTAGTGCATTCTTGTGCATTGTAATGGCCTTCAATACATAAGCATCAGCATGTCACCAACACACCGACAAGGCTCTTTATTTTCACATGATCGCATAGAAAAGCAGTGTTTAGAGACATGTTCTTTAGGCATTTGATGATCATATGGCCAAGGAAGACTCCCTGTGTGGTCCCAAAGTGGTACTTTTCTACACAATCATAAAATAATAAAAAAATTAGCATTTTGCAACAAGCTTGTTGGTGTGCTAGTGACATATTTTATCCATATTGTACACTATGACCAATAGGGAGTCATTGCATCACCCCTTTAACAACATGGTTGATTCCAGCAGGGATGCTGTTCCAAACCCACATGGCCAAGCCCACCAGGAAGCTGTCACCTTTAATGGACCAATCATCTGTGGTGGGTGTATTTCCTGCTTTAAATATAGAAGGAGTGTGTCACCATTACAGGTGACAGCTCTTGGTGGGCTGGCCACGTAGGTCGGAAAGAGCATCCAAATATGCCCAACTCATCTCCTTAAAAAAAAATACTATACCACTGTAAGCCTAATCTCAACTGGTTCTCTTTAGAGATGAAAACATGACAGCATCGACAGGTCAAATTTCATAGAGAACATACAAACGGGCAAGGGAGAAAAGGTGTATACAACCCCAGATATTGCACGGGTTTTCCAGGAGTACTATGGAAAACTTTACTCGATTACCCAAAAGGATACCCCCAACAAGATAAAAAAGAGGTTAGATAATACAAAGGTTTTTTTAAATGAATTAGGACTAAAAAAATCCCACTAAATAAACTTAGTATCCTGGAGAATCCAATAACAGAAGCTGAGATAATAAAAACCTTAAAGGAGTCTCCTGCCGGGAAAATCCCCGGCCTGGATGGGTTGACCACAATATATTATAGGAAGTTTGGAGACATCTTGGTCCCCAAGATGTGCTCATATATGAACAGGATTGGCGCTAAATGGGATATACGTAGGGAAGCATTAGAGGCCGCAAATACCATCATCCCAAAAGAAGGAAAGGATGCTACAAAGTGTTCAAGCTATCGACCCATTTCATTATTGAATGCAGATGTGAAGTTGTTCGCAAAGATTTTAGCTGGCAGAATGAAGATAGTAATAAACGACTTGGTGCATACAGACCAAGTAGGTTTTATTCCAGGTAGAGAAAGTAGGGACAATGGAGTTAGAACGCTTTTACTGGTACAAAAGTTAAAAGAGAGTAAATCCCCAGGACTGCTTCTATCAATAGACGCTGAAAAAGCGTTCGATAGAGTAGACTGGGGATTTATGCAGAACACACTGGAAGCATTCGGAGTGGGCCCGAAGATGACCCGCTGGATAAATGCCCTTTATAAACATCCTACAGCAAGGGTAAAAATAAACGGGACACTCTCAGGGCCCTTCAAAATGTTTAACGACACCCGGCAGGGGTGCCCCTTGTCCCCATTATTGTTTGTTCTCTCATTGGAACTGCTGCTGGTAGGGATTAGACAAAATCCGGACATCAAGGGGATAAAACTCAATGATGAGGAACGCAAAATAGCGGCTTTCGCCGATCACATCCTGTTTTATATTACCTGTCCTAGGACAACCCGACCCAACATATTGAAATCTCTAAAAACATATGGAGACTTAGCAAATTTTAAAATGAACCCTTCAAAATCAGAGATACTTAACGGCCCAGGAGGAACGGTTATACCAAAAGGATTTCCCATTCGTATGGCGAGATACAGACTAAAAATACTTAGGAGTTAAAATAACACCTTCCTACGAGACCGTTTACCAACAAAATTTTATTCCGCTTGTAAATTAACCACTTCAATACCAGGCACTTAGACACCTTCCCGCCCAGCCCAATTTTCAGCTTTCAGCGCTGTCGCAATTTGAATGACAATTGCGCGGTCATGCCACACTGTACCCAAACAAATTTTTTATCATTTTGTTCCCACAAATAGAGCTTTCTTTTGGTGGTATTTGATCCCCTCTGCGGTTTTTATTTTTTGCGCAACAAATAAAAAAAGACAGAAAATTTTGAAAAAAAGCACGTTTTTCTTTGTTTCTGTTAAAATTTTTTGTAAAGGAGTACGTTTTCTTCTTCAATGACGGGCACTGATATGGCTGCACTGACGGGCACTGATACGGCGGCACTGATGGGCACCGATGAGGTGGCACCAATGAGGTGGCACTGATGAGGTGGCACTGACGGGCACTGATGATGGGCACTGATAGGTGGCACTGATGCGCACTGATAGGTGGCACTAATGGGCACTGATAGGTGGCACTGGTAGGTGGCGCTGATAGGTGGCACCGATGGGCACTGATAGGCGGCACTGATGGGCACTTGTAGGTGGCATTAATGGGCACTCGTAGGTGGCGTTGATGGGTAGTTATGGGTGGCACTGATAGTTGGCACAGATGGGCACGGATGGGCACTGATAGGTGGGCACAGATGGGCACAGATGGGCACTGACAGGTGGCACCGATGGACACTGATGGGTGGCACTGATGATTCTGATTGATGGCAGTGATGCCCCTAAGTGTGGCATTGCTGGGCATCACTGCAACATAATTGTGCCAATCAGTGCCCATTTGTGGGCACTGATTGGCACAGATTTGGCACTGACTGGGCACATGTGGATGGCCATGGGGTACATACCTGGCCATCCACATGTTTCCCTTCCCTGGTGGTCCTAGTGGCGATCCCTGGTGGTCCAGTGTGGTGATCTGCGGGGGGGCTGCGCTGATAAACAATCAGCGCAGACCCCCCCTGCCAGGAGAGCCGCCGATCGGCTCTCCTCTACTCGCGTCTGTCAGACGCGAGTGAGGAAGAGCCGATCAACGGCTCTTCCTATTGACAGCGTGATCAGCCGTGATTGGACACGGCTGATCACGTGGTAAAGAGCCTCCGCCGGAGGCTCTTTACCAAGATCGGTGTAGCGGTGTGTCAGACTGACACACCGATCCACCGATCGCCGCGATGCGCGCCCCTGCGGGCGCGCGGCGGCATGTTATCCTGAAGGACGTCATATGACGCCCAGTCAGGATAGCACAACCACCGCCCGGCCGTCAATCCGCTATAGGCCGGGCGGGAAGTGGTTAAAGTGTAAGTAAACCCTCCTATGGTTTTCAGCCAAGGAAGCTGCCATCTTTGCCTCTGTTTAATCTACAACTGCCATGATTCTGCACATGTGATCAGTTATGACACCAGCCATTGGATGGCTTGACAGTTTGGTTGAGAGCACAACCAATGGGAGCGTTACATTTCCGGCACGTGCCGGAAATGAAACAGTTTTATGGATGGGTTTACAGTACTTCCGCTTTAAATCAAAACAGATTTAAAAAATATTGCATCTAGACAAAGGTCAAATGAAATGGTTTGATAGCTTGAACACTTTGTAGCATCCTTTCCTTCTTTTGGGATGATGGTAATTGCGGCCTCTAATGCTTCCCTACCATTTAGGATATACGTAGGGAAGCATTTAGGATAAAAAGTTTTAAAATGAAAATCCTCCCTAAGATATTGTACAAAATACAAATGTTACTCCACAGATATATTTGGCAGAATAAAAAGTCCTGTATAAGTATGGCGATTCTAATGAGAGATAAGGGTCAAGGGGGTCTGGGGGTACCAGATATTAAGTTTTACTATAATGCAATTCTAATGACATGGGTGGTAGAGTGGGTAAAAAAAAGATTAAAGAAAAAAGGTGGGTCAAATGGAAAGCACTATTAGTAAGGTTGCACTGGGGAAAATAATTTGGACCCCGCCACACGTAGAGTTACACGAGTACACGCACACTATTACACGGACAGCAATGGCCATTTGGGACATGGTACAAAAAAGAAAAATTGGGATTTAATTCCCCTATGATACCATTAAGGAACAAAGATTATTCTGCACCCGGGAAGGAGGGCATGTTTGGTACGTGGATAAAAAAACAAGATGCACAATTAAAAGATATTATGTTAAATGGTAAGATGTGCACTTTTCAGGATTTAGTTAACAAAAAAGATGTAATGGAGATAGATAGGTGGAGGTATGCACAGTTAAAGCACTTTGTGGAGTCCCTACCCCAACCGATCAGGTCCGAAGATAACTTGCTCCTAATGGAAAGACTATGTTTAGCGACGGGAGGGAAGAGGGTTATCTCCAGGATTTATATAATATTAAATGGGTTAAAAGCAACAGGGCATTTCCCCTACATAGTTAAATGGGCAGAAGAGTTGGACACAGGAAAAATAGACATGTAGATGTAGGGAAAATATTACAGTTGACACGTGACACATCAACCGATTGTAGCACGTTGGAAATTAATTATAAGTGTTTAGCACGATGTTACATAACCCCAGATATAGTACATCATTACCAAAAAGAGACCACAAAATTATGTTGGCAGGGCTGCGCAGAAATAGGAACCATGACCCATATATGGTGGACATGCCCCAAAATAAAAACATTCTGGAAAGAGGTAATAGCAACAATACAGAAAACTATGGGCATAAAAATATTAGAAGAGCCATTGGTATGCCTATTTCATTGGACTAGAACCCCTTAATTAAACAGTATACGAGATCACTGGTGCCTCAATTATTAAACGCAGCAAAAATTTTAATACCCAGCCATTGGCAGGACCCAGAGAGCCCGACCCTAAGGAGCTGGTTCTGTAAAATAAACAAAGTATACAATTTGGAACTTTTAAGGTATAGTGGGGAGGAAGGAGAAGTTGGGTTTGAAGCAAAATGGAGAGACTGGCTAAAATATAAACAAACAACGAGTTTTGCCAAAATAATGGGAGTATAGTTAGTCTAAGGACGGGGGAAATGAGATGGGCGGGTTGGAGAGGAGAGGCAGGGTAGTGGGGGGTGGGTGGTGGGGAACATGGGGGGTGGTAAGATATGCGTATGTGAAATGTAAATTGGTTGCATCAGAGAAAGAGGGGCTGAATGGGGAATATGGCCCTGATTTAATATTGAATTATGTATGTATATTAAACTCAATAAAGATATTTAAAAAAAGAAAAAAAAAGAAAAAACATGACAGCATAAATTAAGTCAAGCTCACCTGGGTGTTTTGATATGGACTTTGGTATCTTTAAGCCATTGATGGTTTAGATTATATAGCGCAGCTTTTCTCTTCCAGCATAAATTAAGTGCATGCTAGGTTTTCAGAACTCTTGACTCCTGGGTACTTTGTTAGATAGCAAACGGTACATAGAGGCACATCTGGGTAATCCTCTTTGCCATGTTTAAAGTAGAATTATGGTCAAAGTTAAAATAAGATATGTTATACAAGCTTCCCATACCTTTAAAGCTGAACTCTGGAATAAGCAAACAAAAGGCATGTGTATTTTTCATTGAAACTTGGTGTTCTTGGTGTATTTCTTCCAGATCTGTGCAGTAATCCAATGTGAAACTTTGCGGTGGTAAGAGCTTCCTGTAATAAAGACCAATCACTGCTGCTCTCTCTTCTTGTGCAGGATGACTGGTCCTGTCTCTGCCCTACTGTAGTTTTCTGTAAGCAGCCTTTAGTGGGTTGTATTTGCTGGGTCCCCCCCACAGCTCTGATCTCTGCAAAGGGTATGCACAGCACAGTTATTGCGGTTAATTCACTAAGACCCCTTTAACACCTAGGGCGTCAGCGGTAAAGTGGCGCCATTTTTAGTGCCACTTTACCATCGTTTTAGCGGTCGAAAAGGGGTTTAATCTGCCTGCAAAACGCCGCCGGAGCGGCGTTTTGCCACCAGTATCGCAGCGCTGTCCCATTGATTTCAATGGGGAGCTCACCGCTTCTTCACCGCTCCAAAGAAGCTGCTGGCAGGACTTTCTGTGATGCCCTGCCAGCGCACCGCTCCAGTGTGAAAGCCCTCGGGCTTTCACACTAGAGTGAATGGAGCCACTTTTTTCAGGCACTATGCAAGCGCTATTTTTTAGCGCTGTAGCACCTGAAAAACGCCCGCAATGTGAAAGGGGTCTAAAGGAAAATAGACTGTGCACTCTGCTGACTTACATCATCCAATCATATGCAAGAAAAAAGTCTGTTTTGTTTATTGTCCTTGCATGTGATTGGGTATTCTTTGTAAACTGAAGCTCTACCTCATTTACTAAGCTCTGGAGCAACTGCACTTGCAAAGTACACACTGCACAGTCTATTTGCCATTATTAAATCAACCCCATAATGTCACTGCTACTTTTAAAAAGTAATATCAGGGTTTGCAAAGGCATTCAGTACATACAGTATATATCGTTTGTGCCAGGAGTTCAGCTTTAAGACACGCATTGCAAAGTCACTTCTGTAACACAGTCTGTGTACCTTGTGATCCTGACAGAAAACCCCTTCATTTCCAACTTCCTTTAATGTGAGGATAATACTGTTTTTTCTGCAAAAAAATTACTGCGGCTTTGCAGCTACGGTGCTCTGTGCACATGCACATTCACATTCACATGGTCCTTAGTGGCTGCCAGCACACTGCTCCCAGGAATGCTGAGATACATGCCCCCATGCTGCTCGTCCACTTGCAGTACTCAGGCTGTGCAGTACAAGCAGCAGCTTGCACTTCAAGCAATTGAAATGTGTGGAAGCTCTGTTAAATCCTACTTTTTTTCTCCTTCACTGTGTAGTTGTGGGTGGCTTCGAAACAACTATTATATAGTGTGGCAGGGCGACCCCGTGCCACTGTGTGATATGGTGGTTTACGCCAGATTTTGTAAGAAGCAAGCACACTAATGGTACAGGTGTGTGCTGCCTTCATATGAGAGCCAGAGCTCAACCCCCTGGCTCCATCCTCCCCTCCAAAGGGGGTCGTGAAGGGAGTGTGTGAAGGGAGCCATGAGAGGTGCTCATGCCCCATGGTGTCCAAGTCAGGACAGACCAAGGCCCAAGCCGGAGAGAGAGGAACTGGGATGTAAATTGATGGTCAGGAGGACCAAAAGGTATTACTTGGAGCAGTAAAGCTGCACAAGAGCCAGGAGGCTGAATGTTATGTTTGTTCATATTGATGGTGAGAACTCCCTGTGTGAAGAAATACCTGCAAGATCTTTTGATGTTCTTTTAAATAAAAGTAGGCAGGAAAGCCCTGAAAACTATTTCTGGAGTGGAGTAAACTTGCTGTTTTGGCACTACCACTGGGCTTCAAAACCCCAACTTGTCACAATAATAGTGATATTATGGAATACGATGAAAAATTATTCAGAAATAAAAAAAAAAAAAAACAGGGCAGTGATTTGAATGAAAAGGAAAATGCCTGAGTTTAGAGGGATGCTCACTACAGGTTTACATTAAAGTAATCTGATTCAAAATAAATGCTCCTATTGTGTATTTGGGGGTGCACAGCCAGAAGCAAGTCTGCTATTTAATATAATGAGTTTTGATCAAACGCCCCTTCCCCCCAGGAAAAGCAGAATGTGTAATAAACTGTCTAGCTATTTAAAGCAGCTTCACACATTACTGCTCTAATAATGATTTCACAGCAGTTCTTGAATGCTGGCAACACAAAGTACATAACAGTAATCTAAATTTAAATCCTCCTTCACAGACAATAGTTACATTCTCCAATCCCAGTATATAAGTTAATGTTTTAGTCACAGATGTAGCTTGAATGTTGTAGGCCCCGATGCAAAAGTTTACCTGAGGTCTCCCCCCCACTACCATCCGCTGCTTCCACCACTCGCCAAGA
This sequence comes from Lithobates septentrionalis, assembly GCA_037952835.1. Classification (NCBI taxonomy): domain Eukaryota; kingdom Metazoa; phylum Chordata; class Amphibia; order Anura; family Ranidae; genus Lithobates; species Lithobates septentrionalis. Next base: position 1,131,942 of record JBBDGP010000639.1, on the reverse strand, counting down.
TACTCCTACTGCGCGCCAAGATACTCCAAGTGGCTAAAGAGTAATTTCAGATCTTTATTTACATATTGAGAGGGTAATTCAAAAGATTTTGGAGAAACTGTCTATATTTTTTTTCAGAAACCAAACTGTCCACATTTTGACATACAGTACCTGTCTAATTCTTTTGAATACCCTGAAGCAGGGGTAGCCAACCTTTGAGAGGTGGGGGTCTACCTGAACAACATGAAAGAGATCAAAGATCACCACGGTTTGGCGCCTTTTTTTTTTTTTTTGGTAGCAAGGCCTAACAAATTAGTAAGGAAAACGTAGAAAAATAAAACAAATGTCACTGTAAAAATATAACCTTAGCCTACCTTAACCACTTACTGCCCCGCCACAGTACATTTACTGTGGCAGAGTGGCAGCTGCAGTCACAGTTATGTACATATACATGATTTTGCCTCTTCCAGGTTTGGAGCATGCAGCACGCTCCTACTGTGACCGCTGTGTCCACCGGTAACTGTTACAGGTATTAGAGGGTATCATGTAATCACTATGATTGGTCATAGTGAACACATGATAACAATGTAAACAACTGTCATTAATGGCATTCCATTCCTGAACAGCTTGCTTTCTGTTGTAATCTGTGATTGGCCCACAGCAATCACATGGTAACTGGCTACCTGTTCCATGTGGTTAGCTGTAGCCAATCACAGATCACAACCATAACAAAGCTGTTCAAGAATGGCAAACCAATTTATGACAGCTAAAACTATTGCTTCTACAATTACAGTGTAAAAAAGAAAATCCCTGATCTACTCCCCAGAATAGTACATTGTCACTGTGGTGACACTGAGCTACTCAAATGACAGGGAGTAAAAAAAAAATAAACAAAATTGCAAAAAAAAATGTTAAAAAAAATGTCTAAAAAATTGAATACATTGTTTTTTTCTTTTTTTACATACTGTCACCAGTCAGTATTCCTGATCACCGTCACACCAGTCATATGATGACACTGTACTGCACTGGTGACAGTTTGTAAAAAAAAAAATAGTAAAACAAAATCCTGAAATTGTATTTATTTTCTCGCAATACTTCCTAATACTTCTTACTAAATACTTTTGACTGTCTACTTTCCAAAAAAGGGGCCATTTGGAGGGTATTTGTAGTGTTCTGGCATTTTGGGGCCTTGAGAAATTAGATAGGCCGTCAATACATCAGGATTAATCAATTTTCAATTATATAAATCATAATTGGTAGACACCATAACCAGTGGCAGGACAAGGTCATTCCTTCATCCACCTCGCTTGCATAGATGCAGGAATCAGTTAATTTTTCCAGAGAGCTAAACAAAAACAAAGTACCGTATGTGTACCCAGCTTTAGAAAATGTGTCAGGATGTTTAATGGACTCAAAAACAAAGCTCCTGGGTAAACAAATCTGAATAGATGAGAATGAAGATAACAGGGAAAACATTTGTCAGTACTCATGCACATGAACATTAACCGCTTGTCAACTGACCCTAAAGCAGTGTTTAACTGCTACAGGGTGGCAGCTGTGCGCTGGATCACATATATATATATATATATATACACATGATCCCGCACTTCCAGGTAGGGGGGTGCGCGCGTGTTCCACCGGTGGCTCACTTGCACTGTGATTGTCCTCTGGTTCCCGCTGATCATCAGGCAGAGAGACAGAACTGCAATCTGCCTATTTAAATAAGGCAGATTGCCGTTCTGACAGGAGGGAAGGGATGGAGTTTGTGTCCCTGCAAAGCAGGGAATAAATTCCATCTCTTCCCCTAGTAAAAACACCTCACACAGTACAGTGTACATTTCGGCCTAACTTTATGAATAAATTTGATGTTTTTGGACATCAGTTTTTATTGGTTATGTTACATGTTACACCCTAAATGCCAATGTAACATGTTGCTAAATGTGTAATTATTAATTTAAACAAATTTGGACAAACTACAGTGAAAATATTCTGAATGCCTATTAAGAGCCCAATATAGTGAAAAAAGATTGTATTTTGGAAGCTGTAAATCCTAAATACCTTTAATGCTTGCATTCAATGATACTTGTTTTTATTATTTCACATTTATTTTTATTTTTTTTCCACATTGACAAGCAGGCTAAGCAGTCAAGCAAAAGTCATATTTAGGGCTCATTCACACAGGCACAGAAGCTAATACAGAGTGCAAGAGCCATTTGTTGAGTCCGAAGCAGTGTGGAGCTGGGTGCAGGTAGTCCATGTTAGTCAATAAAAAAGCAGTGGCTGTACGACCTCACCCACACATCCGCGTTTGAGAGGTGCACAGGGGTATGTGCACTGTCCTGAGCACAGACTGTGCATTTAAGGATGTGCACTTGTCCCTGCTCATCTGTCAAATTCATATGGGCGGATGGGTTTGTACAGCTGCATCTCTTACACCCAGTTGCACTGCAGTAAAACATTTTAAAAAGGACATTTTACAGCACGTTATTGTAACCTGTGTACTGCACTGAAATTTTGCAATATCATTAATTTGGAATAGCATCCCTACACACTGTTACAGTAGTGGGCAATAAATCCAGACTGGGACACACCTGCTGTGCACTGGGGGGCGCCGCATAAAAAAAGGTGTTTTTTTTTTTATCTTAATCCATTCTATGCATTAGAATGGTTGTAAACCTCAAACACGAAATATGAACAAAAGCATATCCCTCTATAGTATGTACTTGCCTCAGGTAAGAGCACTAAATGTAATTTCTGTCTGCTGCATCATTCCTCTATCAGTATAAGTCCCTTACCTCCTATCAGCTCTCACAACTCTCAATTCTGCAGTGTAATTTCAGCTCAACATTCCATTTTTTTCTGACAGCCCAAACAAACTTTATAAATGTTGGACTTTGATTGGCTGTAGAGAAGAGAAGACTGCAGAAAAATAGGTACAGCATACTGCACATATGATGATTTGTTTAATCCCTGTGTGTCACATGAAGCCAGTCACTTCACTGGGTATATGTAAGAGTTTACAACCACTTTAGGGGAAAAAAACATTTCATTAATCCCCCCCCCCCACTAAATACTTACCTGAGTCCTGTATTGATCCAGTGCTATGCTCATCAGCAGGTCTTGTCTCCCCTCTTCCCTCTTTCACAGGCTTGGCTGAGAACAGCAAGAGACATTGGCTCCTGATGCTGTCAATCAAATTCTATGAGGGGCAGGACCAAGTCGCACTGTGTGTGTATGTCAATGGATGCACACAGTCCAGCTTGGGTTTGAGCCTGCATGTGTGCCACCATAGGAAGAAACTTCCTATGATGGCAGACGTAGAAGAGGAGGAGCCTAGAGCACTGGTGGGGGACTCCAGAAGAGGGGGTCTGGGGTCACTATGTGCAATACCCTTGCAGAGAGCAAATGTGTATGACATCTTTTTTGATTTTAGCAAAAATAAGCAATCAGACTTTACAGCCACTTCAATGCAACACACTTTATTACACGGTGATGTGCTCCATTGGACTTGGTGCGAAGGGAGCCTTAAAAGTTTTTCCACAAGGAAAAAACAAGACCTGTTACTGTAACTGCTTAACCACTTCCCTACCCGCGTATGTACATATGACGTCCACAGATGGGATCTCTCATCCTGGGTGGACATCATATGACGGCCTCGGGTTCCCGGCCGCCTAGGGGGTGCGTGCACGCGCCCGCCGCGTTGCTCGGGTCCCGGTGCGTGTGCCCGGCGGCCGTGATGTCCGCCGGGCACCCGCGATTGCCCGTTAACCGGGCCAGACCGTGGATCTCTGTGTGTAAACACAGAGATCCACGTCCTGTCAGCTCAGAGGAGAGCGATCTGTGTTCCCAGAACGGAGGAACACTGATCGGTCCCCTTGAGCGTCCCCTCCCCCTACAGTTAGAAGCATTCCCTAGGAAACACATTTAACCCCTCCCCGCCCTCTAGTGGTTAATCCCTTCACTGCTTGTCACATTTACACAGTAATCAATGCAATTTTATAGCATTGATCGCTGTATAAATGTGAATGGTCCCAAAAATGTGTCAAAGTGTCCGGTGTGTCCGCCATAATGTCGCAGTCACGAAAAAAATTGCGATCGCCACTATTACTAGTAAAAAAAATTTAAAAAAATATATTTTTTTAAAAAATGCCATAAATCTATCCCGTATTTTATAGATGCTATAACTTTTGCACAAACCAATCAATATATGCTTATTGCGATTTTTTTTACCAAAAATATGTAGAAGAGCTTATCGGCCGAAACTGAGGAAAAATTTTTTTTTTTTTTTTTTTTAATTGGGATATTTATTATAGCAAAAAGTAAAAAATATTGTGTTTTTTTCAAAATTGTCGCTCTTCTTTTGTTTATAGCGCAAAAAATAAAAACCGCAGAGGTGATCAAATACCACCAAAAGAAAGCTCTATTTGTGGGGGAAAAAAGGACGTCAATTTTGTTTGGGTACAACGTCGCACGACCATGCAATTGTCGTTTAAATTGCGACAGCGCTGAAAACTAAAAATTGGTCTGGGAAGGAAGGGGGTGAAAATGCCCTGTATTGAACTTAAAAAGGGTCAAGCCTTATTTTTAACGATGCTGCACAATTTCATTACAGAAGGAACAGCACTGTCAAAAATAATTAAACAGATCTATTGGTACTTTTGCAGCTGTAGAAAACAAATTTCTAGTCTTCGGTACAGATGTGTCTGTGATTAATTACAAATTAATAGAAAATAGTATCTAATGGTGTCTATATATATTATATATATATATATATAGACACCATATATATATATATTTATATATTTATTTATTTATTTTTTTTTCAATTTTTTTTTTTTTGAGATAAGAAAAACATAGGGTACAAGAATTACAGTTGAAGCAAAGGTATCCACCTAGAACATGGGTGTACACAAACATGGTATGTTGTCTTATGAATCTGAATAAGCATAAAGCCTATATACGATGAGGTGCATAGTCTAGAGCAAGAAGAGGACCGCAACATCAATCCTTGGGTGAGGAAAGTGTTGAGGAAGGAGGAGAGTTAGAGAATGATAAAAGGAAGGTTCTGAAGTAGACTTATGAAGGTATTGAAGATACCTAAAGGTACAATAGGGCAAGGGATTTGCTTGTGGCTCTGTTTGGTCTGAGACACAGGAAGGTAGGAGTCCCATACATGGGGTCTGTCAAGGAAGACATTACTACAAATTACTAAGGGTGATACTTCTCCTATCATGTTTTATTTGGCAAAGAGAAATTGAGGTGAGGGAGCATAGTGTTAGTGGAAGTATATCCTTCCAAGCCCATGGTAGGGTTCTTACTGGACCTTTCCTATAAAGACAGAACCACCCAAGAATAAAAATTCAAAATTATAAATAAAAGCCATGCACCCAGATGTACTTGAAAGTCATTAATAAGGATGACTAATACAAAATCTGATTCCTCTCTGTCCTGTAGCATTGGGTAGAATGTTCCTTTTACAACAGATGTTAGAAGAGTTTTTGAAGTATTAAATCACAAAGATCTTATGCACTTTGATCCTTGTAATTAAACAGAGGAAAGCAAGCATCAAATCCATAGGGAGAAGCAGACATTTTATATGTATAAGGAAAAAAAAATACCTTTCCCTAATTTATAAATGATAACTTACCGTAGATTACTTTTATAGATTGATGTTCTTTAGTGTATTCTTTTCTTCTCAGTTACTAATATTATTACTTGTAAAAAGGCATCTAGTATATTTTCTGTAAAGATGTACAAGGAAAATGATTGTGGTCATGGGGATTTTACACTAAGGCCTCGTTCACACGTGTGGCCTATTTTACCCCCGACCGCCTGCCTGAACACTTACATGCAGCCTTTCACAGCTGTACACATTCTATAGCCATGATGCTGTGCTTCTCAGCAGTGGGAAAAAAATAAAGGTGACAAATACAGGTCTGTGGGGGCCGCTTCATGACCGCCCTGCAACCATGTGCAATTTTCTTATAATATAGTAAGGTAAATCAAGACAGAAAGCAGTCAGCGCATTTATTTTTTCATCTTTATTGCTTTTTTCCAAGTTGTCCCCTGCAAATAATACTGGTACAGTGAAGAGAGCACCAGATGGATGGTTGAGAGTCCAGTCAAATTTTTTTTTTCCTCATAAAAGTAGAAAATAAAGCCAACATGTTTTGGGGCTTAACCCATGCCCAGTATCAGGGCTTGTGCAGGTTAGGGTTCAAAGAAAGCTGAGCTGAGGACAGGTATCTTGGAGCAGATTTCTCATTGGTTATTGAATGGATGTTAAGATGTTAAGCAAGGTGAAGTCAACTTGAAATGGCCGTAGAAAAAGTTGAGTGACTTGGTCATGTATTCCATTTAGTGTTAAGATAAGAGTAATTACCTGTGACTGTAGGAATGACACAAATGGCCTGATGTACTGAATTGTGAAAGGAGATAAAGTGAATAAAATAAATAAAGGTGAACAAAAAAATAAATAATGGAAACAATGGTTCCATATTCTTTTATGTTTGAGATGAGTATAGGCTTACTTCTCACATCACACTTTAGTAAATCAAGATCAATTTGTAAGTTGACTGGTAAAATAGATATAGGATTGCATAGACACCTTCAAATGCGGGTTCACTATAAATTCTACTTTTGCACGTGGTCATTAGTAAAAAAAAAAAAAATTTTGGGGTCAGAATTTGCTAAAGATGAGCCCTATTTCTACTTGCACGTCTATTAGCATTCAGGCTCTATATCCTATATCTATATCCTGCTGTAGGGGAGCTGCTAGGTTCTGAAATTCATAGGACATCCCTGGGCAAGTGCACTGAAGGAAAGGACAATGAAAAACAAGTGAGCCTATTTCCTGTCTCCAACCTCCTTTTTACTATTTCAATTCATCTGTCTCTTTGCCGTTCTCTTGCTCTTTGGTCTATATGCACTTTGCTACTGAATTCTTTTAAAACTTTGAAAATAGTGCCTGGCTCAAAAGAGTGGGTCAAACAGATAAGTGGAACAACCAAAAGTACCCTGCAGTGCCATTTCTTCCATCATACGGTAACATGTAAGTATACCTAATGAAACCATGAAATGTGCAATAACTTAGGGATGCCATTCACTAGCATTAGAGCCTGTGTCAATGGGCTTTGGACTTATGCTGATAGCATCTGTTTGAGAAGTTTCTGAGCTCTTTTATAAATCATAGGCAGGTGCATTTGAACTACAGCTGACCTCCTCTGGCCTGCATTTTACCTGTTTTAAATGAACTTTGGCATTCCAATAGATGTGTATAGGAATTAAAGACTCATTTGACACCAAATAAAAACCCGGTCAATAAATAAATAAACGACTAAATAAAAATGTAACTTTATTAACAGATCTACCACTGAAAATTATTATCATATGGTAAATAGTGGTGCTATAAAGCTACTAAAATAAATGCAAACATGTGCATCGAAACAAGTGATGATTGGTTATCACCGAGTGAACAGCATGCGAGTGAAGTCCAAAATTGTCCAGTCCCTGGATGAAGTCGTAATGACGAAACGCGTTGGCACCTGGCTGTACGGGAACTGGAAGTGACCTTGCAGCGGAATCAACATCGGTTGAGCAAGATACTGTCTGTATATCAAATGCAGGGTCAACTGCAACCAGGATATACCAGTTCATTACCGTTATTTTACTACATGCAAACTTTTACTGCATAAAGTGTGAGTGCAATATTGGAGGTTTTATTTAATTTTAATAAATTTGTGTTTAAACGTCATTGCACTATTGGAGTTTACCTTTTTCTCTATACATGAAAGATCTGTGAGTCACTATTGAAGGCTGGAGATCAATGCTGGTTTTTCTACAACCCTGAGGGGTACATTGCCTGATTTGCCGAACATGAGAATGTGAGGCAATTACTGTCAGTGAGTTTATAGCCCATGGGGAAGTGGTGGCACGTCTTTCACATGGTGTGGTGTGGAGAATCCAAAGAAACATCACTGATTCATTACGGATTTGTCATTTGAACACATTTCTTGTGTGTTGTCTATTTTTGGATAGCGCCACTATTTACCTTATTATTATCATTTTCAGTGGTAGATCTGTTATTATTCACCATTTATTAATTAAGGCTACTGATAGCAAAAGTATGATAATGTACCGTCATCCTATAAATTTAGGAAAAACAAATGGCAGAGGGTCTAAGGCATCTGTGGACTCTCGTGGTATGGTAAGGACTTACATACACACTTGTATAAAAATATATACATTTATTAAGACAAAGACATGATTAAAAAGGTCCTGGGAAGAGGGAGTATACAATACATATAAATTGATTCTCTGAAGAAGAACTGAGCAATTGGACGTGCATCCATCCAGGGAAAGGAATCAGAATGTCATCCTAGGTCAGTTCAAACGCAACATGTTTCGCAGTGTGACCGCTTCTTCAGGAGTATGCTTTCAGAGACATTATATGCAGTTATCTCTATAAAGGACAAACATATAAATAATCAAGCTTATAAACAAACCAATCAAAAATGCATGCAATAATGATTGTCAGGATTTGAACATGTATGGACACTCCTCAAATCTGAGATAGAGGTGAGCAAGTTCAAAAATTCAAACAACACCAACAATAATATGTCATATACACAGTTCCAACCCATAACTGCATCCCCATATAGAATCCACATAGAAGCTTACCCCGGCTGGACTGACCAAATCAGGGGACATCTATAGGCCCCTAAGGGCAAATTCCCGGGCGAGTGTGGGAGCCAGGACAAAGTACAAGAATTAAACAGACAAATTGTCAAAAAATAAAGAGTATATAGATATATCTATATATAGATATATCTATATACACGCAGTCCCCGAGTTTCGAACACTCGAGTTACGAACGACTCCTACTTACAATTGCAAAATGCCGGCCACTTGCGGTCCTGTATACCTCCGGACACATCCCATACTACAGTACTACATGTACTGCATGGCTAGAAGAGCCCCAGATAACATAACAAGCACCCGGAACATCCCACATCCATGCACAGGCGGACGTTACACTTACGAATGCAGTGTTCCGACCTGAAGTTACACTTACAAATGCAGTGTTGCAAATTACGAACAATTTTGACTTACGAACAAACCTACTGTCCCTATTGTGTTTGTGTTCGTAACTTGGGGACCTCATATATATATATATATATATATATATATATATATATGTAGCCCCTGTTCCTAAAAATGGGGCTATAATGTAAATGTAGTTTAAACAGCTCAGATTGATTGTAAATACAGTACCTGACCGCGAGATTGTGTTTCCAGCGCGGGGTCAGCTCCGGGATCTTCTTTCGACTTCGGGGGTCTCCTTCCAACTTCTCCCAGTGTTCTGCCTCTTCTCCTGGTGTTCCGCCTCTTCTCCCGGGCCCCGCCGCTATCTTCTTCCAGCTCTATTGCCAGCGAGGGGCCCGGTCTGCTGCCCAGTCTGCTGCCCGGTCTGCTGCCGCTGTCTTGTCGCCACTGTCTCGCCGCTGTCTCGCCGCTTCTTCTCTTCGTCCCCGATGTTGACACGACGCTCTCTCCGGCTCGAATGCTGTGTGCGAGCTGCGGAGCCATTTATATAGGCGGTGACCCAGCCCCCTTACGACATCATGGTCCCAGCATGCGCAGGGAATCTGGCGTCATAAGGGGGCGTGACCCCAGAGTCCCTGCGCGTGCTGGGACCATGACGTTACAAGGGGGCGGGGTCACCGCCTATATAAATGGCTCCGCAGCTCGCACACAGCATTTGAGCCGGAGAGAGCGTCGTGTCAACATCGGGGAAGAAGAGAAGAGAAGAGAAGAAGACAAGAAAAGAAAAGAAGCGACAAGACAGCGGCGGCGAGACAGCGGCAGCGAGACAGCGGCGACAAGACAACGGCAGCAGACCGGGCCCCTCGCTGGCAATAGAGCTGGAAGAAGATAGCGGTGGGGCCCGGGAGAAGAGGCGGAACACCGGGAGAAGAGGCCGAACACCGGGAGAAGTCGGAAGGAGAACCCCGAAGTTGGAAGAAGATCCCGGAGCTGACTAATAAATTGCTCTTAAAACCTGTGTACTGTGTTTTTTTTTTTATTGCCACTTTTCCCTAGGTGAATGGGTACCCCATACTCATTCACACAGGGTGGGGGGCCGGGATCTGGGGGCCCTCTTATTAAAGGGGGCTCCCGGATTCCGATAAGCCCCCCGCCCACAGACCCCGACAACCAACGGCCAGGGTTGTCGGGAAGAGGCCCTTGTCCTCATCAACATGGGGACAAGGTGCTTTGGGGTGGGGGGGCCCCGCAGGGCACCCCCCCTCCCCCAAGGCACCCACCCCCCCATGTTGAGGGCATGCGGCCTGGTACGGCTCAGGAGGGGGGGGCTCGCTCTTCCCCACCCCCTTTCCTAGCCGGCCGGGCTGCATGCTCGGATAAGGGTCTGGTATGGATTTTGGGGGGACCCCCACGCCGATTTTTCAGGGTAGGGGGTTCCCCTTACAATCCATACCAGACCTAATGGCCTGGTATGCCCCTGGGGGGGACCCACGCCGGTTTTTTCATTTAAAATTTGGCGCGGTGTTCCCGCCTCAGGATTCATACCAGACAGCTGTCAGCACTGCCTGTCACTCATCGCGGAAGGAAAACAAAGTTTTCCTTTCCCGATGAGTGAGCCATCTCGGCGCTGGCTCCTGCGACGGGGCTCGCAGGTGTCAAATCTCGCCGAGAAATGTGGCGAGATTGACACAATATCGCGGTCACCTACTGTAGTTTATTTGGTTCTGTCATGAATTTGACTGTGTTGTGTATTTCCCACTGTTGCCAGTAGGTATCACTGGTACCACAGGACAGTGTGAGAATAACAACTAAGTTAAGCTGTAATGAATATTCTTTTTCAAGGAACAGCCCAGAAGGAGGTTCCTGCCGCTCCCTGCCGTTCTGGGAAGGGGTATTTATTGAAAGATGCCATGTGCTTTAGTCAGACAAACACAAGAAAAAAGACCTCTCCTGCGCTCAGGTGTCCATGAACTGGATATGTGGTGCAGCCACCTATAGAAGTAATGCCTAGCGCACTTCCCGGCCTGTTGAATAGCGTGCGTTCCACACATGGCATGCGGCACCATTAGGGCTCCACACATGGCATGCGGCACCATTAGGGCTCCTGGGAGCCGGAGGAGCCCGGCATCATTCACCCCAGTAGATCGGGGGCATGGGGACACAATTAGAGCTGCATGAAAACGAGATGTCTTCGTTTTGGCGCACCCAATCCCTCTTCCCCTGCCCTGTTGCACATAGCATATGGTGAGAGTGGAATTGACCTACTGGTCCAGTGTTTCTATATACTTTATATCTTTTTATATCTATTTATTTTTTCAATTAATCAATTTCTTTTTATACTAGTATTACCACTACCATTATCTCTTTAGCAGATTACATTGAGTGATGTTTGCTCTCTATATTTTGGCTAACAAACGGGGAATCACACTCAGAGGGATGGGAGAGAGAGGGTTAACCCGAATGGGTGGGTGGTGCCTAATACCTGTGGGAGGGGGCGTCGTCACTAATTGGGTGGGGTAGACACAGGCACATACATTTATAGAGAGAGCAATTCGAGAGACCAACCATTGCCCGCTTAGGCTCTGAAGAAAGGGGTGCTCCCCCGAAACGCGTAAGCCATCAGCCATTTGCGCTGGTCATATCCTCTCGGCAACAGGTCCTGGGGTGTCGATCCACAGAAACAGCGCTTTTGCGCCCTTTTGAAAGCTATTTATACTAGCTCGTTTGTGAGTATAATTTTTACTGTTTTTATGCTGCATTAAAGTTTACCAGTGGTAATGCACTAGGTTGGTGCGCCCTCTTTCTTTTCTGTTTTTTATGTGCTTTAGTCAGTCCACACCTCGTGGCCCTCCAGGCCTGAGGCTACGCTGCTGTAAGCTATGCAGGTAGGTCTAGAAGCCTGTCTGGGGTCTACTATTCCTGAGGTGGTCCTTATGCTGTCTTGCCTGAATAGAAGAAGCCGAGCCAAGCTGCGGACATCCAGCTGAGGACTCTGGAGAGAGCCAGGATGAAGGCTGGCCTCTCAGAAGGGCCTGGTAACTCGTTTGGAGTAAGCACCTACATCTACCTACCCTCACAGTACTGCCGGGTCGGCTTAAAGGTTCTGGTACTGTGAAGCTGTTCTACAATCCAATCAAGGTAATACATTCCTGGCTGCTAAGTTTGTGAGAGAGGCTTATCCAGACATCTTACTAGTTGCTAGGTCTGTGTGAGAGACCTACCCAGGTATTCAAGATCTGCTGAAAGAAAGCTGTGTTTTGTCCTTTGATTCAAGGAATCTGTAAGTGATCTGCTAAAAAGGTATCTGAAACCTCCCCTCAACCTCTTTTCTACAACCTTTCTCAAGTTTTAATTAAAGCATTGAAAAATACCTAAAGTGACTGGCGCCCACATTTTTTCTAACTTCCCATTATAGCCATGGACTTAGCCCTGGGGTGAATGTAAGTTCACTCCCCGTATCTGGAGGTACCCTTTTTGCTCCCAGTATATATATAAAGGTGACACAGCAAAAGCCTGCTGATAAAATGTGTCTCTGATTTAAGAGACTATGCCGGGTAGGCTATCTTAAAAATATATATAAAGATATATGTATAGTGTCTCATTATTAATACGCACCTGATCTAGATGCCCATAGAATATATGGTAGTGAGGTTAGGGAAGGCAGACCTCTCAGAGATGGAACAGAGAGCCTTAAACAGAGAGGAAAAGCTGTAGGAAAAATATAGATCTCTATATATATATATATGTGTAACACACCAGAGATATTTATACAATTATACATTAGCCAATAAAGACACTGCCTAAGCAACGTCCAAGGGTTCAATTAAGAAACAGGGCTGATATGAGGTTGCTTACCCTGGTGGAATAGGTGCAATGCATGGAATATTTCATCATTGCAGGAAGGGAAACAATCAAAAGCCAGCCCCTACAGATGGTTTAAAGTTGGTGAAATCCACCATGACCAGGAAATTTCCTAGGATTGGCAATAGATAGGAGGTAATGCAGCACAAAAATAGAGAGATGGATACAAAGGAGCCAAATGGCCACATATAAAAAGATACAGATAGTCAAATGCACCAAAAGCCTACCTCAGAAGTGCTCCAGGAGGGAGCAAACCGCCACTGTCCCTGCTGACATCTAACCCTATATTGGGAAAACTATCCCATTTAATAGTCCTGGCGCCTATCTGGAAGACGCCACAGATCAGCACCGAGGCACTGATCAATGGTGTCACCGGATACGATCCCAAACTGCGCATGTAAACCCAGGGAGAGAGATCTCTCCCGGGACTGCCGTTCCCCTGTCCCAAGGACAGCCAACATCCAAAAACACCACCTGGTGGATGGACAGAGCACGCCAAGGGACAGAAGGATCACACACTCACCCAGGAAAAATTCAAAGACCCCCCCAGAGGAAATGGACGGTAATGCAACAGCCAGCAACCTTCCAACATGGGAATGCATTAAAGGGGAAACAAAGTAAACCAAAAAATAAATAAATATATCAACACTTGGAATAGTAATATATATACATAGTGATAAGCTAATGCCCATAGAACTTCAATACATGTGGAAAAAGACATATATATCAATTTTATAATCAAGCAATAGGATGTAAACAACCGATCAACAGCCAAGGGGATATTAACAGCAATGACTGAAAAGGCTTAAATGGAAAAAGAGCAGACAGAACGTCTAGACAGAATAACCACAAAAACCCCACAGAGTGGACTACTCAGTAGAATGACACCAAAACCCAAATGGTATTTTTAGGAAACACTAAAGATGCCCCATCAGAGACTTACTGCCTATGCCAAATAACACATTTCCTGCAGTCCCTAAACAAGGATCAGGTTGACATAACCACCAGGACCCTATTTGAGAATAGGTGTATATGCGGCACTGATTCAAGGGGAGGGATCACAGAGTTATACACCTTGTTCAATAGCCAAGGTAATAAGCCCTCCTACTAAATGACATGAGAATTGGACCTGGGCGAAACAATTGAGGAGAAGATGTGCATAAAGTGGTTGACAATGGTGCATAAGGGCATACTCAATACCTCCCTTGTGGAAGCAAACTTCAAAGTGTTATCACGTTGGTACCTCGTCCCAACAAGGTTGGCAAAACTTTGCCCCGTCACTTCGCCCCTTTGTTTTTGGGGATGCAGACAGGAAGGCGATATGTTTCATATCTGGTGGTCCTGTCTGAAGGTCCAACGTTTCTGGATTAGAGTGTTCAGCTTTGTCTATTCAGTGACTGGACAGACTATACTCAGAGGCGACAAAACAACGCTGTTTGCTGACCTGTCAGAGGAGATCCCCAGAATTCTTCGAACTCTCATATTTTTATCTTTCAAGCAGCCAAAATAACCATAGCACAAGCATGGAAATCGCCCATGATCAATGTCATGATGGTGAAATATAAAATATCCTGGATTATGGTAAGTGAAAATGTGACCAGTTTCCAAGGAAATGAACAAGCTACGTTTGAAAAAGGTTTGAAACCCCTGGATTGCGTACCTCCAAGCCCCATAGCTGCTGGACCACCCTGAGGATTGAGGTCTGGGCCGAGGTGAGTAACCCAGCCTTTCTCTTTCACTTCCTTTCTTTCTTTTATTTCCTCTTTCTCTCTTTCTTCTACCTACTTTCCTTTTTATGGTTTCTGTTATGACCTAATGAATCTTTGTAAGGTTGCTAAGGGGGACCATAAAGCCTCCCTAACCCTCATACTTCCTCATGAGTAAGGTTGCATGCAATGAGGCTTTAGGGTTATTTCCTGACAATGTTGCACCCCTACCTCTCTATGTATTTGGCTATGAGTGCCCTATAGCTTATTGAAATGTTACATGACAACTATTTCCATTTATATTTTTTTTATTTCACTTTAGTAACCAGTTGCTGATACTTCTGGGCTCATGGCCTTAAATATGTGGTTGCTATTAGGCAGAGCCTGAACATTAGGCCAAGTTTTTCCTGATTTTGCTATAATGGTATAGGAGGATGTTTCAGCTCTTTGACATTTATTTGACAATGTTTATGCTTTTGTATATCATGTAAACTTTGCAAATAAAATTATTGGAAAAGAAAAAAAAATATTATCTTTAAAATAAGGGATTATCTAATTTACTCAATGATCTTTGAAACAAAATTGTAAAGGATTGTGAGGAAAATTGCCAGTAATAGGGAAGTTGCGAGATTGGCTTACAACATACAAACAAATCCCACACACAAATTTCATTAAAAATTAAAATATATATGTCATTCTTAACATGGAAAAGAAACCCAGAGCAGAAATTAGGAGGATGGAATATCTTACAGCCCTGTACACAATACAATTTCTCAGTTTAATAAAATTTGGGTACTGTGGGATCAATCTGAATATGGAGATCATGCATCTTAATCTCATTATCTATGTTTTTTTGTTTTGTATTTGTTCCTATTATGCTAATCTGTATCCCTTTTTCACAACTAGACGTCATTTCACACTACCTGCCCAATATTGTGTACTTAAGCTTCTGCAACTTCTTTATAATTTTATTTTTGACAATTCATGTGCTTTGATACTGTTTCATGGTTTTATGTTTATATGCCTCTTGGCATCTTGTGATTTTATACTCTGTGTACAGCTGTTTCTTTGTTTCTTTTTTAACTAATAAAAATACAATTACAAAAAAAAAAGAAGAAAAGAAACCCAGAGAACTTGGTGGATAATTTTGGGCACATGCCAAGGGTGACAGGATGATCAACAACTCTGTAGTGTAGTATGTCACTATTTTGACAGTTTTCTGTAACATTACATACATTAACTATTGACATCCTCTGAACTGAGTAAGTTGATCACCACTGCTCTATGTATATATCCTACTATGTTCTAAAAAAGAGAGCAGAGCAGATCTTTAGTTTCCAGTTTCCAAACAGCTCCCTTTAGTGGTTAGTTTTTCAGTAGATGTTTTGACTCTCCAGGCAAAACTTAACCCAAAGAGTAAGGCACCTGCAGACTGGCAAGGTATAGAGCCAGTGCCCTACATACAGTATGACTAAAATACAATTGAATATCTCACATTAGAATTATGGATACACATAGTGTAATACAGAAAAGTCCATGAGTGGGAAACTAAATGGGTCACCACTAATAAGTGATATATGCACCACCTTCACCAGCGTAAGGCCATGCAGTCTCTAAGTGAATGATAGACGGCTGATTTATTGCAATTCGGACATGTCCAGGATGAATAATATATAGATGAATCAGCTCCAGAACATCACACCACAGTGTCTTCACACACGTGCAAATCACTCAGATAGTAAGGTTGGAGGCTTACCGAAGGGTTTGAACCCAAAACAGTGTACACTGTGAGGGTCAAACCGGCTTGTATTGCTCACTGGCAATAGTGGGAAGACATTAACATCGTGAAGAAATCACAGGGGTTCCGTGAAGCTGTATCTTCTCCAAACGTAACCAAAGATCGCCCCATAAATGGCTCTGGAGGCCGACACCACCGGTAGCGTTGTGACGTCACCTGTAGCTCATCCCTACACTTTACATCATGTGACTGCAATGACACAAACACATGACCTTCAGACTGATAGACTGGGTAGCAACTGCTATTGTGTTCCCACCAGAAACTTATTAGATAAGGGTCTCAAATATGCCCCCCCTAAAAAACTAGATAAATTCCATACATTCATGGACGATCACAAATACATACGCAAGGTTAACATTCAGAGGTATTTGATATCGAATCCGGTGCGTACTGATTACCCGGCAGCCACATCCGGAACCGTTCATTCCGATTTATCCAATCCCTCCCTGTTTTCTCCCCCGGTCCCCACAGCGCCAGCTGTAAAAATTTTTAGGGACCTTGTTTTACGGGATTTAGCCAAATTACCAATGAAACGTACCCACCATAAAAAAAGGTTTCTGGTGGGAACACAATAGCAGTTGCTACCCAGTCTATCAGTCTGAAGGTCATGTGTTTGTGTCATTGCAGTCACATGATGTAAAGTGTAGGGATGAGCTACAGGTGACGTCACAACGCTACCGGTGGTGTCGGCCTCCAGAGCCATTTATGGGGCGATCTTTGGTTACGTTTGGAGAAGATACAGCTTCACGGAACCCCTGTGATTTCTTCACGATGTTAATGTCTTCCCACTATTGCCAGTGAGCAATACAAGCCGGTTTGACCCTCACAGTGTACACTGTTTTGGGTTCAAACCCTTCGGTAAGCCTCCAACCTTACTATCTGAGTGATTTGCACGTGTGTGAAGACACTGTGGTGTGATGTTCTGGAGCTGATTCATCTATATATTATTCATCCTGGACATGTCCGAATTGCAATAAATCAGCCGTCTATCATTCACTTAGAGACTGTATGGCCTTACGCTGGTGAAGGTGGTGCATATATCACTTATTAGTGGTGACCCATTTAGTTTCCCACTCATGGACTTTTCTGTATTACACTATGTGTATCCATAATTCTAATGTGAGATATTCAATTGTATTTTAGTCATACTGTATGTAGGGCACTGGCTCTATACCTTGCCAGTCTGCAGGTGCCTTACTCTTTTCTTTAGCGCTACACGTTTGGTTTACATTTGGATCTGTTGGGCAATTATTCTTGTGCTGTGTTAGCGGCTCATATATTTGTGAGTAAGCGCAAATTTGCCATTTGGGTTGTTTTGGTTAAAACTTAACCCAACTCCTAACTCTGCTTCCCACCCCCCATCATCTATTCATTTTTTATTTTAAATACCTGGTTAAGTGATGTTTTACTCATCTAAGTCTTCTCACCAGTACCATTTATGGGGTTGGAGGACCAGTAATCTAGCAATGCACTGTAGATGTGCCCACGCCAGTTGTTACCATTTCTTCTAATGTTACATCTGCTGATTCCTCCACTGGATCCTGAGAGTACCCTGCCATTGGACAACCAATGGTAAGTGTCCGCGTCATGCAATCAATAACCCTGGGCACCTTAAGAAGGACCCTGCCTCCTGTACACAGAAGAAGAGGGAAGAACAGAACACCACGTGACCACAGATTTTAGTGAGTAAAAAGGAAATTTAAGTAATTTTTTCTATGCTAGTGGATTAGCTAGAGTGAGATGGGGCAGGATATAAACACAGGCAGGACACACTGCTGGAAACTGGCTTTTTCTGTAGCAAAGTTAATATATCATATAAGCATTTTTCAGAGGCTACAGCAATGAGCAGACATGTATAATTCATAGTGAGAGTGCAGTTATACTTTATAACTCAAGAGACTAAAAAAAACCACAAAAACAATAAAGTCTTGTCACATAGCTGCACAATTTAAACTGAACAAGTGACAAAAAATGCCTGCACAGAGGTTAAATTCAGAAAAAACTACAAGCTAAAGCACTCTAGAGATAAAGAAGCTGGATTTCTATACAAATTTTGCAGGAAAAGTATAGATCTGCATATAACCTCTGCTGTCACCATCTCTCACTCCTGCTGATCTTTTATCTTTAGTTTTCTGTGAAGGTAATATCTGCCTGAAATAAAGTATTTTTCATCATATTCCCAGGGTGAATAGTATACATTTACCGGTACTTAGATTTAATATTTAACAAGAAATCATCCCATTTTTACTTTCAAATAATATTTGCAATAAAAATAATGTTTTTTTGCTATAAAATAATTCTAAATGAAAAGTATTACATACAGTAGTCATTACATGGCTGGAAAACAAATTAAAAGTGGAGATAAATGGAAACCCACATTCACCTCCAGCATCCTTCTTGTAGATAGAAATAAGTACCTGGTCACCCTGTTTTTGTAGTGTCATCCGCCTACTCAGTGGGGACCAGCAGAGAGATCCCCTGCTGAGCGGGCCAATCCACTGGTGGACTTTGCCTGTGTGAAAGGGGTCTTATTCTCCCAGGATCACTTTCTCCTCAGCATACAGGAGATAACAACCTGTGTGAAAATAATTACGAATTGACTTTAATAGTCAAACTGCAGAAGAAAATCAATCAAATATTCTGTGTTGTTAATTTCAATAGATCTGTTTGGCAATACCTTTTTTGAACTGAAAAAAACATTTTTGATCACACAAAAAAAAAAAAAAAGACATGACAACCAACATAATGCATGTGTTACAATTAGGGATGAGCCATGCATACCTAGGTTCTGCTCAAGGTGGGTTCGGTGAACTTCAGGTGCCGAATTCAAACCCCACTAAAGTTCAGGGAAGCCGAATGTTAAAAAACAGTAATTGCCATCTTCTAGGGTATGACTGTCACATGGGACCCCAGATAGCAAGTAAGTGAGCTGCAAGTTTAAAAATGACTTGCTAAGCTATTGCTAGACTTGCCAGGCATCACAAGTTTGTTGCACAATTGCAGCAAGTCCGCATTCCATGACTCCAAATAAACTTTACTTGCAAACATTCTGCAAGTCTGCTGGAAGTTCTGGTTCAGTTATGTTGTGCAATAGTCATTCCACCACATAGGTCACTGTGACTTGCAGAGCTCTTGCTGTAGACTCACCACTGCAACTTTGCTCTTCCTAGAGACTTGCCACGCAAATTTGCTACAAGTTGGAAAAGTGTCAACTAGAACTTGTGCTTCAAGTGTTCTGCAAGTGTACAACTTGCCAGCGAAAATGTGTGTGCAGCCAGACAGTCTTGTAAGTTTTACCAGACTTACAATTCCACACTGCCACAAATTTGTGGCAGGTTACCCTTGCTACCTGGGACCCTTTAAGTCTGGTATGAATTTTAAGAGAAACCTCATGCAAAAAAGGAAAAAAAAAAAAGCCCCCCCCCCCCCCCCCATCAATAGCAAACCCTTATCCAAACAGGCCAGGAAATCGAAAATATGATAAGGAAGAGGGATTCTGGTGTTCCAAATGGTGTTATGTCCTTAGTTTAAAACCATGGGTGATGGCAATAGTAATAGCAATTTTACACAGTTCAATGCGGGTAACTAGTATTTGCAATAAAGGAGGCAACCATCCTCAGAGGGTGTCCATTACCTCTGTAGACAAGTCAATAGCAAAAAGAGGGGGGGGGGGGCACTGACTAGATGTAAAAAGTTAAAAAAAAAGGTGTGCAAAATGAACACGGAAGCGGATGTGACATCACCGGAACAGGGCAAGCATCAGAGCTGGGGGCTGAAAATAACATAGGCCCTTTTCAGATTGACAGCCACCAGCTCTGATGCCTGCCCTGTTCTGGTGACGTCACATCCGCTTCCGCATTCCAGACTGGTCAGCACGGGGCTTCATGCTTCCTAGGAAACACATACAGCCAGTAACAAGATCTACATCCCCAACATCCGGGGGATTGGCGGTGGGGCCCACAGAGCGGCATTGGATCACTCCAGGACTGATCTTGATGGGCATCTTCCCCTGTTTGGACTGTGTAAGTGTTCATTTTGCACACAATTTTTTCTGAACTTCATACATCTAGTGGGCACCCCCCCCTACCCTCTTTGCAATTGAAAATATGAGCAGGCATCCCCTGAACCATGCCAAGCCACATACCCTCAATTCAGGATTCCCCTGAACAAAAGCACCCTGTCCCTAGTTTTATGAGGACAAGGGCATCTTCCCCACACCCCCTACCTGGTGGTTGTGGGGGTCTACATATAGGGACATAAGATAGGGGGGGGGGGCAGATACCATCCCCCATGTGAATGAATTAGGGGAACATAGAACCCCTACTCATTGTGATGGTAAGTGATGTCATAATTGAGTCTTATGAGATACCAAATTTTAAATCAACTTTGTGGCTGAGAAAAAAAATTCAAGAAAGGTACCTGCAAAAGAAGCTTCTGAATACTTATCTCTCTGGCTGGTGATGATGCCAAACCTTGCTATCTTCAAGCACTACAGGCTTTAGCAGAGTAGTCACATCTGACACAATTCGGGGTGCCCCAAATGCCTGGTTCACTGCTACTCTAAATGGCTCCTCCTGTCAGCCCCTATATCACTACTGTGTTCTGAAGGGCTAACAGATGATTCCACAGCCACAACCACTGTGAGAATTAAGTTGAGTGCTAAAAGTAGAACTGTAGCAGTAAAAAAAATGTTGAAGATCAATGCTGCAAGCTCTGCAGGAATCAAATAAATCCTCTGGTCTGCAGTCTGTCAGGTGGCAGCTTTCAGAAACCAATCCTGGCTCCATGCTACACAGCAAGCAAACAAAAGGAAGCTGCACACTGATGACCTCATTTCATAAGTGTTTATTACACTTGGCTGGCTAGATGACAATCCCCATCTGTGGTCATGTACCTCTGACACATTTCACCCTGATATGCGATAAATCCTATTTGAGTGAAAATCATTAGAGGGGCGTGGCCACAAGCGGGGACTGTCATCTAGCCAACCAAGTATAATAAACACGTATGGATTGAGATTATCAGTGTATAACTTCCCTTTGTTTTCTAAGCAGAAAATAAGATTTAAAACAAACTCAGTCCTCATGCACACTGGACATTTTTACAGCTGCTCCTAGAGACGTCTGGTGTTTTTTTTTTTTCTTTTTCCTGCCTCTAAACTCCCCTGTATGTTAGGTTATGTGTCCATGCACACATAGGCTTTTGGCAGTGTTTATTGGCAGCAGAGTTTGGGCAGAAAAAATGCTTGTCACTACTAAATGCTTCTAAAAGCTGCTAAACATACCTAAAAGCTAGATGCGATTAGTGCTTCAGCATTGACTCAGTTCAATGGCCAGAATAAATTATTTATTATGACAAATTAAATGAATTAATGCCCAAGAGCTTGATGCATGTAAAAGCTCCTAAACGCTTGTAAAAGCTTTAGACACTTTTACAAGTGTCAGGCATTTTTTCTGCAATAACGCTGCTAGCTTCTAGGAGAGTTAAAGTGGATTTAAACCTGATTCATGAAATTTGAGCTGAGCACATATATCTGCCGTGTTTTCTTATCTCTCTTCAAAGCCATAAGTCCTGTGGCTTTCTCCTGCTCTGTTCTTTTGTTATCAGCCTGATAACTCCTGACAAGTTCTCCATCAACTGATATACAAGCAGCCTGAATTTTGTGTCATGGGAGGTTGCTATAAATAGATTAGCAGAGTGCTGACCTATTCACAAAGCAGCTCTGCAAGTGTCTGCCTGTCTCTGCCTATGAGGAGAGGGGGTGTGTGCCTTTCCTCCACTCAGCTGTCTTGGCTGTATGCCCAGACTTCACCCCCAGTGCTAAATAGGAAAAGAAAATCTCTTAACACGATGCGCACTTTCTAAAGAATATATAAAGCTGAAGACACCAGATATACATATAAAACTTATGTAGGAAGATTTGTTTCATCTCTGTGTATCATCTGAGGCTGATCAGTTCACTGTGTATATGTGAGAGTTTACATCCACTTTAAAACACACATCTTGTGTGCATGAGACCTTACTGACCTCTGCATCTGCAGTTAATGTGGAGCAATTCATCTTCAAATTTCAATAGAGCAGAGGTGCCACTCTAAGTGCAATATTAAAAAGAAATTTAATAAATCTTTAAAAACAGTACTCACAAAGGTGCATTGTAATAAGGCATGTGGGTAAAGTAGTAGTACTGCCGGATGTCCCGGGAGTTGTGTCCGATCAGGTCATTAGATGGCGGTGATCTTCATACAACAGGCTGCACTGCTGTGTGCCGATGCTTCCTGCCGTTGGAACACACAATAGTAACCAGAGGGACGGGATCGCTTCCGGCTCTGTGTACGAATATAGCCTATATAGCCTAGCTCTCATTGGCCCTCTTATGACTCATCCCCCCTCCCTTCCTGGCAAACTCTCACTATAGTGAGAGAGGGAGAAAGCTCTGCATGATGTCATAAGCCTAGGCTTTTTTCCAGACAAGAAAATGGAAGTGGGCTGTATAAGGTATTTACTAGTAGAAAACATATGTTTTACTATCTAAAGTTAAAACAACAAGGGCAGAAGATTTAATAGATGGAACGTTGAATAAATGACTGAAGGTCCGCTTTAAGGCTTTGAACCACTTTAATGAAAAAAAAAAAAAAAAAAGTTTACTGCGTGTTAAAAGAATAGGTAACTAGTAGAATGCCTATAGCTTGCACAGTTCAACTCAACTCAGGACAGTGGAGTTTGTAAGGTAAGTATTACTTTGCAGGCACCTTTAACTGCTTTTATTCATAATCTGGGAATAAAATTTAAAACAACACTTTTGCTAAAAGAGAGGCAATGGGCTGTTATTTATTTATATAGTACGTGTCACCCCCCCCCCCCCCCCAACAGAAAAAAAATGCAATTTTTTCAATTTAAAAAGGGCTCTTTAAAGTCTGCTTTAAAGGACATCCTGCTAGTCTTAATTATTTACATTAATATAAGCCTCTCTTGATATTGCTAGAAAGACTTCCTGTTACTAATTAATGTGAAACGTACCTCCCTCTATTTTCATGGTATTCCATTCATGCCAGTTCTCATTAAACACATTAATACTGATAATTTATTAATTAGAAACATTAAACAGTAGTCGTCGTCAAGTGCTCTTAGAACATTGTCATGGCAACCAGATCTTTAACCTTTGCTATCTGCCAAGTACAGAAATAGTGTTTAGATGTGGACATCTACAAACAAGCAAACAAGCATAAACACCATTATGACGTGTTTCTTAAAAAAATATATATAATGATAATGATAATAAGTTGTTTATAAACAGTGGAATTTTTCTTGTTCCAACTGGCAACCAGCCATTTTTAAAAGGTTGAAGAATAGCCATTATTTACTTGTTTTTGCCAAGACTTAATCATTCTAATTGCTTCACTTAAGTAAATCTTTATTAATCATATCTATACATAACAGAATGTAAAAGGCCAAATACAGTTTACATAAAATACCATATGGATGTAATCCAACACAATGCAGCAAAGGGGCAGGAAAAAAAAGAACACAATTACTATATAAACAAGAGAATAAATAGAGATGGTCTTCAGTAGGGATGGATGAATGGTTCGGCCCGAGCATGAGTTTGGGCCGAACATTTGCTGTTCGGCTGTTTGAACATCAACCGAATTTGCAGGGTGTTCGCCCCGACGAACAACCCTGCAATGCACTGAGTGCTGCACAGTGCATTCTGCACCCTGATTGGGCAAAGCTTTACCTAATCAGGGCGCAGTGTAAGCTTGTTGTTAGGGAGCAGGGCTGGGAAGCCGGCCGTGGTGTCCTTAACAACCGATTAGTCATCAGTCATCAATGTGTTTCCCTGTCAAAAACAGTTTCTTGTGGCTTTTACTTTTTGACACTTTTTTGGCGAATGGGTAGGTGTACGATGTACCCATTCACATGACGGGGGCAGGATCTGGGGATTCCGATAAGCCCCCTGCCCCCAGACCCCAACAACCACAGCCCAGGGTTGTCAGGGAGAGGCCCTTGTCCCTATCAAACAACAGGGAAGGTGCTCTGGAGTGGGGGGTTAGAGCCGAGCTACCCGCCCCAAAGCACCACCCACCTCCTTTGTTTGTTGAGGGCATGTGGCCTGGCATGGTTCGGGGGGTGCTCGCTTGTCCCCTACCATTTCCTGACCTGCCAGGCTGCATGCTTGGATAAGAATCTGGTATGGATTTTGGGGGGGACCCCATGCCATTTTTTTCTTTATTTTTTCAATAGCCGGGTGCTGACAATTGTAACTGCGAGTCATTTTTAATGGTATTTGACTTTTTTTTTTCTTTAGAAATTTCATTTTTGCTGTAGCATGTTCTATATGTGCTACAGATACTCCACTTTACAGGCACATTAAGGGGACCCCCCAGGCACTATATTTAGGCATAATTAAAATCACGCGTCGGGTTCTTATGACTACACCCCACCACTACCCACTGCACTGTTTTTATACTTTTTATGCCATTTTCTTTGATATCAATTTTTTATTGAGCCGAGTTTTTACTGCCCCCCGTCTGTAAAAATTCTTTTTGGAGTATACTCCTTAAATAAAGTGCTCTCATGCTTTTTATAAATCAAGGATTTACACTATGTGGAGGCTTTTTTCTTGTTTTTGCCTATTTGCACATGTGACGGACCTTTGAGGAAACGGTTATTCGGTGATCGAAACCGTACCCTGGGAATCCCGGACTCCAACCTGGTTCTTCAATCGAGGACTGCTGACAAGATGCTCCACGAGTCTTCCTATTAATCTTCATCCCACACCGTCTGACGGTATAAGCTCGTTTGACTCACCGCCACGGCCTGTGAG
This sequence comes from Lithobates septentrionalis, assembly GCA_037952835.1. Lineage (NCBI taxonomy): Eukaryota > Metazoa > Chordata > Amphibia > Anura > Ranidae > Lithobates > Lithobates septentrionalis. The sequence continues at coordinate 1,106,729 of JBBDGP010000639.1, read as the reverse complement.
TCCACCTGATCTGGTAAGGGCATCCTTTTGCTTTCTCTTTTTCCTGGTTGGAATCATCCACATGAGTCAAGAGTCTGCTTGTTTATCAGGACCCTCCCTAACAACTTATAACTACCTCATAGGAAGACGGCTTGCACCCTGTTGATTGTGGGACTGAATGGGAGTACCCCATCTTGTCATTTTGAGAGACTTTTGAGTTTCCCCTTTTTGTTTACCCTCCCTTAGGGTTTTGGATGGCCTCCCTTTTGGCTTCCGTTTCATTGAATACCCGTTTTTGTTAAATAGCATACTCAGTATATCGAGAGACCTTGCATTATTACTTACCTGCTTTGTTTTTCTTTGCAATGAGGTTTTATATGTTTGATTGTCTTCCAACCAACCCATAGGTTGTCACTGAGTTTTCTATTTTCCCATTTATTTGCTCACATTTATATATATATTCTTTTGGCTGTTTTACAAAACAATTACCTCTCACCTCACAAGTCTACACTGAAAGTCTTATCACTTCTCCCCAGAGATTATTTTCTACCTGTTTAGCAACAGGAGATTATTTTCTACCTGTTTAGCAACAGGAGTTTCACTATCCACTAGCGCCACACTTTTTATTTTCATAATTAAAATCACTGCTCCTGAAAAACAATTGTTTAAAAAAATGTATTGATACATGTTCCCCAGGACAGTACCCAGACCCCCATACCTCTTTTATGGCCAATTACTTGCATATACGCCTTTAAAACGGGCACTTGATTTTTCCTGTTCGACTCCTATAGACTTCTATGGGGTTCACCATTCGAGTTAGAACATTTCCCCTGTTCTGGAGTTCTGCTGGAAACTGAACAGGGGGTTCAGCCCATCCCTAGTCTTCAGTAACATACTGTAAAACAAAGACTGTTCATATCTCTACAGACATTTATCATATTCTATTGCTGTAGATTCACCCTCTCTAGAAAGAAAATCCCAATTTTTAAGTTGCCCCCAGGACAATAAAAGGGGATAAATCTTCCAATGGGGACACTAAATCTGGTAACCCTGGTGACAACCAGTGATTTCCTCAAGTTAGAGGGATTTCTTCTTACTTCCCATTTTGGCTATGGAACAGGAAGTTAAGTAAAATATCCCCAATGAGAGGTATCCTGTTCCTACTTATGGGAGTCTGGGTCGCGGCCCGTGACATCACTGTGGGTTCCGTCCTCCTCCTCTCCCTGTCGCCGGGCCAGTAGGAGAGAGGAGCGGGGCCCTGCACATGCGCAGTAGGGTTCCCGGTGTGAAGCCGCAAGGATACATTGCGGTGTACCCTTAAGAGCAATGGCGGCGGCAGCACCCGACAGCTGATGGAAACATCAGCTGTGGTGCCGACATCGCTGGACTCCAGGACAGGTAAGTGTCCGATTATTAAAAGCCAGCAGCTGCAGTATGAGTTAGAACATTTCCCCTGTTCTGGAGTTCTGCTGGAAACTGAACAGGGGGTTCAGCCCATCCCTAGTCTTCAGTAACATACTGTAAAACAAAGACTGTTCATATCTCTACAGACATTTATCATATTCTATTGCTGTAGATTCACCCTCTCTAGAAAGAAAATCCCAATTTTTAAGTTGCCCCCAGGACAATAAAAGGGGATAAATCTTCCAATGGGGACACTAAAACTAAATAACAAATTCCATACAAATTACTTAGTACCACAAATGTTACTTGGTTCTGTATTCTCTAAAAGGGGCAGTGCTGGGAGGTGGGTAGGGGGTGGAACCAAGGACTGGTGCTCAGAGGTAGGTAGGGGCAAAGACAATGGGTAACTCCCAAAAAGGGGAGTTCCTGCACTTATTCTCTGAGAAAAAAGCCCTGAGTAAATATAAACTGATAAATACCTTTTCCCATCAGCAGTTAGAGCAGTCTTGTGACAGTTCCTGGTTAAAGCTTGTAGGAGAAGTTGTCATACTGCACTGAGCTGTCCTATCAGGATCCAGGACCCCTGGCCCACTGTCAGGTTGGTGCTGATTGGCCCTGTGCAGGGGCGTTGCTAGGTCTACAAAAGATCTGGGGCTAGAGCCCATAGCAGCATAGTAAAGAAAGTCATACGCTTGGGCGGGCATACACATGTATATACAGCAATATATGTGTGTGTGTGTGTATATATTCTCAGAGAGCCCCCCACTTATATCAGGGTCCCCAGAGAGCCCCCCCTTACATCAGGGTCCCCAGAGAGCCCCCCCTTACATCAGGGTCCCCAGAGAGCCCCCCTTACATCAGGGTCCCCAGAGACCCCCACTTACATCAGGGTCCCCAGAGAGCCCCCCCCCCATACATCAGGGTCCCCAGAGAGCCCCCCCCATACATAAGGGTCACCAGAGAGCCCCCTCCATACATCAGGGTCCCCAGAGAGCCCCCTCCATACATCAGGGTCCCCAAAGAGCCCCCTCCATACATCAGGGTCCCCAGAGAGCCCCCTCCATACATCAGGGTCCCCAGAGAGCCTCCCCTCCCCTTGGGGACCCCTGCAGAGACTCAGGGCTATGGGTCCCAGATTCGGGGCTATAGCCCCAAAAGCCACCCCCTAGCGACGCCACTGGCCCTGTGCTAAACACATGCACCCACCCGAGAAAAATAAAAACTCTGCCTGAATCCAGTAACTCTGTCTTATCCAGACAGACCTGTTCTGGAGTCAGTGGAAGAAGAGGAGGATCTGTGCATACAGGATCAAACAGCCTTTTTACACAATGCAGAGGATTAACCCCTTAGGTTCCACAGTGAGTATAACAAGCATGCTTTACTGCATACACAGACTTATTTTAGTGTTTTGGGTTCAGTAACACTTTAAAAAATAATAAATAATTAAAAAATCACATAGTGCTGCAATCTCCCTTTGGACTTTGTTTTGGACCATTTGGTACGTCAAAAACATAAAAGGACACATATGATATCACATATCAATGGACGAGTGCCTGATGCTATTTTTCCTGTGCTGCCTGCAGCTCTTTTTTATTGTTTCTAGTTAACTGTACAGTATAAAGAAACTGTTTACACTCTCGTTCTCTGATCCATATCAACTAGAAGTCCTCAAGCCACAAAAATCCCCTAATATAATAACCCAATGCCCTGCAGACCTGATCATATTCAGTAAGGTTGTGAGTCATCTTGACATGTACAGTATGACCATAAATCAAATCCCAAGGACTCCACAATAGATCTTTACTTATGAGTCTAATATTCTGAGCTTTGCTGACTGGGACGATCAAAAATAGACTCTGTGCCACACTTTGATGTAATGCAGTTTTTGCCTTACTGTTCAGTAGAAGACAGAGAATACAAAATGTCATTGTCTTTAGTTTAAAGTGTACTCATGGTTATAGTTTAAAGGCGTTGTAAAGGTCTACAAACTATATTGTAAATACAGCAAAACCTTGGATTGCGAGCATAATTTATTCCGAAAACATGCTTGTAATCCAAAGCACTTGTATATCAAAGCAAACTTTCCCATAAGAAATAATGGAATCTCAGATGATTTGTTCCACAACCATTTATTCATAAGTTCTTCAGATGATAGTCCATATAAATAGATTATATAAGGTTGTGTAACCATAAAATGTTCAAGGGGATTAGAAGCAAAGTCCAGCAGGAGCTACAGAGTATAAAAGAGAAGAGAGGCGCCCCTAAGTGTAACAATATGGTTACATTTAATGAATGTACAACATTTAGCAACTCACATGGTTGATGATGAAAAGAGACACATCTAACTATGCAGGCATCCGGGGTAAAGCTGTCAACATAGACCATCCTCCACACTGCCAGCTCCCACTGCTGTCAGTCTGCAATCATGACCGGGAAGACTACCCTGCAATAGAGCGATCTGAAAGCGAGACTTAAAGCACTCATGGAGCGCAGCGTGGAAGGGATGACGTTGATGGTGGTGCGGAGGACGGTCTATGTGGATAGCTTTACCCCGGATACCTGCATACTTAGATGTGCCTGTTTTAATCATCAACCGTGTGAGTTGCTAAATGTTGTACCTTCATTAAATGTAACCATATTGCTACACTTAGAGGCGCCTCTCTTCTCTTTTATACTCAGTTGTGACGTGACGCTACTTGTATATCAAGACATTGCTTGTATATCAAGTAAAAATGTATTAAAAAATTTAGCTTGTCTTGCAAAACGCTCTCAAACCAAGTTACTCTTAAACCAAGGTTTTACTGTATGTGTATATCAAATTAGCAATAGTTGGAAGACTCCATTATACCATATTATCATATTATCATATTTTAGTTGACTTTTTTGGCTAAAGATGAATTGTTGTGGAGTACAACTGAAGCTTCCTACCTTAACATAGTGTTACCATTGCAGTTATCATGGGACTGTATTCACTATCCAAGCTGCCTGACATAAATATGTATTCATAAAACAAAAGAGCTGTTTTAACAAAGGTATAGTGCCTGGAGAGTTTTATGATGGCTTAGTAATAATATGACCTTTAAATTCAATATGGAAAGTTTTATGTAAGAAAACCTATACCCTGTGATTCCAGACCTTTCTTTCTCATTATCCTGTTTGGCGTTAATGTTGTGGTTACTGGTATCAATGCTGAGTATAAGGCCTCATGCGCACTGGATGTTAAAATAACATTATAAAAACGCCAGTAGCTTTGCAGTGAGTTTTTCAACATTTTTTAACGTTTTTGCAATAGCATTTATTAGCGTTTTTTAGCGTTTTTCTCGTGTTAGCTTTTTTTGCGTTTTTTTTTTTTTTAATGGGGCAAAAACATCAAAAAACACGGGTGAGCCACGTTTTTGAATGTTTATTGGCATTTATCAGCGTTTTTTGACCTCAGAGCGTTTTTACAGCTGAAAAACTCCTCTCAGAACCCACTCGTTTTTGGGTTTTTTTAGAGCCAAAAAACGCCCCAGCCAAAAACTGCTGATAACAGCCTATGTGTGCATGAACACAGAGGATAACATAATGGGGAGTTTATTGACTGTAGAAAAAAACGTTTAAAGCCAAAAACAGCCGCTGTAAAAACGTCCAAAAACGTCCAGTGTGCATGAGGCCTTATTATCGTGGTCACTGCTCAGTATTAATGCTGAGTATTATTATTGTGACACATGCTGGGTGTTATTATTGCATTCACTGACACCAGTGTTGAGGATTACTATTGAGGACACTGGCACCAATCCTGGGAGTTACCTTTATGCCGCGTACACATGAGCGGAATTTCCGTCAGAAAAAGTCCGATGGGAGCTTTTCATCGTATATTCCGACCGTGTGTATGCCCCATCGGACTTTTTCCGTCGAAAATTCAGACAGACTTATATAGAGAACATGTCCTATATTTTTCAGACGGAACTAATTACTATCGGAAAAAACGCTCGTCTGTATGCTGTTCCGACGAGATTAGCAGAAGGAGCCCAAAGGGTGGCGCACTGGCTATTGCATTTCCTTTTTCTAGTCCCGTCATATGTGTTGTACGTCACCACGTTCTTGACAGTCGGAATTTGGTGTGACTGTGTGTATGCAAGACAGCTTGAGCGGAATTCCGTTGGAATTCCGTTGGAGAAACCTTCAGAGTTTATTCCGATGGCAAAACCGCTTGTGTGTACGTGGCATTATTGCAACCTACACAAACCATGTTATCTTATGTTAGCTCACTTTATCTCTGTTCTATTCACCCCTTTGTCAAATCAATCCTTTTTTTAAGAAATCTACAATATTGTGGGGTCAATTTTATATATGTTTCTTTAAAGTCACCTAACACCCAGTCCCCCTCCTAGTCTTTTACTTACTTGCTCCTGCTAGATATTATTTGTGCATCCTTCTAGGCAGCAGCACCATGTGCATTCACAGGACAATGTTGAATTAATACGTAAAAGGATTGAGCCGGCAACTCTGTAGTCCATATAGCGATTTTAATGGTTGGTTACATGAAGTGACAAGCAAAACAGCTGACGCGTTTCGGCAACAGCCTTAGTCGTAGCATGTTAAATATAAAAATGGCAATACATGTATACTCATATAAGCTCCACACCAAAATCAATTTGCATGGTAACTTGAAGCAAGTAACTGCAATTAAGAGGTTAATATCAAGATGCCAAAATGCAAGAAAAGGACTGAGACAAAAGATATACATCACCTGACATGTTTCAAAAGATATAAAAGCACAGTGAAATACTATACATGATCACTGTACACACATGGGCGGAAAAAAAAGATTTTGCCGTATGCTGGTGCAAAAATAAAAATGGTTAAATATTTTCCAGTATGCTGGTGCCTGTAGCCCATGTGTAAGGGTCCATTTGGCATCATGGTATAAGACAGGACAAAGAAAAGGACCTTATACAACTTGTTTCAGCAAAAGTAATGTTGAATTAATCATATGGAAGGCTTGTACTCCAAACATTCAAGTATAACTAAGGCCCCTTTCACACTGAGAGCTTTTCAGGAGCTTTTGAAGAGCTTTCTATTAATTTCAATGGAGAGGGGTGTTTTGTTTTTTTTCACCTCCCTGCCAGCGAACTGCCCCAGTGTGAAAGAATTTATTGATTTTAATGGAAATAGGTTTTTGTGAGCTTTTCAGGCACTTTTTTAGCTTGAACGTGCCTGAAAAGCACCTCAGTATCACCTTTGGATAGAGTGGAGAGCAATTAGAACACCTGTCAGTTTTTTATTGCTGTCTGTGTCCCATTAGGAAGATTCACTCTCTTTATTTGTCCTGTTTATCATTATCATTGAAAGGGAAAAAAAATCCCACATTTTGGGTTGTCCCTAGAAAAGCAATAGCGGGGACATTTTCCAATGGGGACACTAGTTCTGGTGACCTGGGGAGCCCCATGGGATTCACTTAATCACAAGAATTCCTTCTCACTTCTTGTTTTGGTTATGGGATAGGAAGGTAAATCTTCCCAATGGCACACAGATGGCAAAAATAAAATTGACAAGGGTTATAACTAGTGGGTATCAATAAGGTGAAAGCCGGCAACTCATTTCAGCTTTGGCGTTTTATATTGTAGGCCTGTAATTCTTAGCAATAACACACTTAAATCTGTCCACCAAGAGTCTAGTAGATATCCCGGGTATGATGAAGTTTGAGACACAAAATCATAAATTATAATATAATAAATAAATATAAATAATTATAAAAAATAATAATATAATAATAATAAAATAAATTTCCCCACGATTCACTATCGCTCAATTCTGCAAGTGTTCTAATTTACTATCGCTGTTTTCTAGCTGGTCTAAAACCACTTTTGACGTAAAGGGACACTTTTTGGTAGCTATGGACAATCTCAAGTTTCCAGGCAGAAAGAACAGTATATATTATATAAAACTGCATGCAGGGCATTGGACAAAGCACTGGGGACAAAAGGGATGTGAAATGATTTCATACAGTAATGTAATCTGTAAGATGTACTGTATGTGTTATGAATTTTAACTTTTTTTAATTTGCCGCCAGGCTCCGCCCCCGTGCGTCGCGACGCTCACAGGGAACGGAGCCCAGCACAGAGAGGCTTCGGGAGGAGGACAGAGCCTGCAGACACAGCGGGGGGACATCGCAGGATCTGGGGACAAGGCAAGTATCCTCAGGATCCTGAGATGTAATCCAGAGTGTGGCTCGGGGTTACCCCTAATGGTGCTGAAATTTAACCCCGAGCCACACTCTGGAAAACCATCAGGGAGGCTACGAGAATGGCTCTCCTGGGGGTGTTACCTTGCAGGCGCGCTCCCGAGTCCAGCATTTATGTCCATAGACACGAATGCCGGACTCGGCCCCGCCCCCCCCGGCGCCCGCATCATATGATTTGATTGACAGCAGCGGGAGCCAATGGCTGCGCTGCTATCAATCTATCCAATCAAAAGCCGGGACCCCATGCAGAGAGAGAGCGTGTCCCCGCCGAATGAATGAAGGGGCTCAGGTAAGTAAAACAGGGGGGCTGGGGGCCGGTCACTGCCACAAGTTTTTTCACCTTCAAACACAAGGGTTTACAACACATCTAAGTGCATACGTGTGCAAATATGTAGCCATTTATTTGAATGAAAAAAAAATTGTACACGTCTAAATATTGTTTGCATCTGAATACAAATATTTAGATGCATATTTTCTGCAGGATCTTCTGCCAGGTTTGCCAGCAGGAAATTGCATTCATGTAGAAAATACACATATACTTGTGTGAATGGACCCCTATTCTATGACTATAAAAGCATCAAATCCATTACCACGTTTCAATAGATGTTTTTTAAGTATAGCAGATTCAACATGAGCATGAGCTATGAGCAAGCAGAACTAGTGTAAATAGATGATGATTTTGTACTTTTATGGCCAGCCAGTATAGAGAAGTTTATTACAACAGCACAGGCCTGCTGGCCGTTGTTTTTTTTTATGTCATCGGGGTCGATTGACTTCAACAAAACTTGACTTGAACAGTTTCTACACATTGCTAAGCAAAGGGAATGCTAGTGAATAAGGTGAACCCGTTATCACTTTGAATACCCAATCATATGCAAGAGAAATTAAGAAACTGGATTTTTGATAGTTAATAATTGAACACCCACATCTCAGAATGGGTAGATCGTGCTCACTTTTAAAGTCAGTGTTTTACTTTGCAAAGTGAATTTTCACCTAACTTGCATTTGTGCTGACTTTAATCACATATTTAATCACGTAGAAGCAAATATACATTTTTTTTTTTCGTTACACATCATTTGGCATTTTCTGTAAAGCGAATTTTCATTTTCTTTATATCCATTATAATAATCATGTGCCATATGTCAGCTCTTAATTATGTTCATTAACTACTTGCGGCGGGTTGGTGCGGCTGCGTGAATCTCCGTCATGTTACATCGGCTCTTTAAATCGATATGGCAGGCACCTAAGGTTTGCAATTTGGAAGTGCAGTTGCACTCATTTTCCCTAGAGCTTCGTAAATGCCGTAAAACTTCACTTTGTAAAGAATACCCAATCAGGTGCAAAGAAAAAAAAAACTGCATTTTTACTTACACATGATTGATTGATGGAAATCTGCAGCGCTTCACCACATTCATAAAGCTCTGGGGAAAATGAGTGCAATTGCACTTGCTATATTTTTCTTTAGTAAATCAACCCCGTATGTTTTCCTGTATATACATTTATCTATTTGTTACTTTAGAAGATAATTGCAAATACATTTTCTTTTTCAGACAGTTTGTCTGATGCTAAAATTGTATGCCTTGACAGCTGTAGGCTTTTGTTTCACATTTGAAGATCTTAAATGTTTCCTTTGTTTCAGCTTTAGTAATACAGTACATAACACTCTTGTGATCTTTATAACAAACTGTTTGCTTTTGCAAACTTTCAGTTCATTTATATTGCTAAATTATCATTTGCAGTTACTGTAATGTCTGTATGTAGCAGGAATAAATGGAGGTCCTCTCAGTTCTTTTCTTTACCTGCTTGCCGACAGTATACTGTGTATACAGTATATATATATGACAGCAAATCGGCACCTTTGCGCAGGATCATGTACCTGTATGTGATCCTGCACTTCCAGGTCTGGGGCGCTCGCGCACACCGCCGGCGACCTGCTTCCACTGTGATTGGACACAGCGGGAGCCAATCAGTGCGTCCGGCGGATGCGATGTCCGCCGATCATTCCCGAGAGAGGCAGAATGGCGGTCTGCCTATGTAAACAAGGCAGTTCGCTATTCTGTAAGTAGGGAAGGTAGTGATCCTGTGTTTCTGCTAAGCAGGAACATGGATCTCTGCCTTCCCACAGTACAAGCACCTCCCACACAGTTAGGAAGCACTCCCTAGGAACACAGTTAATCCTTTGATTGCCCCTGATGTTAACCCCTGCCCTGCCAGTGTCATTAGTACAGTGACAGTGTATATTTTTTTTAGCACTGATCACTGTAGTAGTGTCACTGGTCCCCAAAAAGTGTCACTAAGTGCTGGTTCACACCAGTGCGTGGTGCAAGATCGCATGTGATTCGCACTGCCCTGCAGTGCAAATCACATGCGATGTCCGTGCAAAGCTACTCCAGCCATACAGATAGTATGGTTGATATTGTATCGCATTCAGACCAAACTCGCAAAAGATCTTTTGGTCCGCATAAGAATCAGGTCGCGTGGGTGTTCACACCTACACAATCCAATTCATGTCTGAACTGTCAGTTCACAGTGCGATATGTGAGCTGAAATGGGGGTGTTGTGTATGTACAATGTATTGACACTCCCAGCAGTTTGCATATGGCAGTGCGAGCCAGGTGCGATGCGGGATCCCGCAGTGGATTCTCAGGGTTCCCGCATCGCAGAAGTGTGAACCAGCACTTAGTGTCTGATTTGTCTGCTGCAATGTCGCAGTCCTGCTATAAGTCACTGATTGCCGCCATTACTAGTGAAAAATAAAGAAAATACTAATTCCATAAATCTATCCCATAGTTTGTAGATGCTATAACTTTTCCGCATACCAATCCATATACGCTTATTGGGATTTTTTTTTACCAAAAACATGTAGCAGAATACATATTGGCCTAAATTGATGAAGACATTTGATTTTTTCAATTTTTTTTATTGGATCTGTTTTATTGTAGAAAGTAAGATTTTTTTTTTTTTTTCAAAATTGGCGGTCTTTTTTGTTTATAGCGCAAAAAATAAAAAACACAGGTGATCAAATACCACCAAAAGAAAGCTCTATTTGTGGGAAAAAAAGGACATAAATTTTATTTGAGTACAGCGTTGCATGACCGCGCAATTGTCAGTAATGCAGTCCCATATCCCAAAAAATGACCTTGTCATAAAGGGAGGGGTAAACCTTCTGGAGGTCAAGTGGTTAAACAGGGTTAGAATGTGATACTCTTATGGAGGGTGATAAGGGATTAGGTAAATCTGTAAATCATTTTTTTATTCAAATCATATACTGAATAGGAAATTAAGCCCTGAAATACTTAGGACCTTTTGGCTCACATTCTTTGGAGAGCAGTTGATGCTCTTGGTTCTTCAGACAGTGCGGTATGTTAGAGACCCTCTTTCTAGAAAGCAGAAACTTTATACACTTATTCACAGGCTCCTCTGATGGCTGCTAAGCCTTACCTTTTAAAAAATGAAACTTGACAAATTTATGTAGGAGCAGCTTATGAAAATTAAATGACAAGACTTGACAACAGCTTGAACCTCCCTCTATATTAATAGACATTATTAATATAGACAACTTGAAGGGTGCAAGAGGAAGTAAGGAGGAGAAGGTCAAGGATCTATACAAATAAAATAAACCAAGGGATCAAATTCAATGACCAACCCTGGAGACCGTGCATTCTAATGGGTAGTGATATCCAAAAGCCTGTAAGTCTAAATTATGGCAAAAGGGAGGACATTTAATTAGGGTAGGCCATGCAAGGCTTACAATGGTCCATAATGACCATGTTCAGCAAAAGTAATCAATGATATTATTGGAAATGGCTCTGACCTTTTCCATCTGAGGTATGTCCTTGTCAGATTCTTATTTTGTCTGTATCCCCACTAGGGAGATTCACTCTCTCTATGTGACTGCATAAAAAGTAAAATTGTAACTAAAAAAAATGTCCTAAATTTGATATAGCTATTACTTTGCTATCTGAAAGTGATTGTAAAGAATCACCTTGTAAAACAACCCATTGAATTTAAAATATGAATGAAAGGCGAAACATTTGCATATAGATATATAAATATATATATAAATAAATACCCTTTTTCCATTTTTTATAAGTGATCACATTCCCTCTGTTCTCAGCTACAGGAGGAGGAGAAGCAGCAACACACTGAGCTTCCAAGTGAATGGCTGTGCAGCAGGGGTGTGTCAGAACAAGTCTGATCATTGTAGAAGAGTACACTGAGTTCCTAACTGACCACAGTGTGCTCTCCTGCTTAGTGTGGTCAGTTTTTAATAGGAAAACAGAGGGACTGGCAGGAACACCAGAGATTTCACACAACGGAAGCAATACAAAGAAAACAGGATACTTTTTCATACAGGTACATGGCACATATAAGGAATTAGAAATGTTGGGGTAACAAATGCTTTAATTAATAACATGAAGTTTTCGTTTGTTTGCAAGCAAACCAAACATATGGGGGGCATTTGTGACAAATTTGAGCGCCGCAGAGCGCCCCAGAGAGCCCCATTGTAGATGGCTGCCGATTGGCCAAAAGCATGCACCTGGCTGGCATGCTTTGGCCAATCACAATGTAATATGCTGTGCGAGCCACGATTGGCCAAACGCAGGGTGCCTTTGGCTAATCATGGCTCAAGGGGCTAAGGGGCGTCCATCTTCACCCCTCTTCCTTCCGGGGCCACAAACTCTGTGACTGGCTGGAGTCGCATGATGTCACTCCCGCACATGCACCTGGGAGCTGCCATTTATGGCATGGCCCCTTTAGAAACAGCACAATCTGCCCTTTCTAAAGTGTGCATGCGCCGTAGACATCGACACACGGCTTTATTGTAAATATCTCCTAAACTGTGGAGGTTTAGGAGATATTTCCAGCACCTAGATGTAAGCCTTAATATAGGCTTACCTGTAGGTAAAAGTGGTTGTACAGGGTGTAAAACCATATTAAGTGCACTTCTGTGACCCACATGGGTAGTATGGCCAAATCTATCCATACTTCTCTTTTAAGTTCAACAGCCTCCAGTCTTGCAGCTGAGCATGGCTCTCTGTGCTGACACTAACTAACCCCCACATCTTGGAGCAGATGAACTTAAAGTGGTTGTAAAGCCTCAAGGTTGTTCACCTTAAAGTGGGGTTCCACCCAAAAAAACAAACATACATGAAAAATCTTAAAAAAAAAAAAATTTGTATATTTTTTTTTACTTACCTCTAAATGCCTGTTGCTAGGGGCTCCCTTGTAGTCTGCCTCTTCCAGTGCCTGGGCTGGTGACATCACTTCCCCCTCGGCACAGGAAGGGCTCCGCTCTGCTCCCTCCCTCCTGTCAATCATCTGGGACCCATTACAGGTCCCAGGTGACTGAGCGGCCAATCACGGCGTGCGGCGCCGCTCGCGCATGCGCAGTGGGTGCCAGGCTGTGAAGCCACAGCCCGGCGCCCACAGGTGCAATGCCGGCGCCGTTGAATGGAGGGGGAGACGAGCAGGGCTTCGATCGCTGGACCCAGGGACAGGTAAGTGTCCAATTAAAAGTCAGCAGCTGCAGTATTTGTAGCTGCTGACTTTTAATTTTTTTTTTTTACTGGACACCCTGGGTGGAACTCCTCTTTAATGCATTCTATGCATTAAGGTGAAAAACCTTCTGGGCTGCAGCTCTCCCCAGACCTCCCCTTTTTCTTACCTGAGCCCTATTTGATCCAGTGATGTGCACAAATGCAATGGCTGCAGCCACAGTCTCTCTCCTCATTGTACAGATTGACAAATCAAATCCTTCGACACGGGAGTGGGGGGTGGGACCAAACCCTGCTGTCTGTGTCAATGGATGCAGCAGCCGGGCCTTGAGAGCGAGCCTGCACAAGTGCCCCCAGGGAAAGCAGCTTTCTGTGAGAGCACCCAATGAAGAGGACGATTGGGGCTGCTCTGTGCATAACGATAACAACGAGGGTTTACAACCCCTTTAATTAGCAAACCTGTCACATGAAAATCCAAATGTGGTCAATGAGACTGGGAATCAACCTCAGTTTGCTTTTGAGGATTCCCAGTAAAGCCAGTACACAGTACTAAGTTTCCTTGCAACACTTACTGGCATCACCTTAAAAAGAAATATTTAAAAAACCGTGGAGCCACATACCTCCAACCATATACTTTTCTCAACAACATGACCAATTTAATATTTGTCATGTTTATCTATCTATCTATCTATCTATCTATCTATCTATCTATCTATCTATCTATCTATCTATCTATCTATCTATCTATCTATCTATCTATCTATCTATCTACATTATATTATCAAAAGTATTGGGACACCTGCCTTGACTTTAATGGCATCCCAGTCCTAGTCTGTATGGTTCAATATTGAGTTGGCCCACTCTTTGCAGCTATAAAAGCTTCAAGTCTTCTGGGAAGGCTGTCCACAAGGTTTAGGAGTGTGTCTATGGGAATGTTTGACCATTCTTCTAGAAGCACATTTGTGTGCACAGTCTCTGCTCTAATTCATCCCAAAGGTGTTTAGGTCAAGACCCTGTGCTAGCCAGTCAACTAGTTCCTACACCTCAAACTCACTCATTCATGTCTTTATGGGCCTTGCTTTGCACACTGGTGCGCAGTCATATTGGAACAGGAAGGGGCCATCCCCAAACTGTTTCCACAAAGTTGGAAGCATGAAATTGCCCAAAATGTCTTGATATGCTGACGCCTTAAGAGTTCCCTTCACTGGAACTAAGGAGCCAAGCCCATTCCCTGAAAAACAACGCCACACCATAATCCCCCCTCCACTAAATGATTTGGACCAGTTCACAAAGCGAGGTCCATAAAGACATGGGTGAGCGAGTTTGGGGTGGAGGAACTTGACTGGTCTGCACTGGTCTGAGTCCTGACCTCAACCCAATAGAACACCTTTCGAATGAATTAGAGCGGAGACTCAGAGCCATAACTTCTTGTCCGACATCAGTGCCTGACCTCAAAAATGTGCTTCTAGAAAAATGGTCAAACATTTCCACAGACACACTTCTAAACCTTGTGGATAACCTTCCCAGAAGAGTTGAAGCTGTTATAGCTACAAAGGGTGGGCCAACTCAATATTGAACCCTACGGACTAATACTGGGATGCCATTAAAGTTCATGTGCATATAAAGGCAGGCATCCGAATACTTTTGGCAATATAGTATATCTTATCTGCCTTTGTAGTAGCTACTGTTTCTTCCATGCTTGCACTGCTGCTATAATAAGCTGTAAAGAACAATTAACCTCTTTCACCTTGCACAATAACATTTGCAATAAATGTGGAGCATATCGAAGGTCATATGTTAGCTTTCCTATCCAAAACCCAGTGCTGGTGAAGTAAATTAGATTTACATTGTCAGGGAAAAACGCCTTTGTGTCAGGAGCTGGCTACTTAAGTGCTCAGGGGTCATTTACAGGCCAAGCCTGAAGATCTGCCATTTTGAATGTCACACTTGCAGATAATTGGAAGTTTGCACCATTGTTTGATTCCATGTTATCTTATGTTTTCAGAACATAGACAGTAATCACATCAGCAGTCTCTTTAGAAAGTAAAACTGGCAGGTGAGAGGCTTGTATATAAGGGTAGAAAATGCTGATTTGTTTTCATTCTGCATCTTCCTTTTCAGTTATATACCATCAATACTGTATTTTGGCCATATATTCCTGGTAGTAGCTTTACAAAACACAATACGTTTGATGCCTATATCTTGTCACCTAACTTATCATTGATTGATTAATAAAATAGCCAATAGTTCTGTATAAAGTAACAAATTAGTAACAGGAGCTGTAACAATACAGTTAAAGTACATGTACACTCTAACTAGATGATACATACCTCCCAACATTTTGAGATGGGAATGAGGGACACCTACTAACAAATGTATGTAGGCATAGGACATGCCCCCTACCACACCCCCTTAAAGGAGAATTAATTTAAAAAAAAGGTTAATTAAATCCACAAGGACTTTTTTTTCCCACTACTATTCCTTTATATTGGCTTTTAAAATGTACAAATGCAGGAATTTAGAAATTAGATGAAAGGTTTATCACTGGGAAACTATTTATGAAAGATAAAAAGTGCATTTTATATACAACTATATGGATCAGACCAAAATGAGGGACACATGAGTGGGAAAGAGGGACATTGCTCCAAATCAGGGACAGTCCCTCAAAATCAGGGACAGTTGGGAGCTATGGATCATATGCAATTGGCTAAAACACTGTGGGGTGGATTTACAAAAAGCAATTAGCACTTTTTAGTTGCTCCAGAGCTTAGCAAATTAAAGTAAAGAAGCTTTGCTGACTTCCATTATCCAATCATGTGCAAACAAGTTTTTTTTTAAATTTTCCTTGCATTTGATTGGGTCTTCTTTGCAAAGTGAAGATGGACCTCATTTACTAAGCTCTGGATCAACTACACTTGTAGAGGGTGACTACACTTTGCAAAGTGCACAGTCTATTTGCCTTTAGTAAATCAAAACCTCTATATCATTTAAGAAAATGCAGTTTCCCCTTTTTTTTAATCTCAGAAATGCTGTCTTTCTGAAGACTTTTTGTAGTCATTTGCTGTGTATATGCATTTGCTCCACAAGTGCATGTCATTGCTGTAGACCGGCATCCCGATAATGACAAAAGCAGAACATGACTGTGCAATGAGCCTTGGCATGGCTGCCTATGGTTTCAACAGGATGTATACTGTATTTGACAGGGTAACAACCTAGGAGAGCAAGGAAAGACAAGAACAGAGTGTTGTTACCCCACAGCTGGAAGCACCTCAACAATCACTTACAAAGAGGATCCCCGGGTATTATTTTAACCACTTGACCAAAGAATTTTTTGCTATTTAGCACTGTGCTATTTTAACTGGTAATTGCATAATTAAGCAATGCTGTACCCAAATGAAATGTATATACATTTTTCACAGAAATAGAGCTCTGTTTTGGGGATATTTAACCACTTGACGACCGCCTCACGCCGATGTACGTCGGCAAAGTGGCACGGACAGGCAAAATCACGTACAGTGTACGTGATTTGCCTTCCGCGGGTGGGGGGTCCGATCGGACCCCCCCCCGGTGCCCGAGGCGGTCGTCCTTTGTGCCCCGGCGATCGGTGGTGAGGGGGAGACCATCCGTTCGTGCCCCCCCCCATCGCGATCGCCGCCGGCCAATCGAATCATTCCTTTGCTGCTGTATGCTAAACAGCAGCAAAGGAAATGATGTCATCTCTCCTCGGCTCGGTATTTTCCGTTCCGGCCCGAGGAGAGAAGACATCAATGTGAGTGCACCAACACACACACACACACAGTAGAACATGCCGGGCACACAAAACACCCCGATCCCCCCCCGATCGCCCCCCGATCCCCCCCCCCCCCAATCACCCCCCCCCCCCCTGTCACAAACTGACACCAGCAGTTTTTTTTTTTTCTGATTACTGCATTGGTGTCAGTTTGTGACAGTTAGTGTTGGGACAGTGAGTATTACCCCCCTTTAGGTCTAGGGTACCCCCCTAACCCCCCCTAATAAAGTTTTAACCCCTTGATCCCCCCCTGTCACCAGTGTCACTAAGCGATCATTTTTCTGATCGCTGTATTAGTGTCGCTGGTGACGCTAGTTAGGGACATAAATATTTAGGTTCGCCGTCAGCGTTTTATAGCGTCAGGGACCCCCATATACTACCGAATAAATGTTTTAACCCCTTGATTGCCCCCTAGTTAACCCTTTCACCACTGATCACCGTATAACCGTTACGGTTGACGCTGGTTAGTTTGTTTATTTTTTATAGTGTCAGGGCACCCGCCGTTTATTACCGAATAAAGGTTTAGCCCCCTGATCGCCCGGCGGTGATATGCGTCGCCCCAGGCAGCGTCAGATTAGCGCCAGTACCGCTAACACCCACGCACGCAGCATACGCCTCTCTTAGTGGTATAGTATCTGAACGCATCAATATCTGATCCGATCAGATCTATACTAGCGTCCCCAGCAGTTTAGGGTTCCCAAAAACGCAGTGTTAGCGGGATCAGCCCAGATACCTGCTAGCACCTGCGTTTTGCCCCTCCGCCCGGCCCAGCCCAGCCCACCCAAGTGCAGTATCGATCGATCACTGTCACTTACAAAAGACTAAACGCATAACTGCAGCGTTCGCAGAGTCAGGCCTGATCCCTGCGATCGCTAACAGTTTTTTTGGTAGTATTTTGGTGAACTGGCAAGCACCAGCCCCAGGCAGGGTCAGGTTAGCGCCAGTACCGCTAACACCCACGCACGCAGCATACGCCTCCCTTAGTGGTATAGTATCTGAACAGATCAATATCTGATCCGATCAGATCTATACTAGTGTCCCCAGCAGTTTAGGGTTCCCAAAAACGCAGTGTTAGCGGGATCAGCCCAGATACCTGCTAGCACCTGCGTTTTGCCCCTCCGCCCGGCCCAGCCCACCCAAGTGCAGTATCGATCGATCACTGACACTTACAAAACACTAAATGCATAACTGCAGCGTTCACAGAGTCAGGCCTGATCCCTGCGATCGCTAACAGTGTTTTTGGTAGTATTTTGGTGAACTGGCAAGCACCAGCCCCAGGCAGCGTCAGGTTAGCGCCAGTACCGCTAACACCCACGCACGCACTGTACACCACCCTTAGTGGTATAGTATCTGAACGGATCAATATCTATCCGATCAGATCTATACTAGCATCCCCAGCAGTTTAGGGTTCTCACAAACGCAGTGTTAGTGGGATCAGCCCAGATACCTGCTAGCACCTGCGTTTTGCCCCTCCGCCTGGCCCAGCCCAGCCCACCCAAGTGCAGTATCGATCGATCACTGTCACTTACAAAAGACTAAAACGCATAACTGCAGCGTTCGCAGAGTCAGGCCTGATCCCTGCGATCGCTAACAGATTTTTTGGTAGCGTTTTGGTGAACTGGCAAGCGCCAGCGGCCTAGTACACCCCGGTCGTAGTCAAACCAGCACTGCAGTAACACTTGGTGACGTGGCGAGTCCCATAAGTGCAGTTCAAGCTGGTGAGGTGGCAAGCACAAGTAGTGTCCCGCTGCCACCAAAAAGACAAACACAGGCCCGTCGTGCCCATAGTGCCCTTCCTACTGCATTCGCCAATCCTAATTGGGAACCCACCGCTTCTGCAGCGCCCGTACTTCCCCCATTCACATCCCCAACCAAATGCAGTCGGCTGCATGAGAGGCATTTTCTTTATGTCCTCCCGAGTACCCCTACCCAACAAACCCCCCCAAAAAAGATATTGTGTCTGCAGCTAGCGCGGATATAGGCGTGACACCCGCTATTATTGTCCCTCCTGTCCTGACAATCCTGGTCTTTGCATTGGTGAATGTTTTGAACGCTACCATACACTAGTTGAGTATTAGCGTAGGGTACAGCATTGCACAGACTAGGCACACTTTCACAGGGTCTCCCAAGATGCCATCGCATTTTGAGAGACCCGAACCTGGAACCGGTTACAGTTATAAAAGTTAGTTACAAAAAAAGTGTAAAAAAAAAAAAAATATATATATATATAAAATAAAAAAAAATAGTTGTCGTTTTATTGTTCTCTCTCTCTCTATTCTCTCTATTGTTCTGCTCTTTTTTACTGTATTCTATTCTGCAATGTTTTATTGTTATTATGCTTTATCTTGTTTGCTTTTCAGGTATGCAATTTTTTATACTTTACCGTTTACTGTGCTTTATTGTTAACCATTTTTTTGTCTTCAGGTACGCCATTCACAACTTTGAGTGGTTATACCAGAATGATGCCTGCAGGTTTAGGTATCATCTTGGTATCATTCTTTTCAGCCAGCGGTCGGCTTTCATGTAAAAGCAAGCCTAGCGGCTAATTAGCCTCTAGACTGCTTTTACAAGCCGTGGGAGGGAATGCCCCCCCACCGTCTTCCGTGTTTTTCTCTGGCTCTCCTGTCTCAACAGGGAACCTGAAAATGCAGTCGGTGATTCAGCCAGCTGACCATAGAGCTGATCAGAGACCAGAGTGGCTCCAAACATCTCTATGGCCTAAGAAACCGGAAGCTACGAGCATTTTATGACTTAGATTTCGCTGGATGTAAATAGCGCCATTGGGAAATTGGGGAAGCATTTTATCACACCGATCTTGGTGTGGTCAGATGCTTTGAGGGCAAAGGAGAGATCTAGGGTCTAATAGACCCCAATTTTTTCAAAAAAGAGTACCTGTCACTACCTATTGCTATCATAGGGGATATTTACATTCCCCGAGATAACAATAAAAATGATTAAAAAAAAATAAAAATGAAAGGAACAGTTTAAAAATAAGATAAAAAAGCAAAAAAATAATAAAGAAAAAAAAAAAAAAAAAAAGCACCCCTGTCGCCCCCTGCTCTCGCACTAAGGCGAACGCAAGCGGCGGTCTGTCGTCAAACGTAAACAGCAATTGCACCATGCATGTGAGGTATCACCGCGAAGGTTAGATCGAGGGCAGTAATTTTTGCAGTAGACCTCCTCTGTAAATCTAAAGTGGTAACCTGTAAAGGCTTTTAAAGGCTTTTAAAAATGTATTTATTTTGTTGCCACTGCACGTTTGTGCGCAATTGTAAAGCATGTCATGTTTGGTATCTATGTACTCGGCCTAAGATCATCTTTTTTATTTCATCAAACATTTGGGCAATATAGTGTGTTTTAGTGCATTAAAATTTTAAAAAGTGTGTTTTTTCCCCAAAAAATGCGTTTGAAAAATCGCTGCGCAAATACTGTGTGAAAAAAAAAAATGAAACACCCACCATTTTAATCTGTAGGGCATTTGCTTTAAAAAAATATATAATGTTTGGGGGTTCAAAGTAATTTTCTTGCAAAAAAAAAAAACTTTTTCATGTAAACAATAAGTGTCAGAAAGGGCTTTGTCTTCAAGTGGTTAGAAGAGTGGGTGATGTGTGACATAAGCTTCTAAATGTTGTGCATAAAATGCCAGGACAGTTCAAAACCCCCCCAAATGACCCCATTTTGGAAAGTAGACACCCCAAGCTATTTGCTGAGAGGCATGTCGAGTCCATGGAATATTTTTTATTGCGACACAAGTTGCGGGAAAGAGACAATTTTTTTTTTTTTTTGCACAAAATTGTCACTAAATGATATATTGCTCAAACATGCTATGGGAATATGTGAAATTATACCCCAAAATACATTCTGCTGCTTCTCCTGAGTACGGGGATACCACATGTGTGAGACTTTTTGGGAGCCTAGCCGCGTACGGAACCCCGAAAACCAAGCACCGCCTTCAGGCTTTCTAAGGGCGTGAATATTTGATTTCTCTCTTGACTGCTTATCACAGTTTCGGAGACCATGGAATGCCCAGGTGGCACAAACCCCCCCCAAATGACCCCATTTTGGAAAGTAGACACCCCAAGCTATTTGATGAGAGGTATAGTGAGTATTTTGCAGACCTCACTTTTTGTCACAAAGTTTTGAAAATTGAAAAAAGAAAAAAAAAAAAGTTTTTTCTTGTCTTTCTTCATTTTCAAAAACAAATGAGAGCTGCAAAATACTCACCATGCCTCTCAGCAAATAGCTTGGGGTGTCTACTTTCCAAAATGGGGTCATTTGGGGGGGTTTTGTGCCACCTGGGCATTCCATGGCCTCCGAAACTGTGATAGGCAGTGAAGAGTGAAATCAAAAATTTTCACCCTTAGAAATCCTGAAGGCGGTGATTGGTTTTCGGGGTCCCGTACACGGCTAGGCTCCCAAAAAGCCCCACACATGTGGTATCCCCGTACTCAGGAGAAGTAGCTAAATGTATTTTGGGGTGCAATTCCACATATGCCCATGGCCTGTGTGAGCAATATATCATTTAGTGACAACTTTGTGCAAAAAAAAAAAAAAAATGTGTCACTTTCCCGCAACTTGTGTCAAAATATAAAATATTCCATGGACTCAATATGCCTCTCTGGAAATAGCTTGGGGTGTCTACTTTCCAAAATGGGGTCATTTGGGGGGGTTTTGTGCCACCTGGGCATTCCATGGCCTCCGAAACTGTGATAGGCAGTAAAGAGTGAAATCATAAATTTACGCCCTTAGAAATCCTGAAGGCGGTGATTGGATTTCGGGGCCCCGTACGCGGCTAGGCTCCCAAAAAGTCAAACACATGTGGTATCCCCATATTCAGGAGAAGCAGCAGAATGTATTTTGGGGTGCAATTCCACATAGGCCCATGGCCTGTGTGAGCAATATATCATTTAGTGACAACTTTTTGTAAATATTTTTTTTTTTTTTGTCATTATTCAATCACTTGGGACAAAAAAAATAAATATTCAATGGGTTCAACATGCCTCTCAGCAATTTCCTTGGGGTGTCTACTTTCCACAATGGGGTCATTTGGGGGGGTTTTGTACTGCCCTGCCATTTTAGCACCTCAAGAAATTACATAGGCAGTCATAAACTAAAAGCTGTGTAAATTACAGAAAATGTACCCTAGTTTGTAGACGCTATAACTTTTGCGCAAACCAATAAATATACGCTTATTGACATTTTTTTTACCAAAAACATGTGGCCGAATACATTTTGGCCTAAATGTATGACTAAAATTGAGTTTATTGGATTTTTTTTATAACAAAAAGTAGAAAATATCATTTTTTTTCAAAATTTTCGGTCTTTTTCCATTTATAGCGCAAAAAATAAAAACCGCAGAGGTGATCAAATACCATCAAAAGAAAGCTCTATTTGTGGGAAGAAAAGGACGCAAATTTCGTTTGGGTACAGCATTGCATGACTGCGCAATTAGCAGTTAAAGCGACGCAGTGCCAAATTGGAAAAAGACCTCTGGTCCTTAGGCAGCATAATGGTCCGGGGCTCAAGTGGTTAAACACCACTATTTGTTTTATTTTTTATAACCCATTCACGCCTTAGGGTAAAACAAATATTAATGCCTAAGCACAATTTTGCAACTTTGACATGTGTTATTAAACCTGTACAAATCATCACAACTGCTTTGTGCATCCAGAAGGATTATACCGCGTTTTTTTTTTCAAGACACATTGGGCTTTCACTTGGTGGTAAATGGTAATGGATATCTCCTGATTTATTTTAAATTATCAAATGAAAACAGGCCCAGAGTAGTAAATATAATATATATATATATTTTATATATATTTTTTAATTGAGTTGTATATTTATAGCTACTACTATAATCTTCCACCAAAGAACAAACGATATTAAATTCTGCCGCTCCTGACGAGCGCAGTGATATCATATGTCTGTGTTAGTTGTTGTTTGTAATACAGGCCAAAAACAATAGTGCACATTTTGCTTTTTTTTTTTATTCTACCTAAAACACACTGACACTTCTACTAGATTAAACCGTGATCTAGGTATTTTATGGATTTTTTCAATTTTATTTTTTTATTAATACTATTATTATTATTATTTTATTTTTTTTACACACACTCTCTTTTTTTTCTTCTTCTGTGCAAGGAGAGAGATTCCATTCACAGGGAAAGAATACATGAGGGAGGGCTTCACAGTGATTGATCACTGTGATAGCCAATCAGAGGCTATCACAGTGATCAGGTGAACCGGAATTGGGAGTCCCGGGTCCCGAACATTAGTGCCAGCACAAAGGAAGATACGCAAATATGCAGCCCCATGGAAAAAAGCCCAGTCCAGTGGGGCCACATATTTGCTTATGGTCAGCGTGAAGGGGATAATATACAGTATAAATGAAAACAGACTAAAAATTTTGAAAAAAAGAAGTTCTTTTTTTTTTTTTATAGCTTTTGTTATAAAACATATCCAGAAACTGTGCGCCTAACAAGTGTATGCGTGCTGATTTTACTCACAGACTGGCTGGCCTTTCTCCCTGATATCAGCTCTGAACTGTAACTGAGATCAGGGAGAAAGAAGCAGCCAGATCTGTTCACTGTGTTTAAAAACACAGTGATCTCTGTACTGTGATTGGCCACAGCCATCAGCAGGTTCACAGTCAAAATCATTGGCTGTGAGCCTGCTGACAATCTTGTGCTGTAACCAACCACAGCATGAGTTGGCAAACCCAGAAGTTCCCCCCCCAAGATGTACGGGTATGTTGCGAGGGAACAACAAAACCGCCAGCCAGCAGTAAATGTTAAACTGCTGGTCGACAAGAGGTTAATAAAAACTGCAGATTTAAAATGGGTGACAACATTGAAAATGACTTTCAAAATGACATTAACACGAAAGATTCTATAGGATTTTTAGTAGCTGGGTTTATATACGCAAATACACAGAACAATAGCCATGGCAAAAATGCTTTTAATGTAAAGTCAGGTGGCAAGAACTGTCTCCTTATTATTAACTCTTTCATGACAAAGCCTATTTCTGACATTTGGTGCCTACAAGTTAAAATCTGTATTTTTTGCTAGAAAATTACTTAGAACCCCCAAATATTATGTATATTTTTTAGCAGAGAATCTAGAGAATAAAATGGTGATTGTTGCAATATTTTATGTCACACGGTATTTGTGCAGCAGTCTTTTAATCGCAACTTTTTGGGGAAAAAGACACTTTCATGAATTTAAAAGAAAACGAAACAGTAAAGTTATCCCAATTTTTTTGTATAATATGAAAGATGATGTTAAACCGAGTAAATAGATACCAAACATGTCACGCTTTAAAATTGCGCACATTCGTGGAATGGTGACAAACTACAGTACCTAAAAATCTCCATAGGCGAAATTTAAAAAAAATAACGGTTACCAGGTTAGAGTTACAGAGGAGGTCTAGTGCTAGAATTATTGCTCTCACTCTGACGATCGTGGCGATACCTCATATGTGTGATTTGAACACCGTTTACATATGCGGGCACAACTTCTGTATGTATTTTCTTTGCTGCGCGAGCTCGTGGGGAGGGGGGCGCTTTAGAAATTTTTTTTGGTTTAAATTTCATTTATTTTTATTTTTTTACATTGTAAAAAACACCTATTACTGTCACAATGTAAACATCCCTTGTGACAGTAATAGGTGGTGACAGGTACTCTTTATGGAGGGATCGGGGGTCTAAAAGACCTCCAATCCCTCCTTTGCACTTCAAAGTATTTAGATTGCCATTTTCGGTATATTTTTTAAAAACCGGCACCATTGGCAGCCGAGTAAAAAGGAAGTGACATTGTGACATCACTTCCGTGTTTACAGAGAGAAGACTGGAACGAAGAGGCGGATCAATGATCGGGACTCCCGGTGGGTTGGGAAGCCTAGTAAGAGCGGCGGAAGGTGGCGGGAGGGGGGATGTCCCCTCCCACTCCTCCGGGATAACAACCGAGCGGCTTTTAGCCACATCGGTTGTTATCCCTGGATAGCCGATCGCCCGCTCTAAAAAACAGTACCGGGATGATGCCTGCAGCTGCGGGCATCATCCTGGTATAACCCCAGAAAGCCGAGGCCGCGTATCTGTGTACACTCGTTGGCAAGGGGATTTTATACCTACAACAAATGTTTAGTAATGATAATCTACAAACAGATACTTCTAGATAATTGCAGGCTTATTTTTTATTTGCATCTTCTTTTTCTTCCATTATTCTCACGGTAGCCATTTTAACTAAGGGCAGGTGAATCTATCTCCCTTCACTTGGTTACAACTCTGGGTCTGCCTTCTTGAACATGTGACAGGAACTTCCCAGGATGCAGCTGTAAGGCCAAGGTTACATTATCAGTGCCTCACTCAACCAGGAAGCAGAAAAACAGTAGAGGTAAGAAAAAAAACTAGACAACCTGCCGCCGCAGTTATACTGCAGCAGGTCAACTCACCTGGGCAAATCACTGTAGGTATACTTCGGCTGCTTTAAGACCACTAGTGGCACGCATCCGCGGCACAACGACAGAGCCGAGGCACTGCCTGGCGGCCGCGATGTTCGCCGGGCACCCGCAATCCCTCCTGAGAGACACAGAACGGAGGACTGTCAATGTAAACAGACAGATCTCCGTTCTGTCAGAGGTGAGGAGATACATCTGTTGTTCAAAAAGTTTATAATAAAAATGTCATAAATCTATCCCCTATTTTGTAGACTCTATAACTTTTATGCAAACCGATCAATATACGCTTATTGCGATTTTTTTTTACCAAAATATGTAGAAGAATACTTATCGGCGTAAACTGAGGAAGAAATTTGTTTTATTATATTTTTTGGGGGGATATTTATTATAGAAAAAAGTAAAAAATATTGCTTTTTTTTTAAATTGTCGCTCTTTTTTTGTTTATAGCGCAAAAAATTTAAATTGCAGAGGTGATCAAATACCACCAAAAGAAAGCTCTATTGTGGGAAAAAAAGGACATCAATTTTGTTTGCACCCCCCTGCCACGCCCCCCTTAAAGGAGAATTTTAAAATGATTGGTTAAACCCACAAGGGCTTTATTACCACTATTATTCCTTTATATTGGCTTTTGGAATTTACAAATGCAGCAATTTAGAAATTGGATGAAAGGTTTAGCACTGGGAAACACTTTTTGAAAGATAAATACTGCATTTTATATACAACTATATATGCAACTTTGCACGACCACATTTTATATACAACTATATATGCAACTTTGCACGACCACATTTTATATACAACTATATATGCAACTTTGCACGACCATGCAATTGTCAGTTAAAGCGACGCAGTGCCGTATCGCAAAAAATGGTCTGGTCAGGAAGGGGGCAAATCCTTCTGGGGCTGAAGTGGTTAGCTACTTTTTTTTTTAATCCAGATTTTATTTTTGAAGTTTCTTTATAGCAAATAAACAACACAATAATAAAAGCAAAAAAAAAAAAACTAGACTTTAAACCAAGGTCAAATCACCATTCCAAACAATATGCTCATTAGTACATTTGATACATCTTCATCTAATTTTCACAACTATTCAGAGTATTCACAAATATTCAGAGATATAGGGCGTACACACGGTCGGACTTTGTTCGGACATTCCGACAACAAAATCCTAGGACTTTTTCCGACGGATGTTTGCTCAAACTTGTCTTGCATACACACGGTCACACAAAGTTGTCGGAAAATTTGATCATTCTGAACGCGGTGACGTAAAACACGTACGTCGGGACTATAAACGGGGCAGTAGCCAATAGCTTTCATCTCTTTATTTATTCTGAGCATGCGTGGCACTTTGTGCGTCGGATTTGCATACACACGATCGGAAATTCAGACAACGGATTTTGTTGTCGGAAAATTTTATAGCCTGCTCTCAAACTTTGTGTGTCGGAAAATCCGATGGAAAATTTGTGATGGAGCCAACACACGGTCGGAATTTCCGACAACAAGGTCCTATCACACATTTTCCATCGGAAAATCCGACCGTGTGTACGGGGCAATACAGATATGCTCTGGAGCAAATAGTATATAGGAACGCTTTTCTTTTCATTTAATTTCTTTCCCATTCTTTGACAGTCCTTCCCCAGGAGGTGTAAAAAAAAAATAGCATGGGGGGTTGCTCTACCTTGGGGAACATGTACCAATGCAAAAAAAAAGTATTACTGAAAGCTACAAAAGGAAAAAAAGAGTTTTAAATTGCTAGCAAATGACATTTCCCTCCTTGTTTCTTTTTTTTTTTTTTGAAAATGACACATAGACCCCAAACGACCCCCAAAACACATAGCAGACTGGAAACTGTCATGTTTGTCCACACCAAACACCCTCAACAATTGGCATTTGGACGCATGTCTGAACAGCCAGTGTTTGGTGCATACTAATATTCGGATCAAACACTAAGCACATCCCTAATGCATAGCTCCCAACTGTCCCTGATTTAGAGGGTCTGTCCCTAATTTGGAACAAAGTCCCTCTGCCCCTCTTATTTGCCCCTCATTTTGGTCTGATCCATATAGTTGTATATAAAATGCAGTATTTATCTTTCAAAAAGTGTTTCCCAGTGCTAAACCTTTCATCCAATTTCTAAATTGCTGCATTTGTAAATTCCAAAAGCCAATATAAAGGAATAGTAGTGGTAATAAAGCCCTTGTGGGTTTAACCAATCATTTTAAAATTCTCCTTTAAGGGGGGCGTGGCAGGGGGTGTCTCCTATGCCTACTTACATTTGCTAATAGGTATTCCTCATTCGAATCTCAAAAAGTTGGGAGGTATGCTAATGCCATTTAAAAAAAAAATATCCCAGTTCTTCTTGTATAAAACATACATATGGTATTTATATGTGTCAGTTATGCGACCTCCATATCTACCTATCCTAATTATGTCAAGGTGGGAAGATTTACAATTCTCTACACAATTCTTAGACCAATAGTCCACTTCTTTAGGAGCAGCCCTGGAGCTGCTGGTTATCTGAAGCCATACAATTACATCATTGTGACTTGCACCTTTAAATCATCCAGCAGAATACTGTAAATTACTATAACAGCTCCCTCAAAAATTCCACTCGTCTGCTCGCAATTTGCGAGTGGAATTTAATGCAGGGCGAGTGAGGAGCGGGGGTGGACCAGGCTGGCCGTTTCCTGGCTGAAGCGAATAATCAGGAAACTGTCATCCGGAGGGCACAGAGTGGCAGGACCAGACTGCCCTGGTGCCGCTTTGAGCTGAGGCTGCAGTGCTTCCCTCCCTCCCTCTCTCTCTCCTTCTCTTGTCTTGTGTGTCACGGAGCTGGCTGGGTCTGTGTTCGGCACGCGGTGTAACAAGGTCCCGCCCCCCTAAACCGGCCCGTGTGATAGTATCAGTGTTTCGCCTATGAAACAAACTGGTCTAGGGGGGCGGGACCTTGTTACACCACACGCCGAACACAGACCCAGCCAGCTCCGTGACACACAGCGGGACATCCAGGCGAGTCTCTATTGATGATGGGGCACAGTAAAGCTGCATTAATGGAGCACCAAAAAGCTACATGGATGGGGCACAGAAAATCTGCATTGATGGGGCACAGAATATCTGCATTGATGGGGCACAGTAAAGCTGCATTAATGGGTCACAGTCAAGCTGCATTGATGGGGCACAGTGAGGCTGCGGGCACAGAGAGGGTACGTTCGCAGGCACAGAGAGGCTGTGTTCACGGGCACAGAAAATCTGCATTCATGGGCACAGAGAATCTAGGTTCATGGGCACAGAGAAGCTGCATTCATGGGCACAGAGAGGCTGTATTCACGGGCACAGAGAGGCTGCATTCATGGGCACAGAGGCTGCGTTCACGGGTACAGAGAGGCTGCGTTCACGGGCACAGAGAGGCACGGAGAGGCTGCATTCACGGGCACAGAAAGGCTGCGTTCACGGGCACAGAGAGGCACAGAGAGGCTGCATTCATGGGCACAGAGAGGCTGCATTCACGGCACAGAGAGGCTGCGTTCACAGGCACAGAGAGGCTGCGGGCACAGAGAGGCTGCGTTCACGGGCACAGCGAGGCTGCGTTTACGGGCACAGTGAGGCTGCGTTCACGGGCACAGTGAGGTTGCATTAATGGGTAGTGAGGCTGCGTTCATGGACACAGTGGGGCTGCAATGATGGGCACAGTAAGAGTGCATTGATGGGCACAGTGAGGCTGCATTGATGGGCACAGTGAGGCTGCATTGATGGGCATAGTGAGGCTACATTCACGGGCACCATAAAGCTGCATTTGATGGACACCATATAGCTGCATTTGACGGGCACAGTGAGGCTGCATTGACGGGCACAGTGAGGCTGCATTGATGGGCACAGTGAGTGTGCATTCATGGGCACAGTAGGCTGCATTCATGGGCACCGTAAAGTTGCATTTGATGAGCACAGTGAGGCTGCATTTGATGGGTACTGATATGGTTTATGTTAATATTGTTAAAGTTGTTTATTTTTGGAACTTACTTCTGCTTAAAACATTTAACAGTGTAATTTCATGAGATAATGTACAAGGTTGTGTTTAGGGGTGGACTTAGGGGTGGAGCAGGGGAGAGATTGGGTGGGGCAACTGGTGGCGAGTAACTCTTAAGGCCTGGCTAGTGGCTCAGGACTTGAAATTTTGAGCCCTGATAATAGCATTGTACAATCAACAGAGGCATTCAAATCTGTATCAGCGTTCATGAGTGCGGTAACCAAACCTCCCAGATATGGGGACTGCAGAGGATCATGAAGGAACTTTTCTTGGATATAGCCTGTCTGTAAGTAGATATGGATATAATATAGGTCATACATACAGGATTTTAAAGAGTCTCCAAAAAATGTAAATCAACATCCTCTCTATATAGCTGGAATTAAGCATTTCTTATCCAACTTAGGTTCAGGGGGATAAAGCAGCTGGCCCTTCCTTACAGTGGTCACATAACAACATGCTGTGGTTCAAATTGATAGTACTATGTGAATTCTGTTTTATAAAAAGATCCACTTTAAAGTGACCATATATGCACCTCAAAAAAGTTGTATATAGGGTTGACTTTCTTATGCCTGTAGATCACATCTGCAAAGATAAAGACCGACACCCTATCCACTGGACCACTAGGCATCACATAAAAGCCATGGGTTCAATGGGGGCTTCCTCATTTTAATGAGTAACTCCACTTTTGGGGGACAAAATACTACAGCACATACAATTGCTACAGAAGTCATATTATAATTGATTGTTCTTAAAAATTACCTTTCCTCTTCAATCTACAGCGCTGTAATTTTCTGTAAAATGCAATGCAGCATGGGAACATGGAGGCATTCTGTACACAAATGGTGTATGAAACGTCCCACCCCTCCCCCCAGAAATCCCTGCTTTTGTGATTGGCTTACTTCTCGGAAGTCCACATACTAAGATAAAAATCAAATTTTGGGCATCCCCTGCAAAAAAAATGTAATTTTTGCTGAGATACTTCCAAAGGGAAATCACATCTAAAGGGATTCAGACCCTGACATTTTCCTCACTAGAACCCTGCAAGTGCAGAAAATGATTGATAGTTATAAAGTCTCTCCTATTCACATTCACTCTCCTATGAACATGGACACAGACAAACAAACAGCTATTTCTTCAGAATAACAAAAGGTAGGAACCTGCAACAAAGTTTATCAAAATCCTTGTAACGTACATTGAATTTTCTTTATCAACAAAAGTGGAGTTACTCTTTAAATCCACTATTGGTTACCATGGTATTCACTGCGCCACTAGCCCATGCCTCTGATCATGTCAGGTGCTCTGTATATTCACAATGTTGATGTAATCAATCACACAATTGTGGTTGTGTCAAAGGGGGAGTCCCAAGTTTAAGCTCCACCCCAACTTTTGTTTTGGTTTAGCTCAACTTACCCCAAACTCACTCATCCATGTCTTTATGGACCTTGCTTTGTGCACTGGTCCAAATTATTTGGTGGAGGGGGGATAATGGTGTGGGGGTTCTTTTTCAGGGGTTGGGCTTGGCCCCTTAGTCCCAGTCAAGGGAACTCTTCAGGCGTTAGCATACCAAGACATTTTGGACAATTTCATGCTCCCAACTTTGTGGTCCCTTTCTGTTCCAACATGACTGCACACCAGTACACAAACAAGGTCCATAAAGACATGTAGCAAAGAGTGGTGGAAAATGAACTTCAAGTGCAAAAATTCACATTATAATAGTAACTAAAACATATAAAATTAGGTGTAAGAAGCTAAAAAAAAAAAATTCCAAAGTGCTATAATGGTGTGAACCTCCCAACTAAAAAGTTGTTGCACTTTAAGTTAATTTGTATTGCAATTATCTGTAGAGGGGTTTCCACCATGCTTGCTAAGTTTAAAAAAAGTATGTCTTATTATTATTTTGATGTGTATTACATGTGAAATCACATATCACTGGAATTATTGCACTTGAAGTTAATCTGTATAGCAAATATCTATAGGAGGTGTTTCCACCATGCCTGCTAAGTTTCATTTTTTTATGTCTTTTTCAGTTTGATGTGTATTATACGTAATTTTACGTCTCACAGAGACTGGTATTGTGGTAATATTGAAGTTTATTGAGATTTCCATACATTATAGGGTTCCACTATTATTGTTATTGATTAGTAAGTTAGCGCTACACTTTTTTTTTTGTGTTGTGGGAACACATAACAGTGCTTAGTGGCAAGCCTTTTATTGGCACTTTTTTATTTTACCTCCAGTAGTTTATTGTAAATAGTAATGTGGTGATTATTACCTATTACACTAAAGATTGGCACGTGGCAGTGATAAACATTGACGGATTTCAGTTTTGCCCCACCAGGCCGGCCCCCCATGGACAATGTGCCTGTTCATCTTCCCATCCCTGCACTGATGGGCACTGACAGGCAGCATTGATGGGCACTGATTGGCAGCACTGATGGGAACTGATTGGCAGAACTGATAGGCAGCACTCATGGGCACTGATAGGCAGCACTGATAGCACTGATTGGCAGCACTGATGGACACTGATTTGCACTGATAGGTGACACTGATTGGCAGCACTCATGGGCACTGATAGGCAGCACTGATTGGCAGCACTGATGGGCAGTCATTGGCAGCACTGATGGGCACTGTTTGGCAGCACTGATTGGCAGCACTGATGGGCAATGATAGGCACTGCTTGGTGGCACTGATAGGTGGCACTGATTGGCACTAATTGACAGCACTGATTGGCACTGATCGGCAGCACTGATGGGCGGCACTGATAGGCAGCACTGATGGGCCTTGATTAGCATGAATAAGTGACACTGATTGGCAGCATTTAGTGGCACTGATTGGCAGCACTGATGGGCACTAATTGGCAGCACTGATGGGCACTGATTGGAAGCACAGATGGGCACTGATAGGCTGCACCGATAGGCAGCACTGATGGGCACTGATTGTCACTGATAGATGGCACTGATAAGCAACACTGATTGGCAGCACTGATGGGCACCAATTAGCACTGATAGGTGGCACAAATAGGCAGCACTGATGGACAATAATTGGCACTGATAGGTGGCACTGATTGGAAGCACTGATATGCAGCACTGATTTACACTGATAGGTAGCACTGATTGGCACTGATAGGTGGCATTGCTTGGCACTGATAGGCAGCACTGATGGGCACTGATAGGTGACACTGATTGACAGCACACATGGGCACTGATAGCAGCACTGATTGGCAGCACTGATTGGCAGCACTGATGGGCAGTGATTGGCAGCACTTTTTGGCACTTATTAGCAGCACTGATGGGCACTGCTTGGTGGCACTGATAGGCAGCACTGATGGGCAGCACTGATAGGCAGCACTGATGGGCCTTGATTGGCATGGATAGGCGGCATTGAGTGGCAGCATTTAGTGCCACTGATTCACAGCACTGATGAGCACTAATTGGCAGCACTGATAGGCAGCACTGATGGTCACTGATTGGCAGCACTGATGGGCATCGATAGGCAGCACTGATAGGCACTGATTGGCAGCACAGATGGGCACTGATTGGCAGCACTGATAGGCAGCACTGATGGGCACTGATTGGTACTGATAGGTTTCACTGATTGGAAGCACTGATAGGCAGCACTGATTTGCACTGATTGGAAGCACAGATTGACTCTTATAGGCAGCACTGATTGGCACTGATAGGTAGCACTGATTGGCACTGATAGGTGGCATTGGTTGGCACTGATAGGCGGCACTGATTGGCAGCAAAGATGGGCACTGATAGGTGGCACTGATAGGCAGCACTGATGGGCACTGTTTGATGAAATTGGTTGGCACTGATAGGCAGCACTGATAGGCAGCACTGATGGCCACTGATAGGCAGCACTTATGGACACTAATAGGTGGCACTGATGGGCATCAATAGGCAGCACTGATGGGCACTGATTGGCAGCACAGATGGGCACTGATTGGCAGCACTCATGGGCACTGATTGGCACTGATTGGTAATGATAGGCAGCACTGATTTGCACTGATTGGAAGCATTGATTGGCACTCATAGGCAGCACTGATTAGCACTAATGGGTGGTATTGGTTGACACTGATAGGCGGCACTGATTGGCAGCACAGATGGGCACTGATAGGCAACACTGATGGGCACTAATTGATGGCATTATTTGGCACTGATAGGCAGCACTGATGGGCACTGATTGGCACTGATAGGTGGCACTATTTGGAACCACTGATTGGCACTGATAGGCAGCACTAATTGGCACAGATAGGTGGCATTGGTTGGCACTGATTAGCAGCACTGATTGGCACTGATAGGTGGCACTGATGGGCACTGATTGGCACTGACAAGTGGCACTGATGCGCACTGACAGGTGGCACGGATGGGCACTGATGGACACTGATTCACACTGACAGGTGGCACTGGGACACTGATGGGCACTGATTGGCACAAACAGGTGGCACTGATTGGCACTGACAGGTAGCACTGATTGGCACTGACGTGGGGCACTGACAGGCACTGATTGGCACTGGCAGGTGGCACTGATGGGCACTGATAGGCAGCACTGATGGGCACTGATTGGCATTGATAGGCGGCATTGGTTGGCACTGATTTGCAGCACTGATTGACACTGATTGTCACTGATAGGTAGCACTGATTGGCACTGATAGATAGCATTGGTTGACACTGATTGGCAGCACTGATTGGCACTGACAGGTGCCACTGATAGGTGGCATTGGTTGCCACTGATTGGCACTGACAGGTGGCACTGATTGGCACTGACAGGTTACACTG
Organism: Lithobates septentrionalis; assembly: GCA_037952835.1. NCBI lineage: Eukaryota > Metazoa > Chordata > Amphibia > Anura > Ranidae > Lithobates > Lithobates septentrionalis. The sequence goes on along the minus strand of JBBDGP010000639.1, from coordinate 1,072,573 downwards.
TTAGGTGACACTGATTGGCACTGATGGAGGAGAGGGGGAGTATCACATTGAGCAGTCAGGGAGGCTTGCACGAGCCACTAAATGCCTGACACTGTAATGTAATGTAACTGCTTGTAGAGACCAGCTGTCAAAACATTTTACAGTGAATTTCAATGAGTCAGAATAGTGTTATATTTCAGAATATCAAAAGGATAAGGTGAGTAGGTGATGGCTCTTACAAAAGCAATAACATAACACTTCTATACTGTAGTAGGTACATTCTAGTACAGAACAATCTGTGCTCCTATCTAGCATTGTCATTATATCTGTGTTGTTTGTTATCATTTGTTATCTGTTATTTTATTTAGTTCTTCAAAATGTATTTTTGTGCATAAATTTGAACTTTGATCACCTTTAAAAATAATCCGTGTAGGCCCCTCTTTCCTTGTATAGACTAAAGCAATATTAAAAAGCAAACATTTATTATATTGCAGTTTAACAATTCTTAGGACCATTTCACACTGATCAGTTTTTGATGTGCTTTTGGGGCTTAAAAGCGGAAGACAAATGCATGAAAAATGTATCATTTTAAATCCTTTGGAACTCAGAATGCTGCGAGTATGGTGAGTTTCAAAAAGTCCCCCATTTGATGCATTTTTTGGTGTATTTTTCATGTGTTTTTGGTGCATTTTCTGGTTGCTTAACTCCAATCATGTACCTGTGAAACATGGACATGTGAATCGAAATGTGCACCTAAAATGCACCACGGTTGCATTATTGGTGCACTTTTTGAGTCTCATGTCCGTGTTTCACAGGTACATGATTGGAGTCAGGCAAATAGAAAACACACCAAAAATGCTTCAAAAATGCATTTGCATTTTTACTTAGTTTTTTTCAATGGAGCACCTTTAGGTGTGATGGCTGCATTCATTTTCTTTTTAGTCTTTGTAGTCTTTCTTAACTCCATTTTCATCTGGTGATTCAGCCAGTAAGTAATTTTTTTTCAAAATAACAAGCTCTCCTGCTGATGTAGATGTTAGATTGATGAGACAAACCATTTTCCACAGGCAGGGGTGCTTATAATGGCCAACTTTTATTTATTCATTTATCATTCATGTTATCCCAAAAGGAAATAAACAACTGTTTGCAGTAATCGTTTTCAAAGTATTAGATCGAGTTTGCCTTTAAATTCTTAGTGTATCTAATGGGAATGCAGATTGCACTTTCTCCCTTTGTTTAGAGTCTAATGCCCCGTACACACGGTCGGATTTTCCGATGGAAAATGTCCGATCGGAGCGTGTTGTCGGAAATTCCGACCGTGTGTGGGCTCCATCGGATATTTTCCATCGGATTTTCCGACACACAAAGTTTGAGAGCAGGATATAAAATTTTCCGACAACAAAATCCGTTGTCGGAAATTCCGATCGTGTGTACACAAATCCGACGGACAAAGTGCCACGCATTCTCAGAATAAATAAAGAGATGAAAGCTATTGGCCACTGCCCCGTTTATAGTCCCGACGTACGTGTTTTACGTCACCGCGTTCAGAATGATCAGATTTTCCGACAACTTTGTGTGACCGTGTGTATGCAAGACAAGTTTGAGCCAACATCCGTCGGAAAAATCCTAGGATTTTGTTGTTGGAATGTCCGAACAAAGTCCGACCGTGTGCACGGGTCATAACTTAAAGTAAATAACACAGACACCATTGAGTGGCAAAATTATGGCCGCGGCACATTTATTGGTTTTTAAAAAAAAACATTTAGATGAATAACAACTTCATATAAAGATATTATTTTTTAATACATTTCTTTAAACTTTATTATTCTGCAAAATATAACTTTGCTCAGCCATAAAACAACTCAATCACAAATTTCATGAATCATAAATACCAGTCCACCCTTTCCATAAAAAGGTGATGAACCACATAAACGTGCCTTGCGACAAGGGGGGAGGGGGGGTTGGGGAGCTCCTTCAGCTGTGACAGACCCACTGGCGGTTTACTCAGAGCGGGGTCCTATTTATAATAAGCCCCACTTCTAGAATTTTCCAATTGCATCACGTGATCTTCTGGGAATTTCCCAGAGGTCACGTGATGCATACCCCAGTCTCCTTGTTCCCGTTTTCCGCCTGTTTCTATTTTGCATATTTAAAGTGGTATTACCTTATAATATGTGAACATATAAAAAAAAATGTATATATTAAGAAAGGGAGAGGCAAACGCATGCCCATGTTGTCATGCCCATATGCTTGTGCCCTCCTTCTCTGGTATATCTAACACTTCAGACTCGACAATGCTGCTGTACAAATGTGCCCCCTGTGTTCCTTCAACCAGAGTGGAGGCCAGATCACCAGGTGAAAACAGAGGGGAAAAAAGCTTAAAAAATAAAAATGAATGTAGTCGCCATATCTAAGAAATGGCAAGCTGCAAAATATTCATATTTCTGATATGTGCCTGCTGTACCATGTACTTGTATAAAAACATATCCGGTTCTCATTGTATTGCTTGTTTTGTGTGAAATCCCTGGTGTTCCTGCCAGTCCCTCTGCTTTCCTATTTTAAAAAAGGCATGCGAGCACAGAGTTGTCAGTTTCCTGGCTGAGTTAAGAACTTCCTCTCGTCTAATGATCAGATTGGTGCCCCCCCACACTTGCTCAGCTATTCACTAGGAAGATTAGGGTGCTGCTGTTTCTCCTCCCCTCCTGAGCTCCTTATGCAGTTGGGAATAGAGATTATGCAATCACGTATAAAAAAAAGGGGAAACAAGTATTTATAATGTATGCACAAATTCTTTGCCTTTCATTTCTATTTTAAACAGAATGGATTGTTTTATAAGGTGATTGTTTACATACAGTGTATATTTTAATACGTCTTTACAGTGGAACTAAGGCCCACCCTTAAAAAATGTCCTGCATCACTTAACTAAAAGTGCATCTGCACTTAGTCTTCATTGAAACCCCAGTGTTTTGCAGTGTGAAGTTTGAAGCTCCAAAACGCTGGAGGAGAAAAAAATCAATTATTCTGTATAGAGTTGGTTCACACCTCCACTACAGGTTGCCTGAAGCCAAATGCCTGAAGCTCAGAAAAGTTCTGGAGCTTTTATGGTGGCTCAAATGTAATAGAAATGCTTGATTTGAGCATTTTTGAGAGTTTTTTTCCTCAAATGCAATAATTAAATGAAAATAATAAATAAATAATAATACAAAAATAAATAATGATAATAAAATAAATAAATAATAACAAATACATAAATAATATAAATAAATAAATAAAAAACCCCAACCCTTAACCCTAATATTAACCCCTATTATTAACATTTAACTCTAATGCCCTGTACACACGGTCGGATTTTCCGATGGAAAATGTGTGATAGGACCTTGTTGTCGGAAATTCCGACCGTGTGTAGGCTCCATCACACATTTTCCATTGGATTTTCCGACACACAATGTTTGAGAGCAGGCTATAAAATTTTCCGACAACAAAATCTGTTGTCGAAAATTCCGATCGTGTGTACACAATTCCGACGGACAAAGTGCCACGCATGCTCAGAATAAAGAGATGAAAGCTATTGGCCACTGGCCCGTTTATAGTCCCGACGTACGTGTTTTACGTCACCGCGTTTAGAACGATCGGATTTTCCGACAACTTTGTGTGACCGTGTGTATGCAAGACAAGTTTGAGCCAACATCCGTCTGAAAAAATCCTAGGATTTTGTTGTCGGAATGTCCGAACAAAGTCCGACCGTGTGTACGGGGCATAACCCTAAACCCTAACCCCAACCCTAATCCTAGCCTCTAGCCCCAATATTAACCCCTAATCCTAATCCTAAACCCTAACTCTAATATTAACCCCTATCCATAGGTGTGCACAGCCTATTGCATTAAGGTGTGCACCCCAAAGCTCAAACACATATTCATGTGTGTGCATGCTTATATATACTGATGGTGCCAATAGAGCAGTGGATGGTGTCAGTAGTTTTTATTTTCATTATTTTATTTTTTATTCTTTTTTACCATTTGTTTATTATTTTTTACTATATTTTTAAATCTTTAAATCTTTAACTCTTTTTTCTTACATTTTTTTAGGAGCCCGCTTAGGGGACTTTGATAAAATATCAAGGGTTTAAAGGGGGGGAATCTGCACCACACAGGGTGATTAGGGTGTGCCCAGGCACACCTGGCACACCCTGTCTGCACCCCTATGCCCCTAACCCTAACCTTAGCCCCCTGTGCTAACAAAACAAATAAATAAATAAACAACTAAATCAATAAAGAATAATTAATTAATTAACTTCTAACCCTAACTTTTAAACCCTAACCCTTAACCCCTTACAAAAAAGTAAAAAAAATATTAATAACAAGTAAATAATAAATAAATAAAAGCAGATGAGGAGTAGGGGTGACCTTCGTGTTCGAGTCGAACCCATGTTCGACTCGAACATCGGCTGTTCGACCGCCCGTCGAATTGCGAACGATATGGGCCGTTCGCGCCAAATTCGTGTGGCGCGTCACGGCCCATAATTCACTGCGGCATTGCAGTGCATTGCTGGCTGATGATTGGCCAAGCATGCACTATGACCCGCATGCTTGGCCAATCACAGCGCCGTCAGTAGAGAGAGCTGTAATTGGCCAAAGCCAGGGTGGCTTTGGCCAATTATGGCTCAGGGGATTTAGTACACGCCCCACACTATATAAGGCCGCCTGCACGGCGGCCCTGTGTAGTGTGTGTTCCGGTGTGCTGAGAGATAGAGAGAGAGAGAGACAGTGTCATTTGATTTGAGTTAGATAGATTAGGCAGAACAGTCAGTCAGTTAGCTGCACTTACAGTGTATTGTGTATATATATGCATCCCAGGTGTTGCATATATATATATATATACACTGTATTCAGTTTAGCTAGATCCGTTCCTGTTATCTTCTAGACTATTTACATTTAGTGCAGTGCGTCCTGCTCACAGTGTTCAGCTAGATCCGTTCCTGTTATCTTCTAGACTATTTACATTTAGTGCAGTGCGTCCTGCTCACAGTGTTCAGCTAGATCCGTTCCTGTTATCTTCTAGACTATTTACATTTAGTGCAGTGCGTCCTGCTCACAGTGTTCAGCTAGATCCGTTCCTGTTATATTCTAGACTATTTACATTTAGTGCAGTGCGTCCTGCTCACAGTGTTCAGCTAGATCCGTTCCTGTTATCTTCCTACTGACAGGCAGGCTTGTCTGGTTACAGTATATAAAGCTACCTGAAGAAAATTACAGGTGTTCTATTTGATCCTATTAGTACCACGGTCAGGCAGCTAGACTATTTACATTTAGTACAGTGCGTCCTGCTCACAGTGTTCAGCTAGATCCGTTCCTGTTATCTTCTAGACTATTTACATTTAGTGCAGTGCGTCCTGCTCACAGTGTTCAGCTAGATCCGTTCCTGTTATCTTCCTACTGACAGGCAGGCTTGTCTGGTTACAGTATATAAAGCTACCTGAAGAAAATTACAGGTGTTCTATTTGATCCTATTAGTACCACGGTCAGGCAGCTAGACTATTTACATTTAGTACAGTGCGTCCTGCTCACAGTGTTCAGCTAGATCCGTTCCTGTTATCTTCCTACTGACAGGCAGGCTTGTCTGGTTACAGTATATAAAGCTACCTGAAGAAAATTACAGGTGTTCTATTTGATCCTATTAGTACCACGATCAGGCAGCTAGACTATTTACATTTAGTACAGTGCGTCCTGCTCACAGTGTTCAGCTAGATCCGTTCCTGTTATCTTCCTACTGACAGGCAGGCTTGTCTGGTTACAGTATATAAAGCTACCTGAAGAAAATTACAGGTGTTCTATTTGATCCTATTAGTACCACGGTCAGGCAGCTAGACTATTTACATTTAGTACAGTGCGTCCTGCTCACAGTGTTCAGCTAGATCCGTTCCTGTTATCTTCCTACTGACAGGCAGGCTTGTCTGGTTACAGTATATAAAGCTACCTGAAGAAAATTACAGGTGTTCTATTTGATCCTATTAGTACCACGGTCAGGCAGCTAGACTATTTACATTTAGTACAGTGCGTCCTGCTCACAGTGTTCAGCTAGATCAGTTCCTGTTATCTTCCTACTGACAGGCAGGCTTGTCTGGTTACAGTATATAAAGCTACCTGAAGAAAATTACTGGTGTTCTATTTGATCCTATTAGTACCACGGTCAGGCAGCTAGACTATTTACATTTAGTACAGTGCTTCCTGCTCACAGTGTTCAGCTAGATCCGTTCCTGTTATCTTCCTACTGACAGGCAGGCTTGTCTGGTTACAGTATATAAAGCTACCTGAAGAAAATTACAGATGTTCTATTTGATCCTATTAGTACCACGGTCAGGCAGCTAGACTATTTACATTTAGTACAGTGCGTCCTGCTCACAGTGTTCAGCTAGATCCGTTCCTGTTATCTTCCTACTGACAGGCAGGCTTGTCTGGTTACAGTATATAAAGCTACCTGAAGAAAATTACAGGTGTTCTATTTGATCCTATTAGTACCACGGTCAGGCAGCTAGACTATTTACATTTAGTACAGTGCGTCCTGCTCACAGTGTTCAGCTAGATCCGTTCCTGTTATCTTCCCACTGACAGGCAGGCTTGTCTGGTTACAGTATATAAAGCTACCTGAAGAAAATTACTGGTGTTCTATCCCAGCTTAGTGCAGCTACAGGCCATTAGTATATCTGGAAGGCCAAGAAGGAGAGGCAGACAGTCACAAGCCAATAAGAGGGCAAGCAGGCTCTGTGTCTAGTGCTGGTCGTGGAGACGGTGCATCCTCATCAGCACGTGGCCATGGGACACGCTTGGCCTTTTTTTGGCAGCTGGCCGTGTTGAGCCGCAACATGCGGAAGACTTGGTCGAGTGGATGACCGAGCCGTCCTCATCCTCCTCATCCTCTCTCACCCAGGGTGCTTTGTCTGGCAAAGCAGCGGCCTCTTCCCTCAGCTCAATGTCATCAGTGACTCCTTCCCTAGCTCCACCATGTCCTCCCGAGGATTCCCTCGAACTGTTTGACCACAGTGTTGGGTACATGCTCCAGGAGGATGCCCAGCGTTTGGAAGGCTCTGATGATGATACTGAGCTCGATGAAGGCAGTAACATGAGCACGGACAGAGGGGGTGCCCAAGAAGGACAGCAATCTGGCAGTCATGCTCCCCCTGCTGCAGCATACTGCCAGGTTTGCTCCAGTGATGAGGAAGGAGGGGATGATGAGGTCACTGACTCAACGTGGGTGCCTGATAGGAGAGAGGAGGAGGAGGAGGAGGAGGAGGCGGCACATCACCAACGAGGCAGGATGCCCTCCAGGGGCCAGCCTAAGGGCAGCACATTGACTGCATCACACCCCAAAGCTCCACATGTGCAGGGCGCTGCAGTCTCTGCGCGTTATTCAAAAAGTTCTTTGGTGTGGGCCTTTTTTGAGACGAGTGCATCAGATCGCACCGCTGCTATTTGCAACATATGTCTCAAGCGTATCTCGCGTGGCCAAAACATCTCCCGCTTGGGTACCACATGCTTGACCAGACATATGTTGACCTGCCATGCAGTTCGTTGGCAAGCGTATCTAAAAGACCCACACCAAAGAACAAAGAGGATCTCTCCTTGCTCCTCATCAGCTGAGATTTCCAACCCCACTAGACCTCCAGTCCTCTCTGAGACCTGCAGTGAGAGGAATGAAGGTGTAGAATTAGGTGTGTCACAGCCAAGTACTTGTGGGCAATCTGCTTTTGGTACACCGACGTCAGATTGTACCAGGCAAATTTCCCTGCCCCAGCTGCTGCACCGCCGAAAAAAGTTTGCTCCCAGCCATCCACATGCCCAGCGGTTGAATGCTAGCTTGGCAAAATTGCTAGCACTTCAACTGCTGCCTTTTCAGTTGGTAGACTCTGCCCCCTTCCGTGAGTTTGTGGAATGTGCGGTTCCTCAGTGGCAGGTACCCAAACGCCACTTTTTCTCACGGAAGGCGATTCCGGCTCTCTACCGGCATGTGGAAGGCAATGTCCATGCCTCGCTGGACAGGGCGGTCAGCGGTAAGGTGAATATTACCGCTGACTCATGGTCCAGCAGGCATGGACAGGGACGTTACCTAAGTTTCACGGCGCATTGGGTGACTCTGCTGGCAGCTGGGAAGGATGCAGGACAAGGTGCAGTAGTGTTGGAGGTTGTTCCGCCACCACGCCTCCAAAATGCTGATTGTGACACACCTCTCTCCTCCACCCCCTCCTCTTCTTCTTCCTCCATGGCCTCTTCCTCGGAACCAGCGGTGCTCCGTAGTCGTTCAAGGGGCTACGCAAGTACGCAGGCCAAAAGATGCCATGCGGTGCTTGAGCTGGTGTGCTTGGGGGACAGGAGCCACACTGGGGCAGAGGTTCTGTCAGCTCTGCAGGGGCAGGTTCAGAGGTGGTTGACGCCACGCCAACTTAAGGCAGGAATGGTGGTTTGCGACAATGGCACCAACCTCCTCTCTGCCCTCCGACAGGGACAAATGACCCATGTGCCCTGTTTGGCTCACGTCCTTAACTTGGTGGTGCAGCGGTTCTTGGGCAGGTACCCGGGCTTACAGGATGTCCTGAGGCAGGCCAGAAAAGTCTGTGTGCATTTCCGCCGGTCATATAATGCCAGTGCTCGGCTGACGGACCTCCAAAAGGAGTTTAACCTGCCCAAGAACCGCCTAATCTGTGACATGCCCACCAGGTGGAACTCAACGTTGGCCATGCTGCAGCGGCTGCACACGCAGCAGAGGGCCATCAATGAGTACCTGTGCGACTATGGCACCAGGACAGGGTCAGGGGAGCTTGTTTTTTTTTCCCCACGCCAGTGGGCCATGATCAGGGATGCATGCACTGTCCTGTCACCATTCGAGGAGGCCACGAGGATGGTGAGCAGTGACAGTGCATGCATCAGTGACACTGTCCCCCTTGTCCACCTGTTGGAGCACACGCTGCGTGGAATAATGGACAGGGCACTTGAGGCAGAACAGAGGCAGGAAGAGGAGGACTTCCTTAGCTCTCAAGGCCCCCTTTATCCAGACAGTGTTCCTGCGTGCCCGCCGATCACACAGGAAGAGGATGAGGAGGAGGAGGAGGAGGAAGATTGTGTCAGTATGGAGGTGGAGCCTGGCACTCAGCATCAGCAGCAGTCTTTAAGGGATCAGTCCCAAGAAACACATGGACTTGTACATGGCTGGGAGGAGGTGGCTGCGGACGTTGTCGTCCTTAGTGACCCAGAGGACTCCGGACCGAATGCCTCAGCAAACCTACGCTGCATGGCTTCCCTGATCCTGCAAAGCCTGCGTAAGGATCCTCGTATTCGTGGTATCAAGGAGAAGGACCAATACTGGCTGGCAACCCTCCTTGATCCACGTTACAAGGGTAAGGTTGCGGACCTTATCTTGCCATCGCAGAGGGAGCAGAGGATGAAACATCTTCGGGAGGCCTTGCAGAAAGGTCTGTGCAATGCGTTCCCAGAAACTGGGAGGTTACAAACTCCTGTTTCTGGACAACTTGTTGCTGAGGCTTCGGTCAGTCAAAGAAGGAGCGGTGGAGAAGGTGGCCGTCTGACCGATGCGTTCAGACAATTTTTTGGTCCGCAGCCCCAAGGTATGATCGGTTCCAGCAACCATCGCCAGCGTCTGTTTTACATGGTGCAGGAATACCTAGGGGCAAGATCAGACTTGGACACCTTTCCCACCGAAAATCCTCTGGGTTACTGGGTCTTGAGGATGGATCACTGGCCAGAGCTTGCACAGTATGCAATTGAGCTACTGGCCTGTCCTGCATCCAGCGTTCTTTCGGAACGCACATTCAGTGCTGCTGGAGGCGTGGTAACCGATCACAGGGTGCATCTGTCCACCGACTCGGTCGATCGGCTGACCTTCATAAAAATGAATCAGTCTTGGATCACCACCAGCTACCAAGCACCTGATGCTGATGTAACCGAATAATTTTTTTTGAAATCTCAGATCCCTTCAAAGACTGCCTATGCTGATGCTGAGTGACTATCCCTGAGTAATTATCCTCTTCCTCCTCAATCATCACGCTGATAGCTTGTAAGAACATTTTTGGTTCTGGGCGCCACCACCAGTGCCTAAGGCACAATTTTTCAGCCCCTGTTTAACAGGGGCGTGTAATTACAATTTTTGATGTAATACTTTGCAGCAGGGCTCGTTCCTGCATTCCAACTAGAGTGTCTGTGAGGGGTTGCAGTGTTGTGGCACCAGCACCAGTGCCTAAGGCCCAATTTTTCTGCCCCTGTCTAACAGGGGCGTGTAATTACAATTTTTGATGCAATACTTTGCAGCAGGGCTCGTTCCTGCATTCCAACTAGAGTGTCTGTGAGGGGTTGCAGTGTTGTGGCACCAGCACCAGTGCCTAAGGCCCAATTTTTCTGCCCCTGTCTAACAGGGGCGTGTAATTACAATTTTTGATGCAATACTTTGCAGCAGGGCTCGTTCCTGCGTTCCAACTAGAGTGTCTGTGATGGGTTGCAGTGTTGTGGCACCAGCACCAGTGCCTAAGGCCTAATTTTTCAGCTCCTGTTCAACAGGGGCATGTAATTACAATTCTTGATCTAATATTTCACAGCAGGGCCCTGTGAGGGCTTACAGTGTTGTGGCCACAGCAACACCTAAGGCCCAAATTTCTGCTGAGTATCTAGGGCAGGACCCTACTTTCAAACATCTAACTTACAAACGACTCCTACTTGCAAACGGAAGGAGACAACAGGAAGTGAGATGAAATCTACCCCTAGGAAGGGAAATTCTCTCCTGTAAGAGTTAATATGGGAAAACAATTTCTCCTTTCCACTGATGCTTTCCAATCCTTGTTCCACAAAAAAACCTAAATTTTCAAAAAACATTTTTCATTGGGACAAAAAAGTGAGGTGAAATCTTCTGAAGAGGAGGAAAGACAGCAAAACAAATGTCACAGGAGTGATAACCCTTCCCTATGTTTTCCAAAAAGCTTAAAAAAGATTTTTTGGCTGGAGCTAAACACGTTAAAAATGTACCCGTTCAAAATTACAAAGAGATTCTACTTAACAACAAACCTACAGTCCCTGTCTTGTTTGCACCGCCTGTATACTGCTGTTCAGAGTATATAGGGCCTGGTGGCCCCACACCTTTCCTTATTTTAATTTGGGTGCGGGGTTCCCCTTAATATCCATACAAGACCCAAAGGGCCTGGTAATGGACTGGGGGGTACCCATGCCGTTTGTCTCACTGATTTTCATCCATATTGCCATGACCCAACATGACATTAAACCCGCAAGCAGTTTTAAATGAGATTTTTTCCTTTAAAAATGACATTTGGTGCAGGGACTGCTCTAAACACGGGAAACACGCGTCACTTTACAGGCATACTATAGACACCCCCCAGGTACGATATTTAAAGGAATATTTCACTTCTTTTTTTTTTACTTTAAGCATCATTAAAATCACTGCTCCCGAAAAAACGGCCGTTTTTAAAAGTTTTTTTTGCATTGATACATGTCCCCTGGGGTAGGACCCGGGTCCCCAAACCCTTTTTAGGACAATACCATGCAAATTAGCCTTTAAAATGAGCACTTTTGATTTCGAACGTTCGAGTCCTATAGACGTCAATGGGGTTCTAACGTTTGTGCGAACTTTCGGTCCGTTCGCGGGTTCTGGTGCGAACCGAAGCGGGGGGTGTTCGGCTCATCCCTAATGAGGAGGCTGAAAAACATAGCAAAAAATGATGAAACAGATAATCTGTTTCTCTAGTGGTGCAAAACCTGCCACTTTAAAAACGATTTACGCAAACGCTCAAAACTGCACAAACAAACACTTGAAAAAAAAAACACTCAAATACGCAACTCTCAGGTGTGAATGCAGCCTTACAGTGTTCCCTTAGCCCCAATGCAAAGTTCCACAAATGCCTATTAAAGCAGTAATGTCCACCTAATACAGCTTCATGTAATGGTGTGGCAACAATTCTGCACTGCTCCTGAATTCAAAGCAGAGTTGCCACATTCATGTAGGCTGTGCCTGCTTGTATTACAGAGGGATGATAAATAGTTGCAAGGGATGCGGCTATCAGCATTATTACTGCTGAGTCACAGGTCTGTAGCTTGTGGATCAGCAGCTGGCAAAACCTAGTCCTACCACTACTTTCTTGTTTGACAGAACTTTCTCTGTGGCTGAATCTTTCCCACTATGAGCTGCAGTGTCTGGGAGGGGGAACACATGAGACACAAAGGAAGATTTGTCCAAGTCAGGGAAGGTAAAGGAAGTTTTTTGTTTACTTTGAGTCTTGTGCATTGCATAGTAACTGGATTTGGTACTTAACCCCTTGCCGACCGGCTCACACCCATATACTTTGGCAGAAGGGCATGTACAGGCATATTAACGTACCTGTACGTTGCCCTTTAAGACGCAGCATTGTGGACGCGCATTCGCGCCCACCACGAGCTCCGTGAGTTTGAATACCCGCAATCGTCTCATGGAAAGGAAGAACAGGGAAATGCTGATGTAAACAAGCATTTGCCCATTCTGCCTAGTGACACTGACACCGATCACAGCTCCCTGTGATCGGGAGCGGTGATCAGTGTCGTGTCACAAGTAGCCCAGCCCCCCCTAGAACACACTTAACCCCTGCAGCGTCCCCTAGTGGTTAATTCCTTCACTGCCAGTCACAGTTACACAGTAATCAGTGCATTTTTAATCGCACTGATCGCTGTATAAATGTGAATGGTCCCAAAATAGCGCTAAAAGTGTCCGATCTGTCCGCCATAATGTCGCAGTCATGATAAAAATCGCCGATCGCCGCCATTACTAGTAAAAAAAAAATAATAAAAATGCCATAAAACTATCCCCTATTTTGTAGACGCCATAACTTTTGTGCAATCAATAAACGCTTATTGCGATTTTTTTACCAAAAATATGTAGAAGAATACGTATTGGCCTAAACTGAGGAAAAAAAATGTTTTTTTATATATATTTTTGGGGATATTTATTATAGAAAAAAGTAAAAAAAAATTGCATTTTTTTCAAAATTGTCACTCTTTTTTTGTTTATAGCGCAAAAAATAAAAAACGCAGAGGTGACCAAATACCACCAAAAGAAAGCTCCATTTGTGGGGAAAAAAGGATGTCAATTTTGTTTGGGAGCCACATCGCATGACCGCGCAATTGTCAGTTAAAGTGACGCAGTGCCAAATTGCAAAAACGCTATGGTCTTTGGGTAGCCAAATGGTCCAGGCCTGAAGTGGTTAAATCGAAATCAACAGCACTGCTCCAGAACTATCATCCGCAGACAACCCAGGGTGCTGGCTCCTAAAGGTTGTCTCCACTCACCATCCAGAAATAAAAGAGATGAAAGGGTCATTCCACTGTTAACCTCCCTGGTGGTTTTCCCGAGTGTGGCTTGGGGTTAAAATTCAGGACCATTAGCGGTAACCCCGAGCCACACTCGGGATTACATCGCAGGATCCCGGTGTGGCTTTACTTACCTTGTCCCCGGGATCCTGCGATGTCCCCCGCAGTGTCCGTGGGCTCCGTCCTCTGCCCGAAGCCTCTCCGTGCCAGGCTCCGTTCCCTGCGAGCGTCGCGACGCACGGGGGCGGAGCCTGGTGGCAAATTAAAAAAAAAGTAAAAATCATAACACATAAAGTACTGTAATCTTACAGATTACAGTACTGTATGAAATCATTTCACATCCCTTTGTCCCCAGTGATTTGACCCATGCCCTGCATGCATTTTTATGTGATATATACTGTTCTTTCTGCCTGGAAACTGGAGATTGTCCATAGCAACCAAAAAGTGTCCCTTTATGTCAAAAGTGGCTTTAGACCAGCTAGAAAACAGCGATAGTAAATTAGAACACTTGCAGAATTGAGCGATAGTGAATCGTGGGGAAATTTATTTTATTACTATTTATTTTTATTCTTTTAATTATTTATTTTTATTTATTATATTATAATTTATGTTTTTGTGTTTCAAACTTTATCATACCCGGGATATCTACTAGACTCTTGTTTGGACAGATTTAAGTGTGTTATTGTTAAGAATTACAGACCTACAATATAAAACGCCAAATTTCCATGCAAAATAATGGTACCGCTTTCAGCACCTAAAATCCGAAATAATCATACCGCCAGGGAGGTTAAAGGTTTCTATATGACAGTCCAAACAAGTACCAAATTCAAAAAAGATGAAAGCATCACTCCACTGCTCTTCATACCAGGTTAATAAATGATCAGAAAAATACCTGCAAACTGTCTCCACCGAAGATTCTTGTGAACAAGCTGGGAGTGGTAAAACATATCAAGGAGGTTCATTTTTGGATGGAGACAGTTTGTATGAAGATCGTTTTCTGATCCTTCAATAAACTGGTATGAAGAGCTAACAGTGGAGTGATGCTTTCATCTTTACATTTTTGGACTGTCATACAGAATCCTTTAATTGTACTTTAAGGACTGAGTAACCTTTTAGTCTAGGGGATGTAATAGAAAAAATGATGTACCCTATGCCTAACTTCCACAGTCTTCCTCCTAACCATCTCCAGTATGGGTAACTGGCCCTACCAAGCTACTCCTTTTCTCAAATATTAGGGTTGTTCCCTCAAAATGATCATATACAATTTTTTTGTGATGGCATAGAGAGCCTGCCCACATTCCTGGCTTGGAGTGAGAACAAGGATGAGTGCAGCTTCCATGGGACCCCCTAGACCAGAGGTCTCAAACTGGCGGCCCTCCAGCTGTTTTGAAACTACAAATTCCATGAGGCATTGCAAGGATGACAGTTACATGACTCCCACAGGCTGAGGCATGATGGAACTTGTAGTTTTGCAACAGCCAGAGGGCCGCCAGTTTGAGACCTCTGCTCTAGACTTAAGAGCATTAAATAAAGCTTTTTTTTCCCGGTTTTGCACACATATAATTTGGTATTCCAAGGAAATACAGAGTCATCATACTGGTAATGCTAAGTTAATATTTACTTTATAAAGTGAACACTCCATTTATTAAGTCAACATTCACTACTTGATAAGTAAGTAAACTCCAAAAAGTATCAGTGTAACAGAAAGTAACCATTGGTTTCAGAACAAGGGTTAGCAGGTGCCTATATATTCCAAATAGAAAGTTTTGTTTAACCACTTCCGGACCACCCCACGCAGATATACTGTGGAAGGGCGGCCCTTCAGCACGAAATCACGTACCTGTACATGATTTTGTTTCCTGGGTCTGGGGCGTGCGCACGACGCTGCTGCGTCCAGCTCCCACTGTGATTGGACACAGCAGGAGACAATTAGCGGGTCCGGCGGACCCGATGTCCACCAGAACCCGCCGATTGTTCCCGAGGCAGAAAAAATGCCGTTCTGCCTATGTAAGTGTTAAAATATCGTTATTATGGTATTTATATTGATATTCTATAAATTATATTGATGAGGAAAGTTCCAAGAAAGTCTGTTAAAATATTACAAGAACAATATCAAAATGTAGAATATAAAATACCAATAATGTATTCTTAATATGAAGATTGAATCAGATGTGTATCTGTGTGTGTGTGTGAAGCTTCCTTCAATGTCTCGTGTTGTGTCTTGTCTCCAGCAAAACTCTCTGTTCAACTCCTTTTACTCCTAAATTCAGCCCCCACCTTCTTCTAAAAAGGCTGGTTTCGTCTTATAGTTCCACAAACTCTTCTAATGAGACATAGCTTCCCTCCCACCTCTCATGCAAGGATGAGGGTTGTTCAGTCTCTATGCATGCACATTCCTGAGGAGTGGGCAAGAACAATGTGTGAAACCATTAAATCTTTACAATATAGGTTTCCTTTAACACAAGATCAAATACTATATATATATATATATATATATATATATATATATATATATATATATACGTATTTATATATTCATTGAAAACCCTATGTTCTTATTAATATCCTAATCAAGAAATATTTTAGTATAGAGAACTTATTTTAAAATCTTAACTAAAATACTGATACTTGACTAAAATACTTTCACAAGTATAAGAGTCTATATACTTTCACTTTTTCCATAACTAGAAGATATAATACATATATTATATTAAACTCAATTATTCTGTAAAGATCTAATTCATTCGTTCATTTGTTAATTGATGTATATTAGATATTAGATTAAAGAAACTTTCTAACATTTCCCTCTCAAAAGATTGAATAATCTTAATCATTTTCTTATCTAAATCCACTTACAACTGCATCTCATTCATATCCATACATGCTTTTAGATCTTAAGATAATTGATTTGATTATTATATATATATATATATATATATATATATATATATATATATATATATATATATATATATATTGATTCCATATAAGGAAAAGTGAACTTTTTAAACCTTTTGCTTCATATACCATACAAATATTTTCACCTCTATTTTTCTTTTTCTTTTACCAAATAAAACAATCCACTTAATATTCATAAATTCATATATGGAACATTGTTATACAATGCTTTCAAAATATAGATGTCACTTCAGAAATATGTTTCATACTTTCCCTCCAAATTGTGTTTAGCATAAATCTATAATCCATACCTTTCAAATAACCTTGTCAAAATTTGAACTTAAAATATGTTTCTTAAATTCAATTCATTCATATGTGTGAGATGATTTTAAAAATTAATACATATTACAATGTAAAATTAGTCCTAACTTGCCCATATGACTTTAGGAAAATGTACTGTTATCTTAATTAACACCAGATATTCATCCTAACTAAAATGACTCTATTGTAAGGATGTTTAACCCTTTCAACTCTGAATATACACTATACAGTATTTCACAAAAGTGAGTACACCCCTCACATTTTTGTAAATATTTTATTATATCTTTTAATGTGACAACACTGAAGAAATGATACTTTGCTACAATGTAAAGTAGTGAGTGTACAGCTTGTCTAACAGTAAAATTTGCTGTCCCCTCAAAATAACTCAACACACAGCCATTAATTTCTAAACCGCTGGCAACAAAAGTGAGTACACCCCCTAAGTGAAAATGTCCAAATTAGGCCCAATTAGGCATTTTCCCTCCCAGATGTCATGTGACTTGTTAGTGTTACAAGGTGTTACAAGGTCTCAGGTGTGAATGGGGAGCAGGTGTATTAAATTTGGTGTTATCGCTCTCATTCTCTCATACTGGTGAAGTTCAACATGGCACCTCATGGCAAAGAACTCTCTGAGGATCTAAAAAAAAAAGAATTGTTGCTCTACATATAGATGGCCTAGGCTATCTATAAAAGAAGAAGATAGATAGCCAAGAGGCTAAAAGTAGGATGCAGCACGGTGGCCAAGACCATACAGCGGTTTAACAGGACAGGTTCCACTCAGAACAGGCCTCTCCATGGTCGACCAAAGAAGTTGAGTGCACGTGCTCAGCGTCATATCCAGAGGTTGTCTTTGGAAGATAGATGTATGAGTGCTGCCAGCATTGCTGCAGAGGTTGAAGGGGTGGGGGGTCAGCCTGTCAGTGCTCAGACCATACGCCGCACACTGCATCAAATTGGTCTGCATGGCTGTCATCCCAAAAGGAAGCCTCTTCTAAAGGTGATGCACAAGAAAGCCTTCAAACAGTTTGCTGAAGACAGGGAGACTAAGGACATGGATTACTGGAACAATGTCCTGTGGTCTGATGAGACCAAGATAAACTTATTTGGTTCAGATGGTGTCAAGCATGTGTGGCGGCAACCAGGCGAGGAGTACAAAGACAAGTGTGTCTTGCCTACAGTCAAGCATGGTGTTGGGAGTGTCATGTTCTGGGGCTGCATGAGTGCTGCCGGCACTGGGGAGCTACAGTTCATTGAGGGAACCATGAATGCCAACATGTACTGTGACATACTGAAGCAGAGCATGATCCCCTCCCTTCAGAGACTGGGCCACAGGGCAGTATTCCTACATAATAACGACCCCAAACACACCTCCAAGATGACCACTGCCTTGCTAAAGAAGCTGAGGGTAAAGGTGATGGACAGGCCAAGCATGTCTACAGACCTAAACCGTATTGATGATCTGTGGGGCATCATCAAACAGAAGGTGGAGGAGCGCAAGGTCTCTAACATCCACCAGCTCCCTGATATTATCATGGAGGAGTGGAAGAGGATTCCAGTGGCAACCTGTGAAGCTCTGGTGAACTCCATGCCCAAAAGGGTTAAGGCAGTGCTGGAAAAAAATGGTGGCCACACAAAATATTGACTCACTTTTGTTTCCAGTGGTTTAGACATTGATGGCTGTGTGTTGAGTTATTTTCAGGGGACAGCAAATTTACACTGTTATACAAGCTGTACACTCGCTACTTTACATTGTAGCAAAGTATTTCTTCAGTGTTGTTACATGAAAAGATATAATAAAATATTTACCAAAATGTGAAGGGTGTACTCGCTTTTGTGAGATACTGTATATGAATGTAAAAATTGTTGTGTAAAAAATATTTCATCTTGATATGATAAAGATATCACATCACAAAAAAAAATGTATATATATAAAACTGCAATATATCTGATGGATAAATTATTTCATCAGTAGTCAAAAGTCAAAAGTCAATTGTTTTTAGAAGTTTCTCTCTTATTAGAGGTGTTGAAGTTTTTTTTCCTTCTTCTTATTCTTCTTGTGCAAGTTCTCCCACTTAAAAAGATGGGAGAGACCTGTAATTGCCATCATAGGTATACCTCAACTACGAGAGACAAAATGTGGAAACAAATCCAGACAATCACATTGTCTGATTTTTTAAAGAATTTATTTGCAAATTATGGTGGAAAATAAGTATTTGGTCAATATCAAAAGTTCATCTCAATACTTTGTTATATATACTTTGTTGGCAATGGCAAAGGTCAAACGTTTTCTGCAAGTCTTCACAAGGTTGTCACACACTGTTGCTGGTATGTTGGCCCATTCCTCCATGCAGATCTTCTCTAGAGCAGTGATGTTTTGGGGCTGCCGCTGGGCAACACGGACTTTCAACTCCCTCCAAAGCTTTTCTATGGGGTTGAGATCTGGAGACTGGCTAGGCCACTCTAGGACCTTAAAATACTTCTTACAAAGCCTCTCCTTCATTGCCTGGGCAGTGTGTTTGGGATCATTGTCATGCTGAAAGACCCAGGCACGTTTCATCTTCAATGCTCTTGCTGATGGGAGGAGGTTTGCACTCAAAATCTCAAAATATGTATATATTATATTCATTGAAGACTCAATGTTTTAATTAATATCATAATCAAGAAATATTGTAGTATAATGTATTATCCTAAAATCTTAAATAAAACACTGAAACCTTTACATCTTAACAAATGTGAAGCCTTTCATCTCATTTGCCATGGGAGGATGGGAAGAACCCAGCTCAAGATAATTACTAACACATGTTGGCTCTTCATAGAAATATGAAGCTTATAACAATATGTATACTTTCACAAGCATAAGGGTCTATATAAATTCACTTTTTCCATAACTAAAAGATATATATATATATATATATATATATATATATATATATATATATATATATATATATATATATATATATATATATATATATCTTTTAGTTATGGAAAAAGTGAATTTATATAGACCCTTATGCTTGTGAAAGTATACATATTGTTATAAGCTTCATAGTAACTGGATTTGGTACTTAACCCCTTGCCGACCGGCTCACACCCATATACTTTGGCAGAAGGGCATGTACAGGCATATTAACGTACCTGTACGTTGCCCTTTAAGACGCAGCATTGTGGACGCGCATTCGCGCCCACCACGAGCTCCGTGAGTTTGAATACCCGCAATCGTCTCATGGAAAGGAAGAACAGGGAAATGCTGATGTAAACAAGCATTTGCCCATTCTGCCTAGTGACACTGACACCGATCACAGCTCCCTGTGATCGGGAGCGGTGATCAGTGTCGTGTCACAAGTAGCCCAGCCCCCCCTAGAACACACTTAACCCCTGCAGCGTCCCCTAGTGGTTAATTCCTTCACTGCCAGTCACAGTTACACAGTAATCAGTGCATTTTTAATCGCACTGATCGCTGTATAAATGTGAATGGTCCCAAAATAGCGCTAAAAGTGTCCGATCTGTCCGCCATAATGTCGCAGTCATGATAAAAATCGCCGATCGCCGCCATTACTAGTAAAAAAAAAATAATAAAAATGCCATAAAACTATCCCCTATTTTGTAGACGCCATAACTTTTGTGCAATCAATAAACGCTTATTGCGATTTTTTTACCAAAAATATGTAGAAGAATACGTATTGGCCTAAACTGAGGAAAAAAAATGTTTTTTTATATATATATTTTTGGGGATATTTATTATAGAAAAAAGTAAAAAAAAATTGCATTTTTTTCAAAATTGTCACTCTTTTTTTGTTTATAGCGCAAAAAATAAAAACCGCAGAGGTGACCAAATACCACCAAAAGAAAGCTCCATTTGTGGGGAAAAAAGGATGTCAATTTTGTTTGGGAGCCACATCGCATGACCGCGCAATTGTCAGTTAAAGTGACGCAGTGCCAAATTGCAAAAACGCTATGGTCTTTGGGTAGCCAAATGGTCCAGGCCTGAAGTGATTAAATCGAAATCAACAGCACTGCTCCAGAACTATCATCCGCAGACAACCCAGGGTGCTGGCTCCTAAAGGTTGTCTCCACTCACCATCCAGAAATAAAAGAGATGAAAGGGTCATTCCACTGTTAACCTCCCTGGTGGTTTTCCCGAGTGTGGCTTGAGGTTAAAATTCAGGACCATTAGCGGTAACCCCGAGCCACACTCGGGATTACATCGCAGGATCCCGGTGTGGCTTTACTTACCTTGTCCCCGGGATCCTGCGATGTCCCCCGCAGTGTCCGTGGGCTCCGTCCTCTGCCCGAAGCCTCTCCGTGCCAGGCTCCGTTCCCTGCGAGCGTCGCGACGCACGGGGGCGGAGCCTGGTGGCAAATTAAAAAAAAAGTAAAAATCATAACACATAAAGTACTGTAATCTTACAGATTACAGTACTGTATGAAATCATTTCACATCCCTTTGTCCCCAGTGATTTGACCCATGCCCTGCATGCATTTTTATGTGATATATACTGTTCTTTCTGCCTGGAAACTGGAGATTGTCCATAGCAACCAAAAAGTGTCCCTTTATGTCAAAAGTGGCTTTAGACCAGCTAGAAAACAGCGATAGTAAATTAGAACACTTGCAGAATTGAGCGATAGTGAATCGTGGGGAAATTTATTTTATTACTATTTATTTTTATTTTTTTAATTATTTATTTTTATTTATTATATTATAATTTATGTTTTTGTGTTTCAAACTTTATCATACCCGGGATATCTACTAGACTCTTGTTTGGACAGATTTAAGTGTGTTATTGTTAAGAATTACAGACCTACAATATAAAACGCCAAATTTCCATGCAAAATAATGGTACCGCTTTCAGCACCTAAAATCCGAAATAATCATACCGCCAGGGAGGTTAAAGGTTTCTATATGACAGTCCAAACAAGTACCAAATTCAAAAAAGATGAAAGCATCACTCCACTGCTCTTCATACCAGGTTAATAAATGATCAGAAAAATACCTGCAAACTGTCTCCACCGAAGATTCTTGTGAACAAGCTGGGAGTGGTAAAACATATCAAGGAGGTTCATTTTTGGATGGAGACAGTTTGTATGAAGATCGTTTTCTGATCCTTCAATAAACTGGTATGAAGAGCTAACAGTGGAGTGATGCTTTCATCTTTACATTTTTGGACTGTCATACAGAATCCTTTAATTGTACTTTAAGGACTGAGTAACCTTTTAGTCTAGGGGATGTAATAGAAAAAATGATGTACCCTATGCCTAACTTCCACAGTCTTCCTCCTAACCATCTCCAGTATGGGTAACTGGCCCTACCAAGCTACTCCTTTTCTCAAATATTAGGGTTGTTCCCTCAAAATGATCATATACAATTTTTTTGTGATGGCATAGAGAGCCTGCCCACATTCCTGGCTTGGAGTGAGAACAAGGATGAGTGCAGCTTCCATGGGACCCCCTAGACCAGAGGTCTCAAACTGGCGGCCCTCCAGCTGTTTTGAAACTACAAATTCCATGAGGCATTGCAAGGATGACAGTTACATGACTCCCCCAGGCTGAGGCATGATGGAACTTGTAGTTTTGCAACAGCCAGAGGGCCGCCAGTTTGAGACCTCTGCTCTAGACTAAAGAGCATTAAATAAAGCTTTTTTTTCCCGGTTTTGCACACATATAATTTGGTATTCCAAGGAAATACAGAGTCATCATACTGGTAATGCTAAGTTAATATTTACTTTATAAAGTGAACACTCCATTTATTAAGTCAACATTCACTACTTGATAAGTAAGTAAACTCCAAAAAGTATCAGTGTAACAGAAAGTAACCATTGGTTTCAGAACAAGGGTTAGCAGGTGCCTATATATTCCAAATAGAAAGTTTTGTTTAACCACTTCCGGACCACCCCACGCAGATATACTGTGGAAGGGCGGCCCTTCAGCACGAAATCACGTACCTGTACATGATTTTGTTTCCTGGGTCTGGGGCGTGCGCACGACGCTGCTGCGTCCAGCTCCCACTGTGATTGGACACAGCAGGAGACAATTAGCGGGTCCGGCGGACCCGATGTCCACCAGAACCCGCCGATTGTTCCCGAGGCAGAAAAAATGCCGTTCTGCCTATGTAAGTGTTAAAATATCGTTATTATAGTATTTATATTGATATTCTATAAATTATATTGATGAGGAAAGTTCCAAGAAAGTCTGTTAAAATATTACAAGAACAATATCAAAATGTAGAATATAAAATACCAATAATGTATTCTTAATATGAAGATTGAATCAGATGTGTATCTGTGTGTGTGTGAAGCTTCCTTCAATGTCTCGTGTTGTGTCTTGTCTCCAGCAAAACTCTCTGTTCAACTCCTTTTACTCCTAAATTCAGCCCCCACCTTCTCCTAAAAAGGCTGGTTTCGTCTTATAGTTCCACAAACTCTTCTAATGAGACATAGCTTCCCTCCCACCTCTCATGCAAGGATGAGGGTTGTTCAGTCTCTATGCATGCACATTCCTGAGGAGTGGGCAAGAACAATGTGTGAAACCATTAAATCTTTACAATATAGGTTTCCTTTAACACAAGATCAAATACTATATATATATATATATATATATATATATATATATATATATATATATATATATATATATATATATATATATATATATATACGTATTTATATATTCATTGAAAACCCTATGTTCTTATTAATATCCTAATCAAGAAATATTTTAGTATAGAGAACTTATTTTAAAATCTTAACTAAAATACTGATACTTGACTAAAATACTTTCACAAGTATAAGAGTCTATATACTTTCACTTTTTCCATAACTAGAAGATATAATACTTATATTATATTAAACTCAATTATTCTGTAAAGATCTAATTCATTCGTTCATTTGTTAATTGATGTATATTAGATATTAGATTAAAGAAACTTTCTAACATTTCCCTCTCAAAAGATTGAATAATCTTAATCATTTTCTTATCTAAATCCACTTACAACTGCATCTCATTCATATCCATACATGCTTTTAGATCTTAAGATAATTGATTTGATTATTATATATATATATATATATATATATATATATATATATATATATATATATATATATATATATATATATATATATATATATATATATATATATATATATATATATATATATATATATATATATATATATATATATATATATATATATATTGATTCCATATAAGGAAAAGTGAACTTTTTAAACCTTTTGCTTCATATACCATACAAATGTTTTCACCTCTATTTTTCTTTTTCTTTTACCAAATAAAACAATCCACTTAATATTCATAAATTCATATATGGAACATTGTTATACAATGCTTTCAAAATATAGATGTCACTTCAGAAATATGTTTCATACTTTCCCTCCAAATTGTGTTTAGCATAAATCTATAATCCATACCTTTCAAATAACCTTGTCAAAATTTGAACTTAAAATATGTTTCTTAAATTCAATTCATTCATATGTGTGAGATGATTTTAAAAATTAATACATATTACAATGTAAAATTAGTCCTAACTTGCCCATATGACTTTAGGAAAATGTACTGTTATCTTAATTAACACCAGATATTCATCCTAACTAAAATGACTCTATTGTAAGGATGTTTAACCCTTTCAACTCTGAAAATACACTATACAGTATTTCACAAAAGTGAGTAGACCCCTCACATTTTTGTAAATATTTTATTATATCTTTTAATGTGACAACACTGAAGAAATGATACTTTGCTACAATGTAAAGTAGTGAGTGTACAGCTTGTCTAACAGTAAAATTTGCTGTCCCCTCAAAATAACTCAACACACAGCCATTAATTTCTAAACCGCTGGCAACAAAAGTGAGTACACCCCCTAAGTGAAAATGTCCAAATTAGGCCCAATTAGGCATTTTCTCTCCCAGATGTCATGTGACTTGTTAGTGTTACAAGGTGTTACAAGGTCTCAGGTGTGAATGGGGAGCAGGTGTATTAAATTTGGTGTTATCGCTCTCATTCTCTCATACTGGTCATTCTTTTTGTTTAATATTTGTTAATTGATGTATATTAGATATTAGATTAAAGAAACTTTCTAACAGTAAATAAGGCAGATCGCCGTTCTCTGTCTTCTTACAGTATAAGAACCCCCCCTACAGTTAGAAAGCACTCCCTAGGGACACATTTAACCCTTTGATTGCCCCTGATGTTTACGCCTTCCCTGCCAGTGTAATTAGTACAGTGACAGTGCATAATATTTAGCACTGGTCCTCAAAAAAGTGTCAAAAGTATCACTTAGTGTCCGATATGTCCGCCACAATGTCGCAATCCTGCTATAAGTCACTGATCACCGCCATTACTAGTTAAAAAAAAATTAAAAATTCCAAATAAAATTCCTATAGTTTCTAGACACTATAAATTTTGTGCAAACTAATCAATATACACTTACTGGGATTGTTTTTTACCAAAAATATGTACCAAAATACATATTGGCCTAAATTGAAGTAGAAATTAGATTTTGTTAAAAAATTTTATGGGGTATTTTTTATAGCAGTAAGTAAAAAATATTGTTTTTTTTTCAAATTGTCAGTTGTTTTTTGTTTATAGCGCAAAAAATAAAAACCTCAGAGGTGATCAAATACCACCAAAAAAAGCTCGATTGTGGGATAAAAGGACATTAATTCTATTTGTGTACTGCGTTGCATGAGCACACAATTAAAGTAACGCAGTGCCGTATCACAAAAAAATGGCCAGTTCATGAAGGGGGTAAAACTTCCGTGGCTGAAGAGGTTAAAATATTCACAATGTATGTGTGAATATATACTATATAGTTCCTGAAAAACCCCTCCCATGCCACCTCAGTGTGAAAGCTGGAGCGGTGTGCTTGCGGGATGTTCTGAAAAGTCCTGCAAGCAGCATCTTTGGGGCGGTTTGAGAGTGGTGTATACACCACTCTCAAAATGCCTTGCCCATTTAAATGAATGGGTAGCGCTGCCGAAGCGCCTGCAAAGCACTTCGACAACGCCACAACAAGGGCACTGTTAATCATTCATTCAGCCACTAGCTTGGGTTAAAAGCGCCGCTAAAACGAAGGTAAAGCACCGCTAAAACTAGCGGCACTGTACCGCTGACGTTGGGCGCTTTCAGTGTGAAAGTAGCCTATTTGCAGCTGACTAAGTTTATGGTAAACCCCTGGGATTTGAAGTGCTAACCAACAAACAGTGTTGACTAATGATACTCTACATGTGTGCGATGAGCCAAGGCTACCAATAAGAAATCAGACACGAGGAGCTTAGAATTAAAAGACAAGCAAAAGCTGATTTCTGGATGGTTGCTATGGTTTTCTCTATCAATCTTTGCACTTTTTCAAACATTTTCAAGATATATTTTAAATGTTCCTTAAATAGACTTGAATTGTATTATCAGAACATTTCTAAAGTTAAATTCAAAATGACATTGAAGTATACATTGGTCTGATTTACTAAATTGTGAAGTGAAGAGCAGTGAAAGAGAAACTGTGGGTGTGAGTTCAAAAAAGCTGCTGAGCCACTTTTCTGACGTTAATTGCTCTTTTTATTGTGCTGCTCCTAATTAAAAAAACATCTGCATCAGATCTGGTTCAGACAGCAACTCATACGCCAAATTCAGGTAGCTCTAATTTGTTTCCTTTCTATGTACATTGTGGTGCAACACTTGCGACAAATTTAAAATAAAATACAGACAGTTTGTATCTTATGAAAATGGAGCTTATTAGGACCAACTTTCTTTTGGCACACAGAGACAGATTTTGCGAAATCTGAATGAATTCTAAAAAGTGGAGCAGCATACACCAAATCCATGTACAAGTTCTAGACAAGTACATAATTTGGTGCACTCTGCGCCACTTTTAGAACACATGCAAGACAATTGCAAAATCTGTCTGTGCCAGTCTTTATGAATTCCAGGGTGTATTTTTTAAATTTAAAATGATAGGAAATTAACAAATATTAAAGCGATAGTAAAGTCAGCTTTGTAATTTTTACCTACAGGTAAGCCTATAATAAGGCTTACCTGTAGGTAAAATGAATATCTCCTAAATGTGCACCTTTTAGGATATATTCACCCTGGATGCAGCCCTTGACTTCACCAGCACATGCGTTCTGAAGGTCCGGCATACTGTGCCGGACCTTCAGAGCTTTGTGTCGAAGCCGGGGGCTCCCACGCGCATGCGCATGAGTGACACCATCGCGGCTCTGGCCACTCATACAGCCGGAGCCAACAAACCCAGAAGAAAGATCGGGGGAAGATGGAGGACTCTCAGTGGTGACAGCGTGTTATTGGGGGGCTTTGTTCTAAGGTAAGTATTACATAATGTGCATTATACAGATGCCTTATAGGTGTTTTTTTATGCATTAGCCTGTTGGATTCAAGACATCCTGTCACTGTTTATGATGTAAAATGGACTCGATGCTGTTGCTATAGAATGACAAGCTTTTATACACCTGTTGGTTTGTAAGTATTTTACCTATGATTTTTAAAGTAATTGTAAAGGTTTTTTTTTTGGTTTTTTTCTTCAAATAACAAACATGTCATACTTACCTGCTCTGTGCAAGGGTTTAGCCAGTGGCTCCTGCTGCTATCAATCTATCCAATGAGGACCCGAGACAGTGGCTGGAGCTGCTGGGCTTTTTCTGATTGCTGGAATGATCGGGTTCAGGTAAGAAAAAGGGGGACTCTGGGGGACAGCTACACCACAGAAAGTTTTTCACCTTAATGCATGGAATGCATTAAGGTGAAAAACCTTGAGACTTTACAACTCATTTAATAATAAAATACGTTTTGAGGATAATGCACACTCTGTTTTGTTTTATGGTTTCAGTGTATTGTGACTTCCCCAGTCGTAAGAGGGCAGGAAGGCACAGCATGTCTGTTTAAGCCCAGATGGGAATCTAGACAATAAGGATGAGCCGAAACCTCCCCCGGTTCGGTTCGCACCAGAACTTACGAATAGGCAAAAAATTTGGACGAACAAATGATTACAGTTAACCGATTCAGCCCCGGAAGATTTTACCCCCTTCCTGACCAGAGCACTTTTTGCGATTCGGCACTGCGCCGCTGACAATTGTGCGGTCGTGCAACATTGTACCCAAACAAAATTGACGTCCTTTTTTTACCACAAATAGAGATTTCTTTTGATGGCTTTTGATCATCTCTGCGGTTTTTATTTTTTGCGCTATAAACAAAAAAAACATAGAAAAAGAAATCCCCCTATATTTGGGACTTTAACAGGCCACCACCTCTTAAGATAAAAAATAAAAAATGTTATTGATGTATTCAAAAAGGAAGATGTAACAGCGCCTATAACATACAAGATAAAAAATCATTCCACAGTAGATGCACAATCAAAACGACAAATGATATGTATAGGATGACAAAAAATAGATGTACTCTCACAGGGGTAATGTACCCCAATACCCGACGCGTTTCTGGTATTCTGGTACCTTCATCAGGGGTTTGAGAGTTGTGGATATTTTGTGCATATATGAATTCAAAAAGAATGACTCTGTGTTCAAAAAGCACCCATAGCCCCTAGGGTTAAATACCGTGTTTCTGTAAGTGCCAGACCAGGGCTATATATAAGACTAGTACGTATAATAGTGTTGCCAGTATCAGAAGGTATAATGGATGAGCCAACTAGGGAAGAAGCGTTCAAATGTCGTTCTCTGTCAGTGCTAGCAGCGCTTTGCTAGCACTGACAGGGAGCGACATCCCCCACTGGACCCACACACCTGAAGGGTCTCAATTAGGAGCCCACCATTATGGGATTGCCCTTGGACATTGATCCTTCTGGCATATTGCCGGCATGCAAGTGGTTCATTTGAACATTTCTTCATTTGAACCCATAGCCCCTAGGGTATTTAACCCTAGGGGCTATGGGTGCTTTTTGAACACAGAGTCATTCTTTTTGAATTCATATATGCACAAAATATCCACAACTCTCAAACCCCTGATGAAGGTAGCAGAATACCAGAAACGCGTTGGGTATTGGGGTACATTACCCCTGTGAGAGTACATCTATTTTTTGTCATCCTATAGATATCATTTGTTGTTTTGATTGTGCATCTACTGTGGAATGATTTTTTATCTTGTATGTTATAGACGCTGTTACGTATTCCTTTTTAAATACCTCAATAAAATGTGTTATTTTTTATCTTAAGAGGTGGTGGCCTGTTAAAGTCCCAAATATAGGGGGATTTCTTTTTCTATGGTTCAATCTGATAGGGATGAGACCACCACACTCTACATTTGCTATGATGGAAGCCCCTCGTCTTGTCTATAAACAAAAAAAGAGCGACAATTTTGAAAAAAAACACAAGATTTTTTACTTTTTGCTATAATAAATATCCCCATTTTTTTTAAAGAAAGCAAATTTTTTCTCAGTTTAGGCCGATATGTATTTTTCTACATGTTTATGGTAAAAAAAATTGCAATAAGTGTATAATGATTGGTTTGCACAAAAGTCTACAAAATAGGAGATATTTTTATAGCATTTTTCTATTATTATTTTTTTTACTAGTAATGGCGGCGATCTGCGATTTTTATCTTGACTGTGACATTATGGAAGACACATCGGACAATTCTGACACATTTTTGGGACCATTGGCATTAATACAGTGATCAGTGCTATAAAAATGTATTGAATACCATAAAAATGTCACTGGCAGTAAAGGGGTTAACACTAGGGGCGATCAAGGGGTTAATTGTGTTCCCTAATGTGTGTTCTGACTGAAGCGGGGAGGGGACTGACTAGGGGAGATGACAGATCGCTGTTCATACTCTGTATGAACAGACGATCTGTCACTTCTGACCTCAGAGAATCGGGATCTCGCCTTGTTACGAGTGATCACGGAAGCCCGGCGGTCATCGAGACCACATGGCACTCGCATCTGCTCCAGGGGCGAGCAGCATGTGCGCACCTAGTGGCCCTCTTTAGGAACTAATGTAACATAACGGCGATTCGCTTGCCTGTGCCTATCTGCTACTGTACAACTGCGGCAGGTGGTCGGCAAGTAGTTAAAGCCTATGGGACACAAACATGAAAAATCAAAAGTGCTCTTTTTAAAGGCTTATATGC
The DNA here is from genome assembly GCA_037952835.1 of Lithobates septentrionalis. NCBI lineage: Eukaryota > Metazoa > Chordata > Amphibia > Anura > Ranidae > Lithobates > Lithobates septentrionalis. The sequence continues at coordinate 1,042,918 of JBBDGP010000639.1, read as the reverse complement.
AAGTTATTATCATAAAAAGTGTTTGGGGACCTGGGTCCTGTGCCGTTACAAAAAAAGTTTTAAAAACTACCATTTTTTCAGGAGCAGTGATTTTATTAATGCTTAAAGTGAAATAATAAAAGTGAAATATTCCTTTAAATACCGTGCCTGGGGGTGTCTATAGTATGCCTGTAAAGTGGCGCAGTTTTCACGTGTTTAGAACAATACCACAGCAAAATGACATTTCTAAAGGAAAAACAGTCATTTAAAAGTGATCGCGACTGTAATCAATTGTCGGGTCTCGGCAATATAGATAAAACTCATTGAAAAAAACAGCATGGGTTCCCCCCAGTCCATTACCAGGCCCTTTGGGTTTGGTATGAATATTAAGGGGAACCCTGCACCAAAATTTAAAGAAAAAATAGTGTAGGGGCCCCCCAAAATCCATAACAGACCTTTATCTGAGTATGCAACCTGGCAGGCAGCAGGAAAAGAGGGGGGCGAGAGAGCGCCCCCCCCTGAACCATACCAGGCCACATGTTATATAACTGAGGGCGGGGCCACCCGGTGACGTAAACGGGTGACCCTGCCCCCCTTCTGATGCCACGTAATGTCAGAGGAAGGCGAGGTCGCCCGTTTACATCACCGAGTGGCCCGCCCTCAGCTATATAACAGATGTCATTGAGAAGAAGCGTCACTCGGCCGGAGCCTCCCATGGAAGTGGAGCTGTTGTGGCCTTTTTTTTTTCTTTTTTCGGCTCGTCAGGCAGTGTGAGATGGATCTACATCGTGGGACATTTTTATTTGTTAATAAAGAACTTGTCCCAAAGTATCTCCTGTCTTTTTTACTATTTTTGACATTTTTTTTGTGAAACGGTAGGGGTACAATGTACCCATTACCAATTCACATGGGGAGGAGGCCAGGTTCTGGGGGTCCCCTTGTTAAAGGGGATGCTTTGGGGGGCTACTCCAAAGCACCCTCCCCATGTTGAGGGCATGTGGCTTGGTATGGTTCTTGGTTCCCCTTACTATTCATACCAGACCCAAAGGGCCTGGTAATGGACTGGGGGGGAAACCCATGACATTTTTTCCAATGAGTTTTATCTATATTGCTGAGACCCGACAATTCATTATAGCCGCGATCAGTTTTAAATGATAGAATTAAATTGCAGTATTCTTCAGTGTTCTACTTTGATCCTCCTCCGGTTGCTAAGTATAAGGTTAAAGATAAAAGGAAGAGAGGAGCAAAGGAGCTAGATCACCAAAGAGAATAATTAGATACTCCTAGAAGAGGAGAGGGCTATGATGTTTATGGAGGGAGGATGCTGTGCTAGGGAATTTGAAGGCAGTAGTCATATTTTCTAGCAAGCTCAAGGCACATTACAACTGAATGAAGTTATTTTATGGAACAGAACAACACTGCAAGTAAGCCTTTAAATATATTTTTTTGTGTGAATTTACCTGCAATGTTTTTAAACTGGTGACAGGATCTCATTGAGTGTAACCACACCAAAGTTGCAGTACACTGCATGGATAATATTGGGTATTTAGATAAATAATATTTGAGTAGCCACAAGTACTTATAAGATTTTCAAGCCCACAGTCAGACATACTGTGCAAGTGGAAAACCTTTTAATTGTGCTGTGTGAAGTACAAAATCCTTCAGTCGTTATATTTGTGATACATAAAACACATAAAACAAAATACATAAACCAAAAAAATCCATCAAGCAGTCAAGCTTCTGTTTCAAGTGAAATTAGCCCTTAAATTGTAAAATTGCATATTGTCATTCTATTCATTTGCTTTTGAGCATTTTAACCAATTCTGGTTGTCTATTAAATGGGGAAACTTTTCTCAAGGATATAAATCTTGTTATCTGTCTCAAATCTTGCTCTGCTATGCCCATTTAATGTTGTGTAATCCATTCATAATCAGGAAGACAATGTAAATGATGTCTCTAAAGACTCAGTTATTGATCCTTGAGTGTGCATTATGCATGTTGTCATAGTGTGGTCCAAATGGAGTGCATCTCACATGAATAATGGTGGCAGACTCTGCCAAGCTAGGTAATTTTTTTGTATCTGTTATGAGACACATACAGACTTTGTGATGACACATCTCTATAATTATCCTCTCTCAGCTTGTCTAACCAAGCCCTACACAGCGTCGCCTAATATTGATCCGAAACATCTTACAACAACAAATTAAAAGTTTAAGGGGAAATAGAATAGAGAGCATGAACACAACAGGAATAAAATAACGATTACGGCATTATTGTCTATTGCTGTGAATTACTGAAACAAGCATAATGATTCAATGGTCCTTTACTTGGAATGGCAGTAAACACAGGTTGGAAAATTGGTTGTTTCTTTGCACGTGTCTGACAGATTAGAAGACAGGTAGGTGTCTGATTTTCCTTTCTAAATCATTAACCCTCAGAACCATGAGAGCGCTTGTACGTAGAAAGAACAACCAAAGCAAGCACCTTGCTCCAATCAGGAGGTGCAAAGGATTTAATGGATGAAAAGATAGCATTCGATGATTGGCTGTCAGTTCTTTGTTCAAATTATCTGTAGTAATAGGCTATTATTTAAACCATTCAACTAAAACAAATTTTGAATTGAGAACCATTCGTCCATCTATACTCTCTCTTTCCTCCTGATTGTAGTGGGGCCTTCACATGGGTTGCACTTTATATTTATGAAACATAGCATTTTTGCAGCTCTGTATTTGTGCATGTGTCCAGCCTACAACCTTGTAACACTTGCTGGTTAGGGATGAGCTTCGAGTTCGAGAAAGCACCCCCCCTCCTGAACCGTACCAGGCCATATGCCCTCAACATTGGGAGGGTGCTTTGGGGTAGCCCCCCAAAGCACCTTGTCCCCATGTTGATGGGGACAAGGGCCTCATTCCCACAACCCTTGCCCGGTGGTTGTGGGGGTCTGCGGGCGGTGGGCTTATCGGAATCTGGAAGCCCCCTTTAACAAGGGGACCCCCAGATCCTGCCCCCCCCCCCCGTGTGAAATGGTAAGGGGGTACTTCCTCCGGTGTTCTCGTCCAGCATCTTCCTCTGTGGCTACCCCAAAGCACCCTCCAAATGTTGAGGGCATGTGGCCTGATATGGTTCAGGAGGGGGGGTGCTCTCTCGTCCCCCTCTTTTGCGTGCTTGGATAAGGGTCTGGTATGGATTTTTGGGGGGACCCCACGCCATTTTTTTAAAAATTTTGGCGCGGGGGTCCCCTTAAAATCCATACCAGACCTGAAGGGTCTGGTATAGATTTTGAGGGGGACCCCCCACGCCATTTTTTTTTTAAATTTTGGTTCGGGGTTCCCCTGTGGGGAATTCCCATGCTGTTTTTATCAATGAACTTTTATGTGTGACAATAAATTGCATATAAGCCTTTAAAATTAGCACCTTTGATTATTCATGTTCGAGTCCCATAGACTTTAACGGTGTTCACGTGTTCGAACAAATTTTTTGCCTGTTCGCATGTTCTGGTGCAAACCGAACAGGGGGGTGTTCGGCTCATCCCTATTGCTGGTGTCTAGTTCACTCCCGAATATGTCGCTTTCTCCAGACTTTCAAATGACCAACACCCATGTGGGAGCTCACTGAGAACATTCACACTCTTCCTAGGTACAGATACTTTTGTCTCTGCTGTCTACCACTGACTGTATCACTTCACCAATGCAGAAAATATTTGGAGGGTTGCAGTGGCTTTTGATGTTAAATCCAAGCGGTCATAAAGAGAAGACATTTTCAGTTTCTGTCATTATTGAAATGGTAATGCACTTTTTGTGTCCACTTGACCAGTGATTAGTTGATAATTGTAAGGTTATGCACTTGGGGGTTAAGATTATGCATGCATCATACATACTAGGGGGGAGTATAACTGAGGGAATCAATGATAGAGAAGGATCTGGGGGTTTTGTTAGATCATAGGCTTAATAATAACATGCAATGCCAAGCTGCGGTTTCCAAAGCGAGCAAAGTCCTTTCTTGTATTAAGAAAGGTATGGACTCCAGAGAGAGAGATATCATTTTGCACCTGTCCAAATCATTAGACCTCATATGAAATATGCAGTTCAGTTTTGGGCACCAGTTTACAAAAAGGATATTGGGGAACGTGCGGAGAAGGGCAACCAAACTGATAAGAGGCATGGAGGAGCTCAACTATGAGGAAAGATTAGAGGGACTGAATTTATTTTCTCCTGTGAAGAGGAGATTAAGGGGAGACATGATCAACGTGTATAAATATATAAGTGGTCCATATAGTGAACTTGATGGTGAGGTATTCACTTTAAGGTCATCACAGAGGACAAGGGGGCACAATTTACGTCTAGAGCAAAAGAGATTTAATCTTCAAATATGGAAAGATTTCTTCACAGAAGAGGGAAAGTTTGGTCGGCGGGACTTTGAATGAGCCAATCTAAAGTAGACATGTGGAATATGTGGGTTCCAACAGAAAGGGGGAGTTTTTTTGGGGACTTTGAATAAGAGATGTATACCAAAGAACAGTCTTGGCAAAGAATATTTTATTATACCTTGTGAAATCATGTACAGCATACTGAATGACATAAAAACAAGGCATACACAGAATTGCATACATGCAGGGCATGCTAAAAAACGCATATAAATATTGGCGCCATGGTACATGGCATATCATAAGGTAAAAACAAGTCCTGCTCAACATGGACCACTGGAAGGGCTGAATGGTGTTGGAAAGTCTACAGTAAAACAATATAAGAAACATAAAATCATCTGTATGGATACCATGCAGCTATATAAGCCCGACACATTTTGTTAGGGTATACCAACTCTTCAGGGGCGAATGCAATGGTGATCTATAAAGAAACATAACCATATGGTATAATATTGTAACTGAATAATAGGAATAAGTAATGAGTGTAAGGGACACGATTGATATCCCTATAAATACTCATGTCAACTGCATAGATGTGAACAGAGGATCAGACCTGAAAGGTCTGGCATGGAAGCTGAGGTAGAGACACGCAAACAAGCAGGGAGCACTGTGGATTCACCAAGGTCAATGTGCAAATGTGGGTGATGGTGAGCCAACACTTCTGTGAATTGAGATCAGTAATATATATTGAATGTTTGATATTTTTGATGAAAAGTGTGAGAAGCCCATACACCAGGTAAGATGAAAGGAAAAACCTGAGCATAGATGAAAAAACAGATACTTAAAAACACCAAATGTTAAAGAGAAAGAAAGAAAGGAAGGTAAAGGAAGGAAAGAAAATAAAGAAAAATTATATCCTGGGTGAGATAGTGAAAGAACCAAAGAAAATGATGAACAAAGTGCTAAAAAGTATAGGTGTAACCTATGGTGTTTACCTTGTTGGTTCACAGGAAAATTGGGAACCAAAATCACAGGTGAATGCTTGAATATGAGGTGTTGCCAGAGAGACAAACACCAAGTGAGGCGAATTTAAATGCTCCCAGCTGATAAAGCGTGTTCCGCCCAGCGTCACGTGGGCGTGTCAAGAAAGGGGAGGCATCCGTGCCAGAGCGGAAAAATCCACCCGTGTACTAGGGTACTGGAAGCAAGATATGATGGAATGAAATGAAAAAGTATAGAAAATGTTATATTTTATAGAAAATATTAAAGAGAAAGAAAGAAAGGAAGGTAAAGGAAGGAAAGAAAAGAAAAGAGAATTATATCACAGTAATAGCTGTGAAATGTGGAATAGACTCCCTCAAGAGCTGGTTCTGTCCAGCTCAGTAGATTGTTTTAAAAAAGGATTGGATTATTTTCTAAATGTACATAATATAACTGGGTACTAACATTTATAGGTAAAGTTGATCTAGGGAATATCTGATTGCCTCTTGGGGGATCAGGAAATAATTTTTTCCCCTGTTGGAGCAAATTGGATCATGCTTTGCTGGGTTTTTTTTGCCTTCCTCTGGATCAACTGTTGGTATAGGATTGTGTATATGGGATTGTATGATTTTTTTTATTTTTCCTTTTTATAGGTTGAACTAGATGGACTTGTGTCTTTTTTCAACCTGACTAACTATGTAACTATGTAAGAATTTTTTCTTGGACATTATTGTGTGATAGATGTTAGAAGAGCGTCTCTTCATTCTCTAAGCTCTGGTGTGTATTTCCTCGCAAAGTGTAACTTTCCCTGTAAAGTGAATCGCCTATTTGCTTTTAGTAATGCCCAATGTCTCTGTTCCTAAGTGTGCAATAAATGTTTTACACATCCCCTGCTCTCATGACTGTGATATCTTCAGTAGGGATGAGCCGAACACCCCCCGTTTCAGTTCGCACCAGAACCTGCGAACGGACCGAAACTTTGCACAAACATTAGAACCCCATTGAAGTCTATGGGACTCGAAAGTTCTAAATCAAAAGTGCTAATTTTAAAGGCTAATTTGCATGGTATTGTCCTAAAAGGGTTTGGGGACCCGGGTCCTGCCCCAGGGGACATGTATCAATGCAACAAAAAGTTTTAAAAACGTCAGTTTTTTCGGGAGCAGTGATTTTAATGATGCTTAAAGTAAAAAAAAAGTGAAATATTCCTTTAAATATCGTACCTGTGGGGTGTCTATAGTATGCATGTAAAGCGGCATGTGTTTCCCGCACTTATAGAACAGTCCCTGCACAAAATGACATTTTTAAAGGAATAAAAGTAATTTAAAACTGCTTACGGCTTTAATGTAATGTCGGGTCCCGGTAATATGGATCAAAATCAGTGAGTCAAACGGCATGGGTACCCCCCCCAGTCCATTACAAGGCCCTTTGGGTCTTGTATGGATATTAAGGGGAACCCCGCACCCAAATTAAAAAAAGGAAAGGCGTGGGGCCCCAGGCCCTCTGAACAGAAGTATACAGGCGGTGCAAACAAGACAGGGACTGTAGGTATGTTGTTAAGTAGAATATGTTTGTAATTTTGAACTGGTACATTTTTAAAGTGTTTAGCTCCAGCCAAAAAATCTATTTTAAGCTTTTTGGAAAACATAGGGAAGGGTTATCACCCCTGTGACATTTGTTTTGCTCTCTGTGCTCCTCTTCAGAAGATTTCACCTCACTTTCTGTCCCAATGACAAATGTTTTTTGAAAATTTGTGGTTTTTAGTGAAACAAGGATTGGTGATAAAGCATTGTTGTAAAGGAGCAAAGTTTTTCCCATATTAACTCTTACAGGAGGGACAACAGGGACCTCTCCAATTTGGTCCTGCCCCTTTCGGAGATTTTAGGACTATTACGATACCAGAGGGAAATAAACACAGATATTAAAAAATTTTTGTTTTATTCAAAAAAGGGGTATTAAAAAGTCCCATAAAGGACACAATGTATAAACCATAACATATAACACAATCACAGATTAATTGTTACAGCAATGTTGACAATCAAATTGTATAGATAATGCCCACACAGATATATGGAGGCGGGTTATATGATACTTGCAGACGTAACCTCTACAGTTTCGCGGTCACAGCCGCTTCTTCAGGAGGCGTCTATTAGTACATATTCTATAGAATGAAAAGAGTAAAGTATCAACATTACAAAACATACTAAGAATGGAAAAAACACATGTAGCATAGAAAACACACATTTGATATTGGAAAAGGTAATCTTTAGTTATATATTGCACTCACCAGCCTATACCCGGTAAGGGGTTTGGAGCGATACTGTGAGGAGCCCTAGAAAGGCGTTCCCCCGGGGGCCGGCCAGGGAGGCACTTAAGGTGATTCTATTATGAAAAAGTAGAGGTATAAAAAATATGCACTCAGGGTTCTACTAAACAAAAGAACCACCCGGGTGTGTAAGGTCAGGGTAAAAGAAGGTAAAAAGAAAAAAAGAAAGAAAAAAAGAAAGGAGGAAGAAAAAAAAAGAGAGAAGAAGGGGGGGTAAGAAAGGAAAGAACCAGAGAGAGGGGAAGGGAAATGGGGAGAAAAGGGAGCATAAGGAGGGAAAGGGGAAAAAAAAGAGGGGGGCTGAGGAAAAAACAAAAGAGGGGGAGGGGGGGAGGGAAGGGGGGAAAAATGGAGGGGAGGAGGAAAGGAAGAAGGGGGGAGAGACAAAGGAGTGAAAGGAATATGGAAAGAAAGAAAGAAAGATGAGAAAGGGAGAAAGAAATAGAGGGAAGAGGTGTGTGGGAAAAAACAGAGAGGGGGGAAAAAGAGGGAAGAAACCTTCCACCTGGCCAAAGTAATATACATGAAAAAGCTTGAAGGGACGCGTTTTTTTTTTCCACTAGATGTACCCACCGTTGCTGTGTTATTAAAAACCAGACTCGATGGCAGTTGCACCCAGAGTAAGCGGATGGTGGAGCTATATGGCCGTAGAGGCCAGACCAAAATGCCACGAAAAGCCACTGGGGAAGAGTAAATGAGGTTCAAAATTGTAAAATTATTATATCGATTTGCTTGCAGATGCTTGCAAAGGGGATGGTACAGAGTAGTGTAGTGATCTCTCCCGCCCTCCCCAAAAAAAGTGTGTGGCAGATACTCACAATTCTCCAGACGGCGCTGTTATACTGCTGGGTGTATGCCTCTCTGAGCTACCAAACGAGACTGGCGTCTTAAATGCCGCCAACCCAGAAGTTTAGGTGGCGCTGAGACCATCAGCTGCCATCTCTTCCGGGTCCGATCCCCCTCTGTTGCGCATGCGCGAGAAAGACATCCAGCGCAGGCGCGCAGCTACATAGTGGTTGACGCTCCAGCGTCAATCAAGGAGAAGCAGCAGCTGGGCTCCGTAGAGCCCCGCCCACTGCCAGAGGGTCGCAAGCCCGCCGTACGGGGGAGAATTAACTCCTCACATCACTACAAAAAGGGAAAATGAGTGCAATTATGTGTAGTCCAATTAATAAACAAAGTTTTGACATTGAATAAACCAGGGACAGGGATGCTAGATCACTGGCTACGGGAACAATCTTAACCCATAGCCAGGGATGTGCACCACTTAACCCTATACAAAAGGCAACAATGATCGATGTACATGACAATCATTAACAAAGCATGTATTAAACAAAATGCTTGTAGTAAGTTAAATCAACAACTTAAATACTTATGAACACATTGTACAAAAGACTATGTGTGGAAAGTCCACTTACAGACAGTCATAGGAAGAAGCCTGGTTATGCAAAAGGGAAGGGGGAGGGGGGGGAAGGAAAAAAGAAGAGAAGGTAACACGAGTTATATATATAACTATAATAAGGGATATATGTGGTGTGGGAAAAATAAATAGTACTATACAAACTACAAACAAGAGTCTCTAGGTCATGCAGGAACCTACAGGACAAATGTCTAGAGGTGGCTTATGGCAGAGACTGATGAAAATATTGAAAAATCATTCAAGGAAATACTTATGAGAGTGTGCCTCGTTGATACCGGGCGGGGTCAAGGCATTGAGTCGCTCAATCCAGAGCGATTTGCGCTTTAAAATTTGACGGTCCCAGTTTCCCCCTCATGTACATCAATCGTTGTTGCCTTTTGTATAGGGTTAAGTGGTGCACATCCCTGGCTATGGGTTAAGATTGTTCCCGTAGCCAGTGATCTAGCATCCCTGTCCCTGGTTTATTCAATGTCAAAACTTTGTTTATTAATTGGACTACACATAATTGCACTCGCTTTCCCTTTTTGTAGTGATGTGAGGAGTTAATTCTCACCCGTACGGCGGGCTTGCGACCCTCTGGCAGTTGGCGGGGCTCTACGGAGCCCAGCTGCTGCTTCTCCTTGATTGACGCTGGAGTGTCAACCACTATGGAGCTGCGCGCCTGCGCTGGATGTCTTTCTCGCGCATGCGCAGCAGAGGGGGATCGGACCCGGAAGAGATGGCAGCTGATGGTCTCAGCGCCACCTAAACTTCCGGGTTGGCGGCATTTAAGACACCAGTCTCGTTTGGTAGCTCAGAGAGGCATACACCCAGCAGTATAACAGCACCGTCTGGAGAATTGTGAGTATCTGCCACACACTTTTTTTGGGGAGGGCGGGAGAGATCACTACACTACTTTGTACCATCCCCTTTGTAAGCATCTGCAAGCAAATCGATATAATAATTTTACAATTTTGAACCTCATTTACTCTTCCCCAGTGGCTTTTCGTGGCATTTTGGTCTGGCCTCTACGGCCATATAGGTCCACCATCCGCTTACTCTGGGTGCAACTGCCATCGAGTCTGGTTTTTAATAACACAGCAACGGTGGGTACATCTAGTGGAAAAAAAAACCCCGTCCCTTCAAGCTTTTTCATGTATATTACTTTGGCCAGGTGGAAGGTTTCTTCCCTCTTTTTCCCCCCTCTCTGTTTTTTCCCACACACCTCTTCCCTCTATTTCTTTCTCCCTTTCTCATCTTTCTTTCTTTCTTTCCGTATTCCTTTCACTCCTTTGTCTCTCCCCCCCTTCATCCTTTCCTCCTCCCCTCCCTGTTTTCCCCCCTTCCCTCCCCCCCTCCCCCTCTTTTGTTTTTTCCTCAGCCCCCCCCTTTTTTTTCCCCCTTTCCCTCCTTATGCTCCATTTTCTCCCCATTTCCCTTCCCCTCTCTCTGGTTCTTTCCTTTCTTTCCCCCCCTTCCCCCCCTTCTTCTCTCTTTTTTTTTTTTCTTCCTCCTTTCTTTTTTTCTTTCTTTTTTTCTTTTTTACCTTCTTTTACCCTGACCTTACACACCCGGGTGGTTCTTTTGTTTAGTAGAACCCTGAGTGCATATTTTTTATACCTCTACTTTTTCATAATAGAATCACCTTAAGTGCCTCCTTGGCCCACCCCCGGGGGAACGCCTTTCTAGGGCGTCTCACAGTATCGCTCCAAACCCCTTACTGGGTATAGGCTGGTGAGTGCAATATATAACTAAAGATTACCTTTTCCAATATCAAATGTGTGTTTTCTATGCTACATGTGTTTTTTCCATTCTTAGTATGTTTTGTAATGTTGATACTTTACTCTTTTCATTCTATAGAATATGTACTAATAGACGCCTCCTGAAGAAGCGTCTGTGACCGCGAAACTGTAGAGGTTACGTCTGCAAGTATCATATAACCCGCCTCCATATATCTGTGTGGGCATTATCTATACAATTTGATTGTCAACATTGCTGTAACAATTAATCTGTGATTGTGTTATATGTTATGGTTTATACACTGTGTCCTTTATGGGACTTTTTTTGAATAAAACAAACATTTTTTAATATCTGTGTTTATTTCCCTCTGGTACCGTAATAGTCCTAAAATCTCCGAAAGGGGCAGGACCCAATTGGAGAGGTCCCTGTTGTCCCCCCTTACAATTCTATTTTGCATTATTCACGTAAAGGATGATGGTACCTATTAACGATATTACACCTTATCTTTCTAACCATGTGGCCAACCTTTGAATAAAACTCTTACAGGAGAGAATTTCCCTTCCTAGGGATAGATTTCATCTCACTTCCTGTTGTCTCCTTCCGTTTGGAAGTAGGAGTCATTTGTAAGTTGGATGTTTGAAAGTAGGGGCCTGGCCTATATACTCTGCAGAAATTGGGGCCTTAGGTGTTGGTGTTGCCACAACACTGAAAGCCCTCATAGGGCCCTGCTGTGAAATATTAGATCAAGAATTGCAATTACATGCCCTTGTTGAACTGGGTCAGAAAAATTGGGCCTTTGGTGATGGTGGTGGTGGTGCCACAACACTGTAAGTCCTCACAGTTACTCTTGGTGGGCGCGGAAACGAGCCCTGCTGTGAAATATTAGATCAAGAATTGTAATTACATGTCCCTGTTGAACAGGGGCAGAAAAATTGGGCCTTAGGCACTGGTGCCACAACACTGCAACCCCTCACAAATACTCTAGTTGGAGCGCAGGAACGAGCCCTGCTGCAAAGTATTGCCTCAAAAATTGTAATTACACACCCCTGTTAAACAGGGTCTGAAAATTGGGCCTTAGGCACTGGTGCTGGTGCCACAACATTGCAACCCCTCACAGATACTCTAGTTGGAGCGCAGGAATGAGCCCTGCTGCAAAGTATTGCATCAAAAATTGTAATTACACGCCCCTGTTAAACAGGGGCAGAAAAATTGGGCCTTAGCCACTGGTGGCGGCGCCCAGAACCAAAAATATTCTTACAAGCTATCAGCATGATCTTTGAGGAGGAAGAGGATAGTCACTCAGCATAACAGGATAGTCACTCAGCATCAGCATAGGGGGTCTTGAAGGGATCTGACATTTCAAAAAAAAAAAATATTCGGTTACACCAGCAGCAGGTGCTTGGTATCTGGTGGTGATCCAAGACTGATTCATTTTTATGAAGGTCAATCGATCGACCGAGTCGGTGGACAGGCGCACCCTGTGATCGGTTATAAAGCCTGCAGCAGCACTGAATGTGCGTTCCAAAAGAACGCTGGATGCAGGACAGGCCAGTAGCTCAATTGCATACTGTGCAAGCTCTGGCCAGTGATCCATCCTTAAGACCCAGTAACCCAGAGGATTTCCGGTGGGAAAGGTGTCCAAGTCAGATCTTGCCCCTAGGTATTCCTGCACCATGTAAAACAGACGCTGGCGATGGTTGCTGGAACCGATCATACCTTGGGGCTGCAGACTAAAAAATTGTCTGAATGCATCGGTCAGACGGCCACCTTCTCCACCGCTCCTTCTTTGACTGACCGAAGACTCAGCAACACGTTGTCCAGGAACAGGAGTTTGTAACCTCCCAGTCTCTGGGAACGCGTTGCACAGATCTTTCTGCAAGGCCTCCCAAAGATGTTTCATCCTCTGCTCCCTCTGCAACGGCAAGATAAGGTCCACAACCTTACCCTTGTAACGTGGATCAAGGAGGGTTGCCAGCCAGTAGCGATCCCTCTCCTTGATACCACGAATATGAGGATCCTTCCGCAGACTTTGCAGGATCAGGGAGGCCATGCAGCGTAGGTTTGCTGAGGCATTCGGTCCGTAGTCCTCTGGGTCACTAAGGACGACATGATCCGCAGCCACCTCCTCCCAGCCACGTACAAGTCCATGGGTTTCTTGGGACTGTAAATGATCCCTTAAAGACTGCTGCTAATGCTGAGTGCCAGGCTCCACCGCCATGCTGACACAATCCTCCTCCTCGTCCTCTTCCTGTGTGATCGGCAGGCATGCAGGAACACTGTCTGGATAAAGGGGGCCTTGAGAGCTAAGGAAGTCCTCCTCTTCCTGCCTCTGTTCTGCCTCAAGTGCCCTGTCCATTATTCCACGCAGCGTGTGCTCCAACAGGTGGACAAGGGGGACAGTGTCACTGATGCATGCACTGTCACTGCTCACCAGCCTCCTCAAATGGTGACAGGACAGTGCATGCATCCCTGATCATGGCCCACTGGCGTGGGGAAAAAAAACAAGCTCCCCTGACCCTATCCTGGTGCCATAGTCGCACAGGTACTCATTGATTGCTCTCTGTGTAAAGTCACTGCAGCATTGCCAACGTCGAGTTCCACCTGGTGGGCATGTCACAGATTAGGTGGTTCTTGGGGAGGTTAAATTTCTTTTGGAGGTCAGCCAGCCGAGCACTGGCATTATACGACCAGCGGAAATGCACACAGACTTTCCTGGCCTGCCTCAGGACATCCTGTTAGCCCGGGTACCTGCCCAAGAACAGCTGCACCACCAAGTTAAGGATGTGAGCCAAACAGGGCACATTGGTCAGTTGTCCCTGTTGGAGGGCGGAGAGGAGGTTGGTGCCATTGTCGCAAACCACCATTCCTGGCTTAAGCTGGCATGGCGTCAACCACCTCTGAACCTGCCCCTGCAGAGCTGACAGAATCTCTGCTCCAGTGTGGCTCCTGTCCCCCAAGCACACCAGCTCAAGCAATGCATGGCATCTTTTGGCCTGCGTACTTGTGTAGCCCCTTGAACGCCTACGAAGCACCGCTGGTTCCGAGGACAAAGCACAGGAAGAGGCCATGGAGGAAGAAGAAAAGGAGGGGGTGGAGGAGAGAGGTGTGTCAGAATCACCAATAGTAGCATTTTGGAGGTGTGGTGGTGGAACAACCTCCAACACTACTGCACCTTGTCCTGCATCCTTCCCAGCTGCCAGCAGAGTCACCCAATGTGCTGTGAAACATAGGTAACGTCCCTTTCCATGCCTACTGGACCATGAGTCAGCGGTAAAACGCACCTTACTGCTGACCGCCTTGTCCAGCGAGGCCAAGACATTGCCTTCCACATGCGGGTAGAGAGCTGGAATCGCCTTCCGTGAGAAAAAGTGGCATTTGGGAACCTGCCACTGAGGAACCGCACATTCCACAAACTCACGGAAGGGGGCAGAGTCTACCAACTGAAAAGGTAGCAGTTGAAGTGCTAGCAATTTTGCCAAGCTAACATTCAACCGCTAGGTATGTGGTTGGCTGAGAGTGAACTTCTTTCTGAGGTGCAGCAGCTGGGGCAGGGAAATTTGCCTACAAGTACTTGGCTGTGTCACACCTAATTCTACATCTTCATTCCTCTCAGTGCAGGTCTCAGAGAGGACTGAAGGTGTAGTGGGGTTGGAGATCCCAGCTGATGAGGAGCAAGGAGAGGTCCTCTTTGTTCTTTGGTGTGGGTCTCTTAGGTACGCTTGCCAACGAACTGCATGGCAGGTCAACATATGTCTGGTCAAGCATGTGGTGCCCAAGCGGGAGATGTTTGTTGCAAATAGCAGTGGTGCGATCTGATGCACTCATCTCAAAAAAGGCCCACACCAAAGAACTTTTGGAATAACGGGCAGAGACAGCAGCGCCCGGCACATGCGGAGCTCTGCAGTGTGATGCAGTCAGTGTGCTGCCCTTAAGCTGGCCCCTGGAGGGCATCCTGCCTCGTTGATGATGTGCCTCCTCCTCCTCCTCTCTCCTATCAGGCACCCACGTGGAGTCAGTGACCTCATCATCCCCTCCCTCCTCATCACTGGAGCAAACCCAGCAGTATGCTGCAGCAGGGGGAACATGACTGCCAGATTGCTGTCCTTCTTGGGCACCCCCTTTGTCTGGGCACACTTTACTGCCTTCCTCTAGCTGAGTACCATCATCGGAGCCTTCAAAACGCTGGGCATCCTCCTGGAGCATGTACCCAACACTGTGGTCAAACAGTTTGGGGGACTCTTCAGGAGGACATGATGGGGCTAGGGAAGGAGTGACTGATGTCATTGAGCCGAGGGAAGAGGCAGCGTTGGCAGCTGCTTTGCTAGACAAAGTACCCTGAGCCTGGGTGAGAGGGGATGAGGAGGATGAGGACGGCTTGGTCATCCACTCGACCAAGTCTTCCGCATGTTGCGACTCAACATGGCCAGCTGCCAGAAAAAAGGCCAAGTGTGTCCCACAGCCACGTGCTGATGAGGATGCACCGTGTCCATGACCAGTACTGTTGCCTCTAGACACAGAGCCTGCTTGTCTTCTTTTATTGGCTTGTGACTGTCTGCCTCTCCTTGTTGGCCTTCCAGACATACTAATAGCCTGCAGTGAGACGTAGCTGCACAAAACTGGCATGTATATATATACCGATTATACTGCAGCTAGAAGAATCAACTGCCTGCCTGTAGTATTATTAGTATGAGAACACTCGCACTTGTCTTCAGGTAGCTATACTGTAGGTACAACTGTGTAGGGTACACAGTACACTAACTGGAAATAGTTCAAGAGCCTGCCCGTGCTATTAATAGGATCAGAGGAAGCACACAAGCACTTGTCTTCAGGTAGCTATAGCATAGGTGCAACTGTGCAGGGTACACAGTACACTAACTGGAAATACTTCAAGAGCCTGCCTGTGCTTTAAATAAGATCAGAAGAAGCACACAAGCACTTGGCTTCAGGTAGCTATACTGTAGGTACAACTGTGCAGGGTTACACACTACACTAACTGTAAATACTTCAAGAGCCTGCCTGTGCTAATAATAGGATCAAAAGAAGCACACAAGCACCTGGCTTTGGGTAGCTATACTGTAGGTGCAACTGTGCAGGGTTACACAGTACACTAACTGTAAACACTTCAAGAGCCTGCCTGTGCTATTAATAGAATCAGAAGAAGCACACAAGCACCTGGCTTTAGCTAGCTATACTGTAGGTGCAACCGTGCAGGGATACACAGTACACTAACTGTAAATACTTCAAGAGCCTGCCTGTGCTATTAATAGGATCAGAAGAAGCACACAAGCACCTGGCTTCAGGTAGCTATACTGTAGGTGCAACTGTGCAGGGTTACACGGTACACTAACTGGAAATACTTCAAGAGCCTGCCTGTGCTATTAATAGGATCAGAAGAAGCACACAAGCACCTGGCTTCAGGTAGCTATACTGTAGGTGCAACTGTGCAGGATACACAATACACTAACTGGAAATACTGTAAAAACACCTCCTGCCTGCCTGTCAGTATATTAGGAAGAGAATAACAGGAATGGATCTAGCTAAACGGAATACAGTGTATATATATATATATATATATATATATATATATATATATATATATATATATATATATATATATATATATATATATACATGTAGCACTAACTCTCGATGGAGCTGCTGGTTTAAAGCGGGCTGTCACCTTCACTTCTGCCACCTCTATTTCACCGGCACCCGGTCTAGGGTCCCATTGAGTTTACCTCCGGACAATGTAGGCACCAAACACTTTGAGTATCTTTTCCAGTGCTTTAATGAACAGGGCAATAAAGGAAATAGCAGGAAAGAGTCAGAAGGAAAACTGCAGGGAAGCTCAAATACCTTTTCTTAGTATTCTTTAGTACATCATTAGGAATTGAACGCTTGTAGCT
Organism: Lithobates septentrionalis; assembly: GCA_037952835.1. Lineage (NCBI taxonomy): Eukaryota > Metazoa > Chordata > Amphibia > Anura > Ranidae > Lithobates > Lithobates septentrionalis. The sequence goes on along the minus strand of JBBDGP010000639.1, from coordinate 1,026,227 downwards.
GAATATACTCCCCTTGTGGGATATAATCTTTGCCCGCCTGGATAGGTTACTCTCACTCGCCTAGCAGCCAGTGCGCAGCATGAACAAAAGTCTCTGCCACAGACTTGTTTTAAGCAAAACCCGTACGATCCTCTGCCACAGGATGTAATGGTTTACGGTGAATATCAGACACAGCACTTGGACCTTTAAGCCAACCCGGCAGTACTATGCAGTAAGATTACTTCAGGATACGTCCTCCAACTGAGTCACCAGGCCCCTCTAAAGACCAGCACTCTGCATGATCCTTCCATGGCGGGTCCTCCCCTGGGATCTCCTCAGTTTTCCAGCTTCTTCACTCAGGATAGACAGCCCAGGACCATTCCTCTGCCGCTGTGGTAGGCCCCAGACAGGCTTCTGGGCCCACCCGCCCCGCCGCAGCGACGCGGGCCTCCGGATTGGAGGACCACGAGGTGATACTCTTAACGCATACCTGTCATCCAGGAGGGCCAGCAGGTGGCTGAAAATGAACCCCTAAACATGGCGTCTGACCTATAAATACCCTCTCCCAGAATGCAACTCGGAGGACCACCTCCACCGAGTTGTCTCCGGAACAGAGGAGCACTCATACGCTTCAGTACGTTGCCTTTCCAACACTGGCCCATGGTGACAACGACACCTACCGGCGCAGTGCAAAACTACACACAACTCAGCCAAGCTGGAACAGAGGCAAATCTAACTTCACCTAACAAGTAACCCACTAAATTTACCTATCAGCGGTAGACTAGAAATCTGCCAGCGCTACATACAACACCTGGGATGTATATATATATATATATATATATATATATATATATATATATATATATATATATACACAATACACTGTAAGTGCAGCTAACTGACTCGACCTGCCTACTCTATCTAACTTAAAGCGGGGGTCCACCTATCTATCATTTTTTTTTTTTAATTCATTCACAAACTTTTCTTCTCAGCATTACATACTCACATATTGTGTGTAATATGTCCGCCTGTGTCCAATTTCGTCAGAAAGAATAACTTATATTATTCACTGCAGGCGGTTTCCATCTTCATTGTGGGCATTTGAAGCCCACAAGCATTTATTTCCTGGATGTGGTGGATGCTGTGCTCCCAGCATTCACCGCTCGTTCCCGCATATGCTCAGTGGCATCCTGGGAAGCCTGAGACTAGCTCCCAGGAGTCTGGGAGAGGCTTGAAACACGCCTACTCCCACGGGAGGAGAACCAGGAAGTGCAAAGAAGAATAGAAAAATAAAAGGTAATTACGGTGATTTAATTTTTTTTAAACGGCATGTCAGCATCTAGGCAAGGAAGAGGATACATACAGATATTGTTCAAAATTTGGGTGGAACCCCGCTTTAAATCAAATGACACTGTCTCTCTATCTTACTCTCTCCGCCGCAACACACTACACAAGGCCGCCACGCAGGTGGCCTTATATAGTGTGGGGCGTGTACTAAACCCCCTGAGCCATAATTGGTCAAAGCCTCCCTGGTTTTGGCCAATTACGGCTTTCTGTACACACGGCGCTGTGATTGGCCAAGCATGTGGATCATAGTGCATGCTTGGCCAATCATCAGCCAGCAATGCACTGCGATGCCACAGTGAATTATGGGCCGTGACGCGCCACTCGAATTTGGCATGAACGGCCCATAACGTTCGTAATTCGGCGAATGACCGAACACACGATGTTCGAGTCAAACATGCGTTTGACTCGAACACGAAACTCATTCCTAATCTTCAGCCACAGCCATTCTAGAGGCAATATGTTCATTATTTTGCACAAAAAAAGTATAGCAGATAACTATATGTACTAATTCCTATTTGTGCTTTGTCATTGACATCTTAGGGTCGCCTCTGTTATTTTGCAAGGTTCCATATCTTACACTTGCTAACTGAGATAATCCTTCCTTGCTCACTGAGCAAATCCCACTGCCAGTTAGAACGTGACAGGCATATCCCATGAGACCCAAAGATTCCACAGAAGTCAAAATATTTATTAGACTAAATCATTACCATATTTTATAAAAAAAAAATTAAAAAAAAAAAAAGGAAAAAGAAAAAGAATCACAACAATTGTGGATACATTAGGAAGAGTTGATAACTATGTAAATTTAAAGCCAATCTCCAAGCAAATGTTAACAAAACATAAATGAATGTATTTATTCAAAAATCATGAAATGTATTTTAAATTAAAATAATATGAATTCCTGAATTTATTTGAGTCTCTTGTAATCCTCAGCAATTCAGGTATGTTCCATTGTCAAGGAATATGCAGAGAGGAGAAGGGAGCAGATGGATGACCCTATTGGTCAGTTGTCGCTCTCTCACTGTCCAGTCCCAGGCTGAGGGTAGGGAGGTGGCCAGGCTGTATTGTATGACCGCAAAAGACAAACGTAATGACCAGGCTTGCTGTGCTGTGTAATAGGGCTGTGTAAATCTCAGGACTCTATGGGCAGAAATCAATCCCTTTAAGATGTAAAACCACTCCTGTATGTGTACTTCCTCTGTTTTACTAGAGTTCAGCTGTTGGGAGGTAAGAATTATTATGTGTGCCCCAATGAAAAAGGTATAACAGTGAATTATTTTTTCTTTAACCACTTGGCGTCCGCACTATAGCTGAATGACGGCCACAGCGCGGACCTGAATTTCCAGGAGGCCGTCTTACGACGGCCTTCCCTTTGCACGCTCCGTGTGCGCTGTGATCACCGAGTCACTGAGACTCGGGTGATCACGGATCTGAGTAAGGGGCCAATCCTGGCCCCTTACCACGTGATCAGCTGTCAGCCAATGACAGCTGATCACATGATGTAAACAAAAGCTTGGTAATCTTTTTTTTTCTCCTCACGCTGACAGCGTGAGGAGAAAAAAAAGCAGGTCACTGGCTTATGTGCAAGGGATATCGGAAGAGGCAATTCTGCCTCATCTGTGCCCACCAGTACCCCCTGCCAGTGCCACCTGCCATTGCCACCTGCCAGTGCCCACAGTGCCCACCAGTGCCACCTATCAATGCCCATGAGTGCCACCTATCAATGCCCACAAGTGCCACCTATCAATGCCCACCAGTGGTGCCAATCAGTGCCACCTAGCAGTGCTGCCTATCAGTGTAAACAACCAGTGCCGAACAGTGCCAACTATTGCCACCCATTAGTGCCCATTACTGCCACCCATCAGTACCCATCACTGCCACCTATCGGTGCCCATCAGTGCCGCCTCATAAGCGTACATCAATGAAGGAGAAAAATTACCTGTTTGCAAAATTTTATAACAAAATATTAAAAAATATAAAACATTTAAAAAAAATGTGGTCTTTTTAAATCTTTTTAACAAAAAATAAAAACCACAGAGGTGATCAAATACCTCCAAAAGAAAGCTCCATTTGTGGGAAAAAAATGATACAAATTTCATTTGGGTACAGTGTTGTATGATCGAGCAATTGTCATTCAAAGTGCATCAGTGCTGAAAGCTGAAAATTGGTCTGGACAGGAGGGGGGTTTAAGTGCCCAGTAAGCAAGTGGTTAAGTGCTTATTTTAATAATAACAGTTTTCCCTGACAGAAGACAAGTTTGTGATTCTTGGGTACCCTTCCCTTTCATGCTACCTAGGGAGCTCTGTTAAATATACTCCACAATTTTAAAAGCTGAACTGCAAGTATTTGGACCTTGGACTTTTAACAGTTTGTAACATTGCAAACTAGAAACAAAATGGATTTAATTGGAATTGTGCCATTTTGATTCACACTTTTCATATTTTGAAAACTATGCAAACTATTTTTTTTTTATTGTGACACAAGAATAAAATAGCATGTTGTAAAACAAACAAACCTTTGTTGGTTAAAGTGTACCTAAACCCTAACAATTGACTTTTCTAATATGCTTCTGACTGGTAATGGAAGGAGCAGCAACACATTGCTAAAGTCATCAAAACAAACCTTTGTTGGTTAAAGTGTATTTAAACCCTAACAACAGACTTCTCCAATTTGCTTCAAATTGGCAAAGTAAGGGACAGCAACACATTCATAAAGTCATCCAAACAAACCTTTGTTGGTTAAAACGTATATAAACCCTAACAATGGACTTCTCTGAATCTGTTTGTAAAGTGCAAAATTGATGGTGTCAGAAATTCTGAGTTCTGAGATTTCCTGTATCTTGTGCACACTTTCTGTGTTATCTCAGGTCTGAAGTCTAATTCAACTCATGCAGTCCTTGCTTACAGGTCTGGGAATACAGAATGATTAGTCTTTGTGCTGTCTAGACTGGGAGAATAAGAAGAAATTCAGTAGTTTAACAGATGAACAGCTATTTTCTCATACATGTTGGGTCTTTAAGGGGGAAATTATGCATGTATTTTCGGAGATGTACTTCATATAATTTTTTTGTTCTCTTTTGCCCAAATATATTCTTAAAATAAGTATTCACTGTATAGTAGGTCACTTTGTAGTAGGTCAATACCATATAGTGTAGCACAATGGTGTAAAATGCATGGCATAAATCCACAAGTGCTGATTGCAGGCATGTGATGCATCATCAACAGTATCCTGACGGAGAATTAATACCACACTTATAGTAAACTTTGAGAAGTTTAATTTATTTCCTTCTCAAAATGGATAATGGAAAAATTGATAAATTCTTAGTAGAACTCTATTTGAGTGCAATTACTGATGAAAACCTTTTGAAGAAGTCTGTGCCCTCTTTGTAAGTTTGGACCTTGTGTTTTTTTGTACAAAATTGCTCTAGGTCTCTCTTGGATGAACAGCAGCTTTAAAATCTTGTCACAGATCCTTAGATACATTGGGGTCTGGTCACTTACCAGCCAGCCTGCAACAAACTAAATTGACATTGTCTACCAGTTTACATTAAAACTAAGGGGTTTAGTTTGCATACATTTGCAAATACATACATAAGCTGCAGCTGACACGTCACGACTCCCAAATGTACTGCAGTCCTAACTCTATAATTTTGAGAGTCTCCTGAGTTTGAGCACATATATAATAATGTAGAGATTAAGGGCAGGTATGCCTACAGGGAGCCCACCCCTCCTTAAAGGTACAGGGTTGCATTGGACACCCAGCAATAGCACAATAGCAGCAAAGGTATCCAGTGCATCCACTCAGATGAGGAGATGCACTGGATACCTTTGCTGCCATTGTGCTATTGCTAGGTGTCCAGTGCGTCCCTGCTCCTTTAAGGAGAGGTGAGATCCCCCAGGCATACCATTCCTTAATCTATACATTATTATATATGTGCTCCAACTCAGGAGACTCTAATGCCCTGTACACATGATTGGACATTGATCGGACATTCCGACAACAAAATCCATCAGATTTTTTCCAACGGATTTTGGGCCAAACTTGTCTTGCATACACACGGTCGCGCAAAGTTTTCGGAAGATCTGATCGTTCTGAACACGGTGACGTAAAACACGTACGTCAGGACTACAAACGGGGCAGTAGCCAATAGCTTTCGTCTCTTAATTAATTCTGAGCATGCGTGACACTTTGTGCGTCGGATTTGTGTACACATGATCGGAATTTAAACAATTGGATTTTGTTGTCGGAAAATTTTATATCCTGCTCTCAAACTTTGTGTGTCGGAAATTCAGATGGAAAAAGTCAGATGGAGCCTACACACAATCGGAATTTCTGACAACACAATCCGATCGCACTTTTTCCATCGGAAAATCCGACCGTGTGTACAGGGCATTAGAATTACAGTGTTAGGACTGCAGTACCCTGGGGTGCCATGACATGGCCACTGCAGCTTACGCACGTATTTGCAAATGTGTGCAAACTAAACCCCTTGGATTTAATGTGAACTGACAGACAAGGTCAATTAAGTTTGTTGCAGACTGGCTGGTATGTGAGCTGGGAATTTTTGTTTGTTGTTTTTTGACATGTGTCGCCCTTCCATGTGCTCCTTGCTGTAAAGGTCAGTTATAGGTTGGGGTAGTCGCTATTTGTTTGTACATTGGAGTTTGGACATTTATTGGGTCATTTTTAAAACATTCAGTGGTTTTCTTCCACTCCTTTGTAGATTTGGCTGAGTGGTAAGGGTCATTGTCTTGCTGCAGAGTGTGTGAACTTCTGTCCCAGTCTAAAGATTTCAAAACTGGCAGACCGAAACAGTTTTTTTCTTTCAGCTGTCCTGTATTTGGTTCTTGCCATCTTGCCCTTAGTTCTTACCAGTTTCCTAATCCCTGCTGATAAAAAAACATTTTCACAATCTGATGCTACCACATTTCATTATGGGGATGATGTGCTTAGCAGTGCTGTGTGTTAAGGCCTATCAGATTATAGAACCTTTTTCTACACTGTATGTGATGTGTCTTCTACATGCATCTGAGCAAACTCTGATTTAGTATGTAATAAATGTAGGGTTTTAAACAACTACTTTCTTCTTTTCACTTGACTTATAATTGTCTCTTGGGCAATTTCGCGCATATCACTTGTGGATATCTGCAGCCCTTTGGAAATGAACACTGTCCTCTATTTGCTTATTAAAGACTAATACATTCTTTCAGAAGAGTGGAATTGGACCTATATTCATTAGATTTTTTTAAAATAGATTTTTATGTTTAACATTGTGGACTATTTGGGTAGGTAAAAGACACAATCCTAATTAAATATGTTTTGATTATAGGAAATAAGATTGCACTATTAGGGTTTATATTTTTCTTTTTTTTGCAAATGTATGTGAACTGCTGTACCTATCATTCTGTTTAGCTAGTCTTGTGACTCATCAAAAAATGAATTGAAGCACCACACCACTGCTAAAAGATCCAGATACAGCTATATTCCAGTAAGGGTCAGGAGGATAATCGATCTTTTGATTGTCCTTCTTACTCTTACTGGAATAAAGTTGTATCTTTACCTTTGTGGTGTGGTGTTTCAATTCATGTTTTTGCTAAATTACACTACAATCCAAGGAAATTGTGGAAATCCTTTGAGGCGTGGAAGCCACCTTCCCAGAATGCCTACATCAGCATCATTAAGTTAGGATTAGATATAAGTACCAATAAGATAACCCCAACAAGTCTATTGTTATCTTTCCACTTTCCTTATTTGGTCTTGTGTTTCAAACACATTTCCTAGACAACACAGATAGGCCCTGGATCTTTTAGAAGATGACACTGCAGTTAAGCTTAAAGTGGAAGTCCAGGCTAGATCCAACTAAGCTCAAAACAGCTCCTACCCTTGACAATGGATGGTCCTTAGTAAGCCTATGGGTGACATCCCCACCCAGGCATTCCAACCATTCTTAGTGCTCTCTCATCTCTCTTGACACTGGGGAGATCACCTGACCAGACTGAGCTCCCTGAGAAAAAGTAAGTATAAATATCTTCTTTCTACAGGGTAGTTAGAATAGGATGTTAGAAGGGGTTTGGGAGCAGTTTTAAGCTTAGTTACCAAATATCCAGACTTGAATTCCACTTTAACCACTTGATGACCACCCTATAGCACTTTTACTGCTACAGGATGGCAGCTGTGTGCAGGATCACGTATATATACTGCATAGGTGATCCTGCACTTTTGCCTGCAGGGGTCACGTGCACACTGCTGGCAGGCCACTCCTGTTGTTATAATTCACAGCAGAAACTGATCTGCGGGTCCGGGGACTTAATGCTCTCTGGCACCCACCAATCGTCAGTAAAACACAGAGAACTGAGATTTTCCTATGTAAACAAGGCACAATTCAGATTCAGTTAGTTCTATGTAAATATACATTCACACTTTTTTTCACTAATTAATATAAAACACAATAAAATGGTGACTATTTGCTGCTTGGAGCTCAGCTACAAGGTAATGTTTCTGAGGAAAACGCCTTTTTAATATTGCTGCACTCCCACATAGCATAACAACAAGAGCTGACAATATGCCGAATCTGCAAATTATGATAACATGGCTGGCTTTGTCTTACAGATGTTTATGTTTGAAATAATATTACAGCTGGAGCTCAGACCCAGCAATCACAGAATGTTACTAGAATAGAAAGAAAAATTAGTTCCTCATTTTAACTCATTAACGTGTTACCTTCAAAGCTGTCTATTCTGTTGATTTAAATCCTTTCCAAAAGTAATTTCTATAGTGGCATTACCATTTTATCTGTTCAACTTTAATCAGTCCTAATAAAATTATTGAGCTTAAAAATATGCATTTTATGAATTGCTAAAGTAAAGTAAAGTAAAGTAAAATACAGTACAATGTAATGGTTTAAAAAATGTAAAAGCTGGGTCAAACACGTTCAAACGTTGCCACATTTAAGATTAAGTGGTTCATTTTTACAGGTTTTTTTTTTGTCAATAAAATTTTTATTGTAAAATCAGAAAAGTAGCAGTTGTACATTCATAATAACCTTTGTACATATAGTTTGAAGCTTATTACAAATAGTTTGAACACAGTACATTCAGCGATAGATAAATATGTTACACCGTTAGAGCTCATTTGATAGTAATCACTCAAACCAAGGCTATATTCTTGCCTTTACAAAACTCAGTGTGAAAACCATTTGCGCTATCCAGTTTAATTAGAAAACTAGTATGATATGATCAGCCGACCATATTCCAATATTTGAAGCTGATTTGTGCTCTAGTTACATGTAGATTGTACAAAAAGGCATAGTAGGTAGAAGGAAGACAAAAGACCCAAAAGAGGGTAATACAGGGAGGAAAAAAGAAGCAATGAGGAAGGAAGAAGTGGTAAGAAAGGTCGTAGTATGCCAGAGTCCTAAACATTGTCTGGATTTACATCACCGTCAGAGATTCATAGGTTTTAGAGTACTTGAAAATGATCCAAGGTTGCCAAGTCTTATTAAAGTTTTCAGTAGTTTCGTGGGCTATCACCCTTATCTCTTCCATTTTATAGAGGAGGTGAGCCTCTTCTAACCTTTCTTTGGTCGTGGGGGCGGTGGTATTTCTCCTGTGTCTGGGTATCACTGCCTTTGCGGCTGTGAGTAGAAATCTGGTAAGTGATCGCTTGTATTTTCGCAATGAACAATTAGTGATGTGTAACAGGCAGCATGCTACGTTTGGAATTGTTGTTTCTGTTATGAGTTTTATAATGTCGCAGACCTGCCTCCAGAATGGCTGTTTTAGAGTGCATTCCCACCATATATGCTGTAAGGTGCCTTTCTCCTGGTTGCAGCGCCAGCAAAGGTCAGGGACACTAGGGAACCATTTATGAATTTTGATCGGTGTGTTGTACCAGTTTGTTAAAAGGGGATGCTCCCCGCAGTGGAACACGAAATTCAATATACCACTCCGGGATGCTGCACGTTCCGGGTGTAGAATGTGAGAGGTGTTGTTGTTGTGGGCCAGACTGTACTTTGTCTCGCCTGCCCATTGCTGTTTTTGAAGCTGGAAGGGGTTGTTTGTGCCATGGGTATGCGGAGCTCAGCTATTCAGCGGCCATTCCTGTCTAGCTCCAAGCCACACCCCCCATTTTTACAGGTTTTTGGGTTTAGCCTAACAGGGTTTTCTTCTATCCCGAAATATATATATATATATATATATATATATATATATATATATATATATATAAAAAATAGCATACTTGGATTGATTTACTAAAGCCAAATAGACTGTTGACTTTTAATAGGGAGCTGCACTTTGCAAAGAAATTTGCCTCCACAGGTTACTTGATGTGGTGAAGTTTCACTTTGCAAAGAGTACCCAATGACGTGCAGGAAAAATAAAACAAACAAGATTTTTGCTTGCATATAATTGGATGATGGAAGTCAGCAGAGCTTAACCTGTTTCACTAAGCTAAAGTAAATTTTTCTTGCAAAGTGCAACTTCCTTTGCAATGTGAACAACCTATTTTCTTTTAGTAAATCAACCCCACTGTTTGTGTGAAAGATAGCTGTTAGATGATGCAATAATTTGCTGCATTTTTGGAACATATTAAAAAAAGAATAAATGAGTTCCATAGCAGTGGTAATTTACAGACTTTTTTTTTTCTCTTTGCTTGTTTTTGTTATGAAACACATTAGAGCATTGATGATCTGCAAGCTGCCTTCCTGGTTTTCCTTACAGTGATTATCAGAAGCTTTTTAACGATACAAGCTTTGAAGTGAAATCCCCCTATTAGTTTCCTATGTTCTAGGTAGGTAGTAAGCTGAGGTAATTTATATGACAGAATGCAACTCAGTGAGTAGTGAGAGATATTTCTTCATACACTGCAACTCTATCATGGGGTGGCAGCATTAAAGTAGTATTAAACCCAAAATCAAACATCTATTATATTCCTGGGAGGTAATGCAGCACCAGGTTAAATAAGTTTCTATCTCCGGCTCTTGAGGATTGGGGCCATGGTCCTCAAGCGTTTGATTTTTTGTGCCTTTGTGGTGTGTTTTTTTTTCTTTTTTTTGTGTTAGATGGGTGGCCCAGTCTTTGTGATAGACGGGCTTTTGTGATGTGGTTGTGGTCAGGCTGTTGTCTAGCTTGCATGCATGTGTTGTTTGTGGCTGGGGTGTGTGTGGAGGACCGTGGTTCGATGCTTGGTGGGGCCACAAGACTGGTGCCCCGTTGCCTTTCCATATGGTGGGTAATGAGTGTACACTTTCTGGTTCTTCCGGGTTGGTGGTTGCTGACCACAGCTAGCCCCACCCCGCCATTTCCGGACATGTGCAATTAAACAGCACAATCCAGAAACACATCCGCCCACATCCTGCTGGCACCATTTTGGGTGCAGGGTGGGAGTGGGAGAGGATTTCCCCCTTTTGAGGCAGCCATCTCATCATATATAAGAGACTACCCAAGATATGAGTGGTTTCATCCACATCTTGGGATTTAGCATTATCACATTGAGGAGGAAACCGGCATCTAGACGAATAGTCTAGTCACTGTAGGTCATTTTTTCTTGCTCTTTATTTGTCCTTTAAAGAGGTTGTAAACCTCCCTCTAATGTTTGTACCTATAGATAAGCCTACAATAAGGCTTACCTATAGGTACTGTAAATATCTTCTAAACGTGCACCGTTTAGGAGATATTTACTGTATACTGCGCCGATTATGTAATCTGCGCCTGCACAGGAGTGACGTCACGCGGTTCCAGCCAGTCACAGAGCCGGAGTCCGTGGTCCCGGAGGGAAGATGGGCAAAGATGGATGCGGCCTGCAGTGGGGATGATGCGGGCTTTGTTTGCAGGTAAGTGTCACATAATGTGCTAGTATGCGATGCATACTAACATATTATGCCTTTACTTTGCAGGGAAGGGAAAGAAAAACAATTACAAAAGTTTACTTCCTTTTTAATCTATCTTTTCGCTCTGAATATTGTATATAGTTGCTAATATACATATACATTGTCTTATAGAACCGGTGCAAAGAGACTTAGAGTGACCTTCAATTTAAAGTAAGTTGGTATTTGAATCCTTCCCTATACATATGCAAATATGCTCCATATTTTGAGTAAGATTGTGTAAGTTTGCCCACTTACACAGATATGAAGGGTCTATAATTTTTATCGTGTGTATTTTAAATGATAGAGACAGAATATCAACCAGAAAAACACATGATACAAATGTTATAAATTGAGTTGCAGTTCAGTGAGTAAAATAAGTATTTGATCCCCAAGCAAAACATGACTTAGTGCTTGGTGGAGAACCCCATATTATCAAGCACAGAGGTAAGATGTTTCTTGTAGTTGGTCCACTCTTCTTTACAGATCTTCTCTAAATATCTAGGGTTTCTTGGCTGTCGATTAGCAACTCAAAGTTTAAGCTCCCTTCATAAATTTTCTATAGGATTAAGGTCTGGAGACTGGCTAGGCCACTCTATGACCTTAATGTGCTTCTTCTTGAGCCGCTCCTTTGTTGCCTTGGCGTTATGTTTTGGGTCATTTAAAAAAAGGGGAATACAGTGCTGTGCGTAGTGTAGGTAAAACAGCAGCCAACACAGCTATAGACCCAAGCAGTAAAGGTGTAGCGCTATAAAACCTGAATGAACTAAGAATCTAGAAAACAGTGTCAAAAACCTGCAATGAAGCTTATAGATAAAAGTAAAATTACAATGAGAATTTCGGTGAAAAAATTCACAATGCAAATATTTCTATAAATATGACATGATCATATCTTGTGCAAAATGTACAGTGCAATATGCAAATACAAACTGGTGAAACAATAATAAAAAAGAGGTAAAATCACCAAAGTGAATACAAATACAATAATGTCCAACTAGAAATAAAAAATGAAAAAATAAGTGTAAGCTACAGTCCAAACATATGTTGGTAAAAACCAATATAATTTGAAGTCCAAAGGTATAGAGAAGGACCTCAGAAAGCTGGACAGATGTTTGAGACCGACAGCATTCAGAAAGGCTAGAATGATGAAAAGGCCACCACCAAAGGATCTTAGGAGGCTTATCAGATGTTGTTGACTGGGGGAGGATTATGCCACCCAAGTCATAAAGGCTTTGAGACCCCCTGGTTAGAAGGGTACATCTCCTTAAACAGCCACAATGGATCCTAGGTCAGGACAGCAAATGAGCTTCCACGATCACCATGGTTGGTGCCCCATTGTGGCCCCTATTGGATGGTGTACCAATGGGGGGCCACAATGGGTGTTCATATACCATGCGAAAATAAATGTAAAACTCGCATAGCGTAATAACGTAAGGCTTATTTATTTCAAATTAATAAGAAATAGACTGGGGAGATGACGGCTTTTTAGCGGAAACGCATCGGGTGGACCCATCACAAATCACCGCTATTTGTTTTATGTGCTCTTGATGATCGTTTAACATGTGAGTCTATTTCTTATTCATTTTAAATAAATAAGCCTTACGTTATTACGCTATGCGAGTTTTACATTTATTTTACATGGTATATGAACACCCATTGTGGCCCCCCATTGGAACACCATCCATATGCTGCCGTTGGCGTTCATGGAAGCTCATTTGCTGTCCTGACCTAGGATCCATCGTGGCTGTTTAAGGAGATGTACTCTTCTAACCGGTGGGTCTCAAAGCCTTTATGACTTGGATGGCATAAGCCTCCCCAAGTCAACAACATCTGATAAGCCTCCTAAGATCCTTTGGTGGTGGCCTTTTCATAATTCTAGCCTTTCTGAATGCTGTCGGTCTCAAACATCTGTCCAGCTTTCTGAGGTTCTTCTCTATACCTTTGGACTTCAAATTATATTGTTTTTTACCACTATATGTTTGGACTGCAGCTTATGCCCCGTACACACGGTCGGACTTTGTTCGGACATTCCGACAACAAAATCCTAGGATTTTTTCCGACGGATGTTGGCTCAAATTTGTCTTGCACACACACGGTCACACAAAGTTGTCAGAAAATCCGGTTATTCTGAACGCGGTGACGTAAAACACGTATGTCGGGATTATAAACGGGGCAGTGGCCAATAGCTTTCATCTCTTTATTTATTCTGAGCATGCGTGGCACTTTGTGCGTCGGATTTGTGTACACACGATCGGAATTTCCAACAACGGATTTTGTTGTCCGAAAATTTTATATCCTGCTCTCAAACTTTGTGTGTCGGAAAATCCGATGGAAAATGTGTGATGGAGCCTACACACGGTCGGAATTTCCGACAACAAGGTCCGATCACACATTTTCCGTCGGAAAATCCGACCATGTGTACGGGGCATTACACTTATTTTTTTATTTTTTATTTCTAGTTGGACATTATTGTATTTGTATTCACTTTGGTGATTTTTCCTCTTTTTTATTATTGTTTCACCAGTTTGTATTTGCATATTGCACTGTACAATTTGAACAAGATATGATCATGTCATATTTATAGAAATATTTGCATTGTGAATTTTTTCACCGAAATTCTCATTGTAATTTTACTTTTATCTAGAAGGTTCATTGCAGGTTTTTGACACTGTTTTCTAGATTCTTAGTTCATTCAGGTTTTATAGCGATACACCTTTATGTTTTGGGTCATTGTCATGCTGGAAAACCCATCCACGACCCATCTTCATTGTTCTAGCTGAGGGAAGAAGCTTCTTATCCAAGATTTTACAATACATGGCCCCACCCCATCTTCAGAGTTCTGGCTGAGGAAAGAAGGTTCTCATCCAAGATTTTACAAAACGTGGCCTCGTCCATTGGCCCCTCAATGCAGCAAAGTCCGCTTGTACCTTTAGCAGAGAAACAGCCCCAAATCATAATGTTTCCACCTCTGTGCTTGACTGTAGGGATGGTGTCCTTAGGGTCATAGTCAGCATTTTTCTTCCTCCAAACATGACACAAGAAGGCACATGTACAGACCCATCTGAAGTTTGCTAATGAACATTTAAATGATTCAAAGAAGGATTGGAAGAAAATGCTGTGGTCAGATGAGGCCAAAATTAAGCTCTTTGGCATTAACTCAACTTGCCATGTATTGCCATTCCTGTTCATGTTTTGTAATGCTACTTTATCTTTAGTTAAATTCCGGTTTTATACTGACAAAAAAATAAAAAACAAAATGGGGAAACTGGAAGATATTTCTAAAGAGCTATAATCAAGTGGAGCCTACTGAAACCAAACCAACACTTCCAACTGGAGTGCTATTAGAACTAGCTAGAATTTCATAATAATAATATTAATAATAATTATTATTTTAATTATTATACTACCATATTATTATCATACTGCCATGCGTGATTAGTAGTCAAAGGCTGCATATTGCGTGAATAAATTCTAGCAGATTGACCTAACTTGACAGTATTATTTCACACATTTTTAGTGTGCTCAGACACAAAAGATAGTCATTATACCGTATAAGGCTGATTTGAGATATGCATATATTAGAGACCCTTAAAACTGAAGTTTAATGTGCTTATATTTTGCCTTCCCTGGTTCCCCCCTCATCAACATGCTAACTATCATTTTCAATAAAATCTTCACATTTTCATCAGAGTACCCTGTCCTAGTACTCCCAATAGACCCCAACTCTGTTAGTGGGTTGGTTCTTTTGGTTCTTGGGAGGAGTTATGTGAATACCAAAATTCCATGATGGGTGGAAGTTAGTCTGGGGCAACCTTGACACCTTGCTCACATATGATGCCCACATGTGATGCTGAGCCTCTATGACTGAAAAAAATAAAAGTCAGTGAATGAAGGGCACAGCCAGGGACAGGTAGACTGACAAGAAGTGCTTGATGATGCTGGGTATTCTTGATGACTTGCTGCAGCTTCTAAGCACCCCGTGAGTAGCTCACAGTTTGCAGGAAAATCAGAGTAAGCAATTTCAGCGCAGGACAGAAATCTGCACAACTGTGCAAGAATGAAGGTATGGATGAAGTTTAGCTGTAAAGTGTATATAAAGAATATATCTTCTGTTTCGACAGAGTAAGCGCCCTTTGTCAAATTATAATGTTGTCCTTTTCCGTGCTGGGAAGATCCCCCCTTCTGCTAGCTCTGGTGACCATTGTTACTGAGACAGAAAGTGAAAGACCTAACTTTAGTGTTTTAACGAGTGCAAGCAGTGAGGGTAAAAATTCTTATGTGCACACCTGCAACTAAAATAACTCTCTAAGATGCTATTTGTTTTGGGGAGTTACACTCACCTGCCACTTTATTAGGTACACTTTGCTAGCACTGGGTTGGACAACCTTTTACCTTCAGAACTGCCTTTGGAGAGCATTGAATTCATTGTCATGTCCAAGAAACCCGTTTGAGATGGTTTGAACTTTGTGACATGATGCATTATCCTGCTGGAAGTAGCCATCAGAAATTGTACACTGTAGTGTAGTCATAAAGGGATGGAGATGGTCACCAACAATACCCAGGTAGGCTGTGGCATTTAAAGAATGCTCAATTGGTACTAAGGGACCAAAAGTGTGCCAAGAAAATATCCCCCCCACCACTATACCACCACCAGCCTGAACCGTTGATACAAGTCAGGATGGATCCATGCTTTCATGTTGTGTATGCCAAACTCTGACCATGAAATCGAGACTCATCAGACCAGGCAACATTTTTCCAATCGTCTATTGTCCAATTTTGGTGAGCCTGTGCGAATTGCAGCCTCAGTTTCCTGTTCTTAGCTGTCAGGAGCGGCACCCGGTGTGGTCTTCTGCTGCTGTAGCCCAGCTGCTTCATAGTTTGACGTGTTGTTCTTTCAGAGATGGTATTCTGCATACCTTGGTTGTAATGATTGGATATTTGAGTTACTGTTGCCTTTCTATCATCTCAAACCAGTCTGCCCATTCTCCTCTGACCTCTGTCATCAACCAGGCATTTTTGTCCACACAACTGCAGCTCACTGGATATTTTTTCTTTTTCAGATCATTCTCTGTAAACCCTAGAGATGGTTGTGCATGAAAATCCCAGTAGATCAGCAGTTTTTTAAATACTCAGACCAGCCCAGTCGGGCACCAACAACCATGCCACATTTATAGTCACTTAAGTACCCTTTCTTCCCATTCTGATACTTAGTTTGAACTTCAGCAAGTCATCTTCACCACGTCTAGATGCCTAAATGCATTGAGTTCCTGCCATGTGATTGGCAATTTGTGTTACCAAGCAATTGAACAGGTGTACCTAATAAAGTGGACGGTGAGTGTATGTTCTCACGTCCTGTTGTATCTTCAGTTTTTGCTTTACATACACTTTATACTTTTTATATATTTAATCATAAAATCAAGAACAAAGACCCAGACAATGATACAGACACTTTGTTCCCAGACAAAGTGTTTTTACAGCGTTTTTGATGCGTTTTGGGCATTTTTTTTTTTTTGTTTTTTTTTAGACTGTATACAGGCTAAAGAAAACTGTAAAAAAAACGCGGCAAAAACGCTCAAAAGCAACATGCATAGATGTGAATCAAGCCTAAGGCTCAATTCACATCTATGCATGTTGCTTTTGAGCGTTTTTGGAGTTTTTTTGTGATGCTTGCCACGTTTTTGCCGCGTTTTGGTTTTTTTTTTATTTTTTTTATAGTTTTTTTAGACTGTATACAGTCTAAAAAAAATTAAAAAAACAAAAAACAAAAACAAAAACGCATCAAAAATGCTGCAAAAATGCGTAAATTTTTGATTTTGCGTTTTTGATGCTTGTCCATTGAATTCTATTACATGCAAAACGCTGCATTTTGCATGAAAAAAAGTCCCTGACCCTTTCCAAAAATGCAGAGATACAAAAAGGCATTGATGTGAACATGTTCCATAGGAGCCCATGTTAAAAAATTCCCATGCATTTCTGCAAAATGCAAAATGCATCAAAAAACGTGCTAGCGTGAATGGAGCCTTAAAAATACTTTGGTTTGATTTTATGTATTATTGTCTCTTTTTACTTTCAGGTACAAAATACAAATATTGGCTTTACTTATGCTATTCTGTGCATCAATTCTTGAAAGGATATTCATAAATTTGATTATAATTAGCTTTTTCCCCGAAGCCATATTATCAGTGGATACATGTATTTCTGCTGACATATGGTTAGCAACCTTCCAAAAAGCATGATTCTGCATTAATAAAATAACAATTAGCTTTATAAACAATCTCTCAGGCACAATTTGTGCATAACTGACCACTGAGTATGAAATCTAATCATCACAGAAATGACAAATTGGTTAGAGGTTTAAACACAAGTGTTTATGACTAACGCTGGCAGGAAACTGTTTTTGGGAGACACTTGGCTAATTCAAAATGCAAAAAAAAAAGTTTCAGAATAATAGATTGTAAAGTGATGAAAGTCATTACATTGCAAAATGTAGTGGTAAAAAAAATGCCAAAAAATAAAAGAAAATAACCCAGTAAATAATTCTTCATAGGAATATAAATAGATGAGAGTCACACCTCATAGTTAGCTGGTCTTGATACTTTATCCACTTGACTTCCAGAGATTTACCCCCCTTTATGACCAGGCCATTTTTTGCGATGCAGCATTACTTTAACTGATAATTGCACGGACATGCAATGCTGTACCTAAATTAAATGTATGTCATTTTTATCCCCACAAATAGAGCTTTCTTTTGGTGGTATTTGATCACCACTGCGGTTTTTTTTTTGCGCTATAAAAAAAGACAATTTAACAATATTTTTTTACTTTCTGCTATAAAACATGTTTTATAGCAGAAAGTAAAAAATAAAAAAAAATAAACAATCTAATTTCTTCACAAATTTAGGCCAAAATATATTCTGCTACATATTTTTGTTAAATAAAGCCCAGCAATCATATATTGATTGGTTTGTGCAAAAGTTATAGTGTCTACAAACTATAGGATATATACTGGAATTTTAATTTTTTTTTTATACTAGTAATGGCGGTGATTAGTGACTTATAGCAGGACTGCCATATTGTCTTATGCCCTGTACACACGGTCGGACATCGATCGGACATTCTGACAACAAAATCCATGGATTTTTTTCCGACGGATGTTGGCTCAAACTTGTTTTGCATACACACGGTCGCACAAATTTGTCAGAAAATCTGATCGTTCTGAACGCGGTGACGTAAAACACGTACGTCGGGACTATAAACGGGGCAGTAGCAAATAGCTTTCGTCTCTTAATCTATTCTGAGCATGCGTGGCACTTTGTGTGTCGGAATTGTCCACACACAGTCGGAATTTACGCGAACGGATTTTGTTGTCGGAAAATTTTATAGCCTGCTCTCAAACGTTATGTGTCGGAAATTCCGATGGAAAAAGTCAGATGGAGCCCACACACGGTCGGAATTTCCAACAACAAACTCCGATCGCACATATTCCACCGGAAAGTCCAACGGTGTGTACAGGACATAACACTAACTGACACTTTTGACACTTTGAACCAGTGACACTAGTACAGTCACTGTACTAATGACACTGGCTGGGAAGGGGTTAAAAAATTTTGGCGATCAAAGGGTTAACTGTGTGCCTAGCCAGTGTTTTTGTGTACTATGTGTGCTGTTTTTACTAAGGGATGTGATGGATTTTATTCCCTGCATAACAGGGAAGGAAAATCCATCACATCCCCGCCCGTAAGTGTCAGATCACATACTAGGTACATCATCCGATGCAGGAGAGCCGCTCTGTTGCCATATAACTAAGTTATACGGTTGTCAAGCGGTTATTCAGTTGATAATAAAGGGGCTGCAAAATCCCCAACCAAAAAACTACACTCCCTAAACACATTTCATCCAAGGGGCTTGCTCACAAGGATAAATTCTATATCTTAAATTCATTGTGTTCTTTTTTTTATCAGTGTTTACATAATCTCTGTTCTCAGTTGCAAAAGGGCCTTTAGAGTTGGGGAAGGAGAAGCAGCAGTACACTGATCTTCCCAGTGAATAGCTGTACCATTGGCAAGTCTTGCCCCTTGGAGGACAGGCAAGCTGTTCTCCCAGTACAGCCAGAAAACTGACCTGGTGTGCTCTTATGCCTAGTGTGGTCAGTTTTAAAATAAGAAAGCAGGGGGACTGGCAGGATCACCAGGTATTTCCCACAAAGGTGACAATACAAAGAGAACAGGATAGTTTTTAACACAAGTTCATGGTACAACATGCAAGGAATATGAAATGTTGGGGTAACATGCTCCTTAAGAGGGGTATTCCCCTTGCTTCATAGAGATGTTCTGTCTATCCTGTTGTGTCTTAAAAAAGAAATAGTGAAAAAATGCTCTGCTCCTCGGATGTGCAATGTGTTTAGATATACCAATATATAAACTAATAAGTATGAATGATTGCTACAGTTTTATGTGTACTTTGTGAGACACAAATTAATTTAAAAAACTTCCAATAAACAGCGCATATCCTATACCATGCAAATAAAATTAGTCAATCAAATAAAATCAAGTAAAAATTTGATTAAATAAAAATAAAAGTTGCATATAATGCAAAAGTCCCAATCTTGCAGTCCCAAAGTAAAGTGCCAGTGCTTCTTATGGACATAACAAAGTGCTCCACTCCACAGTGCCCCACATGGACTAACCATTTATATTTGACTAACTGCCTCTAGTATGGTCAATAGCGCTTGTGGGTCAATCCCCTGGCTGATCACTGCCATTTGGGTTTTGCCAGTTAATATTCACTATACCCGACAGTGTTATTCAAAGGTAAGGATGACAAGAAAATGTATTAATTAAATTAAATGTATTAAAACCACTCCAGTAAATTTATTAAGTAAAAGAGGAGTACAGAAACGCACTCACTTGCTGCAGTGCCCTATTACCCAGCACCTGGTTTATACAGCATTGTGTGTGCAGGGGGATGATGGCCGCCACTAATTCCAATACTGGAAAGGAGGTACAGGTCACCCCCCTCGGATATGATGTCAGCAGAAGTTGCGTCATCCCCATGTGACCAAAGCCTCAACGCGTTTCGACCTGATTGGTCGTCTTCAGGAACTACTTCATAGTTAGCTCTGTGTAATTTGACAGATATTTCATCTTCAGACTAGGACATGGGATTTAATTAAATTCATTATTGGTGGAATGGGTTTAAAGACATACATTCTCCTCTAACTGGAAACAATTTTGTGTTTCGTCCTACCTTTGTCCTCATATACTGTTTTGTAGAAATTGCTACAGATATGTTTGGTTGTGCATACAGCTTACACCTAAAAGGCAATTCCAAATACATCAGTGACTTGTTTATTAGAACATCAGTCATATCGCTTACTGTGTTAAACCACACAATGTCTACTCCTGTGCTCCGTGCTCCTTGTTCCCACAGGAAATGAATCTTCTGTACTGGTGATTGATCTATATATCTTATAAAGCAGTTCAAGCTGTCTTAGCATATTTGTTATTTCAAATTACATTTACCGCAGCAACATATGCTCTCAATTTCTACATTGCTTTATTTAATCTCCATGCGCTAATGGGTGTTTTATTGTCTACGGAACTAAGTTGCAAGCCTAGAATTCTGCAAATTGTATAAGTTGTCCCTGACATTTGTATTACTAGTGTGTGCCTGGCGATAATAAATCAGACTGATATTTCATTGTCCACTAAAGTGCTAGAATAATTTTTATGTTTGCTTACCTTTAAATTGCTGTTACATTTGATAACACGCAACATTTTTCTTTTTAGCTTCCTTTATCATGCAGGCATTTCATGTTGTATTACCTTTTGTATCACTTGACTCTTTCTTTTAGATTGTAAGCTCTATTAAGCATCTTGTAAAGTGTTGCACAAACTGTTGAAGTTCTGTAAATTCTGTATAATAGAATAATAAGTAATTCCACTTTTTAAACAAAATAATCAGCAAATGACACAGGGAACAAGTGGGACACTACTCCAAAAAACTTCAATGGAAACTCAATAATAATTTAACTACTTCAATACAGGATACTTTCACCCCTTGCTGCCCAGGCCATTTTTCAGCTTTCAGCGATGTTTCACTTTGAGCTATTTGGCGTGCAATTTGACATGTCAAATCGCGTGCCAAGTCGGCGGCAATTTCCAGCAATGGCACAGATTCCCAAAAGTAGTTTCTGTACTACTTTTGGCGACTTCGGGGTGCGATTTCCATAGACATCTGTGAAGCAACCCACACAGATCTCTCTGAAATCTCCCCCAAAGTCGGGACTGACATGTGGGAATGAAATAGTGCAAGTTCAGCTGAACTCGCAAGATTTCATTCCCGATGTCAGTGTGAACCTGGGCTGAATGACAATTACGCGGTCATGCAACAATATACCCAAATGAATTTTTAATAATTTTCTTCACACAAATAGAGCTTTCTTTTGGTGGTATTTAATCACCACTGGGTTTTTTATTATTTGCTAAAAAAATACCATTAAAAAAAAAAAAGTTTTATGTGCGCTAATGAGGCTGCACTGATGGCCACTGTTGAGGTGGCACTGATGGGCACTGATGAGGCAGCACCGATGGGCACTGATGAGTCAGCACTTAAGGGCACTGATGGGTGGCAATGATAAGGAGGCACTAATATGCAGCACTGATGGGCACTGATATGCAGCACTGATGAGCACTAATAGGCGGCACTGATGGGCACTGATGGGTGGCACTGATAGCCACTGATAAGCAGCACTGATGGGTGGCACTGATGGGCACTGATGTGCGGTACTGATGGGCAGGCACTCATGGTCACTGAAAGGCAGCACTGAGTGGCATCACTATTGGGCACTGCTGGGGCTGCACTGTAATCAGGGCACTGATGATCAGTGCCATCCTGATTACTTTTTCAAATCTTCCCTGTGAGGAGATGCTGCTGATCAGCTCTCCTCACCTCACACTCTGTCAATGTGAGGCGAGGAGAGCTGATAAACGGCACTTCCTTGTTTACACGTGATCAGCTGTAATTGGACACAGCCGATCACATGGGCAAAGAGCTGCGGCTGCGGCTCTTTGCCGAGATCGGGGTCGTGCCATGTGCCCTGGGCGCACAATCAAGGCTAAACTGGCTGTCGTCATAGGATGTCGTCCCAGAAAGAGAACCACATGATCAACCGCCATTTGACGGTGGGCGGGAGGAAAGTAGTTAAAATAATTATTAATATCAATTCAATGTTAATTCAATATAAAATTGTAAAAAATCCAGCTTGATCTACATCAGGTTTAAAACATAAAATACCCGCACAGTCCGGGTTGGGTCCCCCCCGCTTCACTTTAACCTGTACCCATGGGAGGCGCTTCAGTCTGGATGCCCATCACAAAGTCAATGTGACAAACTACGCAATCTGTAGGAAAGTAACAATAAATACTGTATCTCCCTTCCTCCTCTCTTCTCTTTTCCCCCTTTCCCATTCCTTTTTCCATTCCCTTCTGCGCTCTTTTGCCATTCTCCACTGGATATCTATCACTAGCCATTTTTGTTGCATTATTTTGCTTCCAACTAGTTATCTGTGTTATCTTTTTGTGCCTTTTTGACATCCATCCATCATTTTTCCCCTTCCCCTTCTCTTTTCTGTATCCCTTATGCTGTGTATACATGACCGGACTTTCGACGGACTGAATTACGTCGGACTTTTCGACGGACTTTCGACTGACTTCTTTTGAATCAGACTTGTCTACACACAATCACATCAAAGTCCGACGGATTCGACCGTGATGACGTACGACCGGACTAGAATAAGGAAGTTCATAGCCAGTAGCCAATAGCTGCCCTAGTGTCGGTTTTCGTTCAAGCATACAGACGAACTGATTTTTCGACCGAACTCGAGTCCGTCAGAAAGATTTGAAACATGTTCTAAATCTAAAGTCCGTCACATTTTCGACAGAAAAGGTCCACTGCAGCTCCGATGAAGCCCACACACCGACAGATTCGTTCCATCGGGCAAGTTTGTTTGAAAAGTCCGGCCGTGTGTACACGGCATTATTGTTTTATTTGAAAACCATTGAATAACAACCGAAATAATAAAATACATAAAGGTAAGGCAGCATAATTTATCTGACACAAATTTGCAGGATACCACAATTTTTGTTCTAATTTTTAAAAGCAAGCAGAGGTAGCCTCTGTATTATTATCATGAAAGGTTTCACATTAACAATCAAAAATAAGATGCTAAAACAAATGAAGAGAAATAATATAGAGGTGCCTGCAAATAACTGTGGCAGTTTTCTGTGCTCCCACTTTTCAGTGCTCCCACCTTGCCAGAATCCAAAGCCTATCTGATTGGGCAAAGCTGCGGCAGATGAAATCTAAATTTGGAGGCTAGTGAGTAGCTTTTAGTGTTGATGATAAATTACAGAATCAATGGGGAGAAGACCTATTGTTTGCTTTTTTAGGGGAATTTTGTCTATGTTGGGCAAACTAGTAAACTGGTAAAATATGGTCCATTGAAACACTTATGAAAACAGTAATTGGTGTGCAAGCAAGCCTTCCAACACAGCCCAAAAAAAGAAAATACTACTTATTGATGTTCCAGGGTCTAGGAATTCTAGCTCCATCAACCCTATTGGCCTTAAAATGGGGAACCCCATTGTATCCTGCTGGGTGACTGGACTGGGGTCCTGTTTGGCAGGGCCCATTACTCAGCAGTGTTGTAAATGAACTATTATTTGGGCTATTTTACTAGTTCACTCAGATGTGAGTTAGCAAACGGATGCTCTAATCTGACTTAACAAAAATTGATCCTCTTTCTCCTAGCAATATAATATGATGTAATTGTGCAGTATGCCTTACTACCTGGTGGAATGCTTCATGTCTTCATAATATGCTGTGCTCCTCATAGGCTATAGTGCTACTAATTGTATAATAACTTTTCTGGGTTTTTTGCACATTTGCAAAATGACTAGTTATTCAAAGAACTCTACATTTTCTATTTTTAAAGCATAGAATATTTTTTTTTTATGTCCTTCTAATTGCTATTTTATTTTATCATAAAAAAATGCATGCTGGTAAGTTAAAAGTTATTACAGTTATTACAGCTCAAGCCTAAGTTAAATATTTTATGTTAATGTAACCTTTTATAAAGTAATTGCCCCATCATTTTAAAAGCGTCTCTCTCGAGATACTGCTTTTCACATTTTATTCAAAACAGAAGGGCTTGACATACTGCTCCCTGTATGTGCGCATCGGATTCAAAATCCTTTTTTGATGTTTGGCTCTTAATAAATTATGTAAGTGAAAATGGCAAAAAAAGGTCTTTTTAGTCATTTTAACCATATTTTAACCATATTCTTTGATCTTGAAGAGTATATATACTGAATGTGATTCAAACCTCATCATTGTCACTATTAAATCAAAGTACGCTTCTGTGTTCAACTAACCTTTCTCACTGTAAGTCTCTTATAACCCCTCAGCCCCTGATGTCACACAAAAATGTGACCCCACTGGACTGGGCTTTTTTCTGTGGTGCCGCATATTTGCGTTTCTCCCTTTGTGCTGGGAGCATGGCGCATGACACGCCCCTAGCACAGAGAGCAAGGTCTCACCATGACCCCCGGGCCCATTCTATTGATCGGGACCCAGAACTCGAGATTCAGTGATCAGTCACTGTGAAGACTGCACCCCGTGCTTTCTGTCTCTGTGAATGGACGAGAGAGATACATTGTATCTTTCTCTGTCCTTGCAGGGAGAAAAAATAAATAAATAATACTAATTAAACATATTTAAAAAATAAAAAAAAATACCCAGATTAAGGTTTGATCTAAGTCAGTGCCAGGGTTAGTGTCTGGGTCAAGGTCAGGGTCAAAGGTCAAGGTCTGTATTTTTTTGTACAGATTTTTTTTTTCTTTTTTAAATTAGTATCAGTGTGTTTTCATCTAGGATATAAAAAAAGAGAAAAATACACACAATTGTTTCTGGGCTGTACTACGGGTACAAACAACAAATGACATACACATATGTGGTATCGCTGTGATCGTCAGGAGCAGGAGAATTTATTTTGGTTTGTTATTTGGTGGTAGGTTATGGTAGTAGCAAGAAAAATACAGCTGAATTTTTAAAACACGGTTTTACTGACACATGTGAAAGTTGCAAAACTGGGATTAGGCATTAAGATTTGTTTTACCCTTAGGCGTTAAGGAATTAACCACTTGCCGACCGCCGCACACAGATGTACGTCGACAAAGCGGCACGGGCAGGCAAAAGGGCTTACCTGTACGTCCCTGCCTGCCCGCGGGTGGGGGGTCCGATCGGACCCCCCCCCGGTGCCTGCGACGGTCGGCAAATGTCCCCCGGCGATCGGTGGTGAGGGGGAGGCCATCCATTCGTGGCCCCCCCCTCGCGATCGCTCCCAGCCAATGGGATCATTTCCCTGCCTCTGTATTGTACACAGAGGCAGAGGAAATGATGTCATCTCTCCTCGGCTCGGTATTTTCCGTGCCGGGCCGAGGAGAGAAGACTGTAATGTGAGTGCACAACACACACACACACAGTAGAACATGCCAGGCACACATTACACCCCGATCCCCCCCCCCGATCGCCCCCCGATCCCCCCCCAATCACCCCCCCCCTGTCACAAACTGACACAAAGCAGGTTTTTTTTTTTTTTTTTTTTTTTTTTCTGATTACTGTATTGGTGTCAGTTTGTGACAGTTAGTGTGTTAGGGCAGTGAATGTTAGGCCCCCTTTAGGTCTAGGGTACCCTCCTAACCCCCCCTAATAAAGTTTTAACCCCTTGATCACCCCCCGTCACCAGTGTCACTAAGCGATCATTTTTCTGATCGCTGTATTAGTGTCGCTGGTGACGCTAGTTAGGGACATAAATATTTAGGTTCGCCGTCAGCGTTTTATAGCGACAGGGACCCCCATATACTACCTAATAAATGTTTTAACCCCTTGATTGCCCCCTAGTTAACCCTTTCACCACTGATCACCGTATAACTGTTACGGGTGACGCTGGTTAGTTCGTTTATTTTTTATAGTGTCAGGGCACCCGCCGTTTATTACCGAATAAAGGTTTAGCCCCCTGATCGCCCGGCGGTGATATGCGTCGCCCCAGGCAGCGTCAGATTAGCGCCAGTACCGCTAACACCCACGCACGCAGCATACACCTCCCTTAGTGGTATAGTATCTGAACGCATCAATATCTGATCCAATCAGATCTATACTAGCGTCCCCAGCAGTTTAGGGTTCCCGAAAACGCAGTGTTAGCGGGATCAGCCCAGATACCTGCTAGCACCTGCGTTTTGCCCCTCCGCCCGGCCCAGCCCAGCCCAGCCCACCCAAGTGCAGTATCGATCGATCACTGTCACTTACAAAACACTAAGCGCATAACTGCAGCGTACGCATAGTCAGGCCTGATCCCTGCGATCGCTAACAGTTTTTTTGGTAGCGTTTTGGTGAACTGGCAAGCACCAGCCCCAGGCAGCGTCAGGTTAGCGCCAGTAGCGCTAACACCCACGCACGCACCGTACACCTCCCTTAGTGGTGTAGTATCTGAACGGATCAATATCTGATCCGATCAGATCTATACTAGTGTCCCCAGCAGTTTAGGGTTCCCAAACACGCAGTGTTAGCGGGATCAGCCCAGATACCTGCTAGCACCTGCGTTTTTCCCGTCCGCCCGGCCCAGCCCACCCAAGTGCAGTATCAATCGATCACTGTCACTTACAAAACACTAAACGCATAACTGCAGCGTTCGCAGAGTCACGCCTGATCCCTGCGATCGCTAACAGTTTTTTTGGTAGCGTTTTGGTGAACTGGCAAGCACCAGCCCCAGGCAGCGTCAGATTAGCGCCAGTACCGCTAACACCCACGCACGCAGCATACGCCTCCCTTAGTGGTATAGTATCTGAACGGATCAATATCTGATCCGATCAGATCTATACTAGCGTCCCCAGCAGTTTAGGGTTCCCACAAACGCAGTGTTAGCGGGATCAGCCCAGATACCTGCTAGCACCTGCGTTTTGCCCCTCCGCCCGGCCCAGCCCAGCCCACCCAAGTGCAGTATCGATCGATCACTGTCACTTACAGAACACTAAACGCATAACTGCAGCGTTCGCAGAGTCAGGCCTGATCCCTGCGATCGCTAACAGATTTTTTGGTAGCGTTTTGGTGAACTGGCAAGTGCCAGCGGCCTAGTACACCCCGGTCGTAGTCAAACCAGCACTGCAGTAACACTTGGTGACGTGGCGAGTCCCATAAGTGCAGTTCAAGCTGGTGAGGTGGCAAGCACAAGTAGTGTCCCGCTGCCACCAGAAAGACAAACACAGGCCCGTCGTGCACATAGTGCCCTTCCTGCTGCATTCGCCAATCCTAATTGGGAACCCACCGCTTCTGCAGCGCCCGTACTTCCCCCATTCACATCCCCAACCAAATGCAGTCGGCTGCATGAGAGGCATTTTCTTTATGTCCTCCCGAGTACCCCTACCCAACGAACCCCCCCAAAAAAGATGTTGTGTCTGCAGCAAGCGCGGATATAGGCGTGACACCCGCTATTATTGTCCCTCCTGTCCTGACAATCCTGGTCTTTGCATTGGTGAATGTTTTGAACGCTACCATTCACTAGTTGACTATTAGCGTAGGGTACAGCATTCCACAGACTAGGCACACTTTCACAGGGTCTCCCAAGATGCCATCGCATTTTGAGAGACCCGAACCTGGAACCGGGTACAGTTATAAAAGTTAGTTACAAAAAAAAAAAAAAAAAAAACACATACAAAAATATAAAATAAAAAAAAAATAGTTGTCGTTTTATTGTTCTTTCTCTCTCTATTCTCTCTCTCTATTGTTCTGCTCTTTTTTACTGTATTCTATTCTGCAATGTTTTATTGTTATTATGTTTTATCATGTTTGTTTTTCAGGTATGCAATTTTTTATACTTTACCGTTTACTGTGCTTTATTGTTAACCATTTTTTTGTCTTCAGGTACGCCATTCACGACTTTGAATGGTTATACCAGAATGATGCCTGCAGGTTTAGGTATCATCTTGGTATCATTCTTTTCAGCCAGCGGTCGGCTTTCATGTAAAAGCAATCCTAGCGGCTAATTAGCCTCTAGACTGCTTTTACAAGCAGTGGGAGGGAATGCCCCCCCCCCCACCGTCTTCCGTGTTTTTCTCTGGCTCTCCTGTCTCAACAGGGAACCTGAAAATGCAGCCGGTGATTCAGCCAGCTGACCATAGAGCTGATCAGAGACCAGAGTGGCTCCAAACATCTCTATGGCCTAAGAAACCGGAAGCTACGAGCATTTTATGACTTAGATTTCGCCGGATGTAAACAGCGCCATTGGGAAATTGGGAAAGCATTTTATCACACCGATCTTGGTGTGGTCAGATGCTTTGAGGGCAGAGGAGAAATCTAGGGTCTAATAGACCCCAATTTTTGCAAAAAAGAGTACCTGTCACTACCTATTGCTATGATAGGGGATATTTACATTCCCTGAGATAACAATAAAAATGATTTAAAAAAAAAATGAAAGGAACAGTTTAAAAATAAGATAAAAAAATAATAATAATAAAGAAAAAAAAAAAAAAAAAAGCACCCCTGTCCCCCCTGCTCTCGCGCTAAGGCGAACGCAAGCGTCGGTCTGGCGTCAAATGTAAACAGCAATTGCACCATGCATGTGAGGTATCGCCGTGAAGGTCAGATCGAGGGCAGTAAGTTTAGCAGTAGACCTCCTCTGTAAATCTAAAGTGGTAACCTGTAAAGGCTTTTAAAGGCTTTTAAAAATGTATTTAGTTTGTCGCCACTGCACGTTTGTGCGCAATTTTAAAGCATGTCATGTTTGGTATCCATGTACTCGGCCTAAGATCATCTTTTTTATTTCATCAAACATTTGGGCAATATAGTGTGTTTTAGTGCATTAAAATGTAAAAAAGTGTGTTTTTTCCCCAAAAAATGCGTTTGAAAAATCGCTGCGCAAATACTGTGTGAAAAAAAAAAATGAAACACCCACCATTTTAATCTGTAGGGCATTTGCTTTAAAAAAAATATATAATGTTTGGGGGTTCAAAGTAATTTTCTTGCAAAAAAAAATTATTTTTTTATGTAAACAATAAGTGTCAGAAAGGGCTTTGTCTTCAAGTGGTTAGAAGAGTGGGTGATGTGTGACATAAGCTTCTAGATGTTGTGCATAAAATGCCAGGACAGTTCAAAACCCCCCCAAATGACCCCATTTTGGAAAGTAGACACCCCAAGCTATTTGCTGAGAGTCATGTTGAGTCCATGGAATAATTTATATTGTGACACAAGTTGCGGGAAAGAGACAATTTTTTATTTTTTTTATTTTTTTTTGCGCAAAGTTGTCACTAAATGATATATTGCTCAAACATGCCATGGGAATATGTGAAATTACACCCCAAAATACATTCTGTTGCTTCTCCTGAGTACGGGGATACCACATGTGTGAGACTTTTTGGGAGCCTAGCCGCGTACGGGACCCCGAAAACCAAGCACCGCCTTCAGGCTTTCTAAGGCCGTAAATTTTTGATTTCACTCTTCACTGCCTATCACAGTTTCGGAGGCCATGGAATGCCCAGGTGGCAAAAAAAAACCCCAAATGACCCCATTTTGGAAAGTAGACACCCCAAGCTATTTGATGAGAGGTATAGTGAGTATTTTGCAGACCTCACTTTTTGTCACAAAGTTTTGAAAATTGAAAAAAGAAAAAAAAAATGTTTTTTTCTCGTCTTTCTTTATTTTCAAAAACAAATGAGAGCTGCAAAATACTCACCATGCCTCTCAGCAAATAGCTTGGGGTGTCTACTTTCCAAAATGGGGTCATTTGGGGGGGGGGTTTGTGCCACCTGGGCATTCCATGGCCTCCGAAACTGTGATAGGCAGTGAGGAGTAAAATCAAAAATGTACGCCCTTAGAATTCCTGAAGGCAGTGATTGGTTTTCGCGGTCCCGTACGCGGCTAGGCTCCCAAAAAGTCCCACACATGTGGTATCCCCATACTCAGGAGAAGCAGCTAAATGTATTTTGGGGTGCAATTCCACATATGCCCATGGCCTGTGTGAGCAATATATCATTTAGTGACAACTTTGTGCAAAAAAAAAAAAAAAAATTTGTCACTTTCCCGCAACTTGTGTCAAAATATAAAACATTCCATGGACTCAACATGCCTCAAAGCAAATAGCTTGGGGTGTCTACTTTCCAAAATGGGGTCATTTGGGGGGGGTTTTATGTCATCTGGGCATTTTATGGCCTTCAAAACTGTGATAGGTAGTGAGGAGTAAAATCAAAAATGTACGCCCTTAGAAATCCTGAAGGCAGTAATTGGTTTTCGGGGCCCCGTACGCGGCTAGGCTCCCAAAAAGTCCCACACATGTGGTATCCCCGTACTCAGGAGAAGCAGCTAAATGTATTTTGGGGTGCAATTCCACATATGCCCATGGCCTGTGTGAGCAATATATCATTTAGTGACAACTTTTTGTAATTTTTTTTTTTTTTTTTTTTTTGTCATTATTCAATCACTTGGGACAAAAAAAATGAATATTCAATGGGCTCAACATGCCTCTCAGCAAATTCCTTGGGGTGTCTACTTTCCAAAATGGGGTCATTTGTGGGGGTTTTGTACTGCCCTGCCATTTTAGCACCTCAAGAAACGACATAGGCAGTCATAAATTAAAGGCTGTGTAAATTCCAGAAAATGTACCCTAGTTTGTAGACGCTATAACTTTTGCGCAAACCAATAAATATACGCTTATTGACATTTTTTTTACCAAAGACATGTGGCCGAATACATTTTGGCCTAAATGTATGACTAAAATTGAGTTTATTGGATTTTTTTTAGAACAAAAAGTAGAAAATATCATTTTTTTTCAAAATTTTCGGTCTTTTTCCGTGTATAGCGCAAAAAATAAAAACGGCAGAGGTGATCAAATACCATCAAAAGAAAGCTCTATTTGTGGGAAGAAAAGGACGCAAATTCCGTTTGGGTACACCATTGCATGACCGCGCAATTAGCAGTTAAAGCGACGCAGTGCCGAATTGTAAAAAGTGCTCTGGTCAGGAAGGGGGTAAATCCTTCCGGGGCTGAAGTGGTTAAAAAGTTTCCCAAGAATGCTAATATATGGGTCTTTAAAGTAACTATAAGCCAGAGGAATGTAGTGTTTATACAACGGTAGTCAGGGGGTTGATTTGCTAAAGGCAAATATGTAGTTTACTTTGCAAGGGAAATTGCTCTTTGCAAGGAAATTTGGAAAATTTGAAATTTGGAAGTTTAGCTCCCGTGACTTCCATCATACAATCAAGCAGTTTTTTGTTTTTTCCTTGCACATCATTGGGTATTCTTTGGGGGGGGTGAACAGCCTGTTTGTCTTTAGTAAATCAACCCCAGTCTTCCTTCCTTCCAGGCTACTAAATTTCTGCAATTGGCTATTATCTCAAATTCCAAATTACCCTATTTATGAGCTTTTCCAAGTGAAGTCCAAATACTGTATGCTCAATTTAAAAAACATTCCAAAAATATGCCTTAAAATTGCTAATGATTTTCCATTCCAATATTCACAATAAGCTTATCAGAAAGAAACAAATTAATTTTGTCACTGTTGTGTAACTGTTACGGAATTTGTGTTGGTCAGATGGACTCATTTTGTGCCAAGTCCTATTCTTGTTACTGGCACTGTCAGGGAAATTACATATTCAACTTCAATAGACAATTTGTTCCATCCATTTTGATTACACATAGTCACAACTTGACCTTTTCAGTATTCACTCCTTTTATTTGCTGCTTTCAACAATGCCCAAGAGTCTGAAAAAACGCTATCAATTAATGTTCTTTATTTGTATGGATTTGGCAGGAGCTGGCTGGATTGAATATATTGGACTTCATGATAAATATTCACACTGTATAGCAAACACACAATGTCCTGTGCAAATTTTACATTCTATGCTTACAACAAAATTCAAGAGCATAATGCATCATTTGAGTTTCCTATCTGCATAAATTGAGCAGTTGGGGAATTTATGATTTGCTCATCATGAAATATAGTTTTTACTAATCGAGCCATGTCTTATTTACCAAATATCTTAAATATCTTAAATAACTGTATTGCCTTTAACAAATGGTCAGATTCAAATGTATCTTACAACATGACAGTTGAAGAATAGGGCTACACAATCTAGAACAAACCAGACAATTAAAGTGTATTAAAACCCAAGAAAAATGTAACCAGTCCTTAAATAGTGGTAACTGCATTATAGAGTACCAAAATCACCCTAATACAGGAATAGAAACAGTCCGCCTTCTCTTATTGTATCAGCTGTAAAGATTTCTGGCAGGATAAAATAGATATGTTTTTTGCACTTTAGAACATACAGTATATAGCAAAACATTTTCAATGGTATAATTAACAAGCAGTGGCAGCTGGTGCTCAAAATCTTTTTTTTTTTTTTTGGGAGGGGGGGTGCACAATATTAAACAAATGTGTGCACAAGTTCTAAAAGTAGGCCACGGGGAGAAAAATAACTAGTTATATCTCGTATTTCCCAGATCTGAAATCTGCTGTGCCCATTATGAGGGTTCACACCATCCCTGTGCTGAATTTCTGGGTCTGAACACCTGCTGTGACCATTATGAGGGGTTCCCGCCATGGCTCTAACCATCTCTGTGCTGGGTTCCCAGGTCTGTACATCTGCTGTACCCATTATGATGGGTTCCCACCATCCCTGTGCTGAGTTCCCACGTCTGTAGTCCTGCTGGCTGCTGTGCCCACTATGAGAGGTTCCCACATCCCTGTGCTCAGTTCCCAGCCGGGTCTGTACACCTGCTGTGCCCATGCACTGTGTGTGTATCTGCAGGAGGTCACAGCACCTCTACAGCCTAAGCATGCTACATTACATTGTTAACAAATTCTTGTGTGGCTGAAGGAGATCAGAGCTGCTATGCTTCTCTCTCTACACTGGTAACAGAATCTTGTGTACTTGGGATTACCTGTCTGCACTTAGAGGATTATAGCAGGCATTGGTCATGCAAAGTTTGTCTAGGATCAGACTTTCTTGCAATAAGATTAACATTATATTATACACTGTGCATAGGCTTCTATATACATAACAGACTGACTGAGAGATGAACGGCGGCCATCACAATCCCCACCTGCAGGAGACCGGGAGACGGACCCCAGCCATCACAACCCCACCCCCTGTGGGAGGTGGATGCCTTACCTTATGGAGGCAGGGGAATGGATGAGCCGGCACTGATTCTCCCTGGGAGCATGCAGAGAGAGAGAGATTTTCCTCCGGCCGCACAGGAAGTGTGTCCTGAGACACGATTGGCCAGAGAGTCCTAAGACTCCCTGGCCAATAAGGGCTTCCTGATTGGCCAGGAGGAGGATCAGTGTGAGGGTGAACCCCGAGCCCACTCTTTTTTGAAGCCTATTAGAGCCTCTGGCTCTAATCACGTACTTAAAAAAAAACAGTCCCCCCCATTGGAATCCATGCATCCGACTCCCTGCATGTAGATTAGGGGGCCGGACGCATGTATGGGGGGTGGCACCCATGCACCCCCTAATGGGTCGCCACTGTTAACAAGTCAAAAGGAACAAAAAAAGTTGGGATCACTGTACTAACAGATAGTTAATACAGCGGCTCCTCCGGAGCTGTCAGTTTTTCTTCATTCAGCCCTGCTGGGTTGAATGAAAATAAAATTACTAGTGTGTATTAGGCTTTAAGTGCAGCTAACCTATGGTTTATGTGTGGGTTAGCTGAGCTTTCCCACTGACTTCTATGAAGTCCTGTAATTGTGGTGTGGTTTCAGAAATCGCACCAAAACTCCTGTATGTTGCAGTTTTATACCACTCCACCATTCTTTCCAGGCTTTACCTACAGTCCTGTGACCCACATAATAGGTGCCACTGGGTGGAGGAGAGGGAGACCAGTGAATATACATTCACTGATCTCCCTTAGCTGCAAAAGAACCTGGAAACAAGTGTATACTGTAATATGCCTTCCAATTTCTGGTGTAATTTTCCCTGGCTGCTGCAGAAAGAGAAGAAGCTAAGGGAGTGGCATCTGCACTACATTAGGTTCAATAGAAGGCAGGTGGGACATCAGGGGACTAAAAGAGCTCCGATGTCTCATTAAAGAGGACCTGTCACAAAGAATGCATATCATATAGGTGACTTTTTGTCCTTTATGTGATATAAATAAAGTTTTTTTTTTAAAGAAAAAAAGTGTCAAAATTGTTGCATCCAAGCACTTACAACCCCCCCAAAAAATAATAATAATAGAGTGTGCCCCACCCCATGTATGATTACACACAAATGTGAACACATTAGTTAGTTGGCACCTACGTGCAAAAACATTGATTGCAGTACACATTATATATCTCCATGCATGCCGGAGTGTATGCAATAATTCAAGGGCCACGGTTAACTCTAAAGAGATGACCTGTTGGGCTTTAAAAGTGTGGCCTATGGAAAATATAGGCGACTAAAATTGTTTGTTGTCTTGCAGACATGTGCATTTTTAGAGCTTGACATGCTGGGCATCTATTTACTTGGTGAAACTTTATCCTCTGTACTTTACAGAAAAATTGGGTAATATATTAAGTTTATGTGCCCTAAAATTAGCATTAGTGTATTTTTTATTTGAAAAGTTGCACTTGATAAACTATTGTGTAATTATTGTGAGGAATAAAAAAAATTGAAACTGCCACCATTTTAATCTCAAGGTTCTCTGTTTTCAGAAAATGTATTATATTTGGGGATTTTAACTGATTTTTAGACCCAAAATGATTTTTAAGCATGCATGAAAAAAAAATGCAAACTTTACTATGGCAGCAAAAGAGATAATGGTTCTTATTTCAGACATCGTGAGTAATCAAACCCACCAATAGGCAATGTACATAGAGTAAATATGAGCAAACTACTACTACAGCAAAAAAAAAAATTATGACTACTATCGCTGTGACTCTTATATACTTGTTTTTCTCTAAAGACTCTCATGTTTTTCCCTGCAAGGCTGTTCATTTTGAAGGGGGATTTTTCTTTAGCTTAATGAATGGGATTAAAAGTCACTTTGCAAAGAATCATGTACATATATATGTAAACATATACTCACATGATAAAAATATGGGGATATAAAATGTTGAAATGCTAGAAGGCTTTGGATAGGGCTAGTTTTCACCGCAGGGGGTATGAAGCACACTTGGTGTTCCTATCCAAGGAATGAGAATTATGGAGGGACCCGAGGAAACTGTGAGGGTAGGGCCTCTGGGGGTCTCTCCAGGTCGCTGTGTGGGAGACTAGTGGGGACTGGGAGTCACTGTGGGACACTGTTGGAGGCTTAGAGCCATAGGCGTGCCCACGGGGTGTGCCGGGTGTGCCCAGGCACACCCTAATCATTCAGCCCTGTCTGTGTTTCAACAAGTTTTGTCAGTGCTAAATGCCTGCAACATCTGTCCTATCCCTGTGTAACTTCAGTCACCACCACTGCGGCCAGTAAAAACAGCTGTGCTGCGAGTGGGAGGTGATTGAGCAGGGAACTAGGACCTCAGCTGCGGAGTAACCCAGCCGCATTTTCCGATGCAGCTTCTATAGTTCCGGCTGCAGGTCCTCACAGTAGCCGGCGGAGTGATCTACATCTGCACTCCGCCCCCCCTCCAGCCTCTCTCTCCCTAGAAGCAGTGGACTAGCAGAGCCTGAGAGCGGCAGACGAGTGGCTGCAGTCTGCTGGATCCAGGTAGTGATTGCATTTAGAAGCTTCCAATGTTTTTCTATCTCCCCCAAGTCTTATATATGTTCAATCTGTGCCCTCATTCACTTAGATCCTCCCCCATCTCCAGTGCTGTCTGCCCAGAGAACGTGGTGGGGAGGGGGGGCACTGCTAGTGCCAGGTGCTGCTGACACTGCAGGGAAGGGGGTGAGCTGAGCTCATGTTCTAAGAAAAGTCAATTTGGAGAGGTAAGCTGCAGTTTCACATCAGAACTATTCAGGAGGATTTGTTTGCAGTGTGATGAGAAAGATTAAGCTAATAGGAGGATCGGAAGAGCAGAGTGTGTATGGGGGAGTCGGCTGAGTCTTCAGCCTTGCTCACAGCTAACAGATATCTTAGATGCTGGCACTTATCATTTTTTAAACAACCCCCACACTCTGTGTATGTCCAGATAATCTGAAGAAACTTTATAACCATTCAATTTAACCCAGTGTTCTCCAAACTCTGTACAACATGTAAATTCCCCACATAAACTAAACACTCTCTATACAAGTTACCTGTCCTCAATAATCAGAGCAGAGCACAGGGTTCACAGTTATTTACATGGTAGTGCAATTGTATGAACACTGATTATTTAGAGAATAATATTTTTTTTTATTGAGAATTGTTATTTTGCATCTACTCAGTTAGGGCCCTTTCACACTGGGGCAGAGGTGGTAAAGCGCCGCTATTGTAAGTGGCGCTTTACCGTCGGTATTCGGCCGCTACCGGGGCGGTTTTAACCCCCGCTAGCGGCCGAGAAAGGGTTAATAACCACCGCAAAGCGCCTCTGCAGAGGCGCATTGCCGGCGGTATAGCCGCGCTGCCCTATTGATTTCAATAGGCAGGAGCAGTGAAGGAGCGGTATACACTCCGCTCCTTCACCGCTCCGAAGATGCTGCTAGCAGGACTTTTTTTCCCGTCCTGCTAGCGCATCGCTCCAGTGTGAAAGCCCCGAGGGCTTCCACACTGGAGAAACAGCAGCGGCACTTTCGGGTCGGTTTGCAGGCGCTATTATTAGCGCAATAGCGCCTGCAAACCGCTCCAGTGTGAAAGGGCCCTTAGGCTTTTTTTACGCACGCACAGGCATGGTTTTCTTGCATTACGGGTAGGGCAGCCCATTAACTTCAATGGGCTGCCCTACGCACAAACATCATGGAAAAGAAGTCCTGAATCTTTTCCAAAAGTGTGCGGCACCCTGTAGTTTGGTCCACATGCTTGCAGATGCATGGAGATGCCAATAACAAACAATGGCACTGCTGCACATCTGGATAAGGGCAGCACATTTCTTTGCATGTTGGGAAGGCATGCAATTTTGCATGCGTTACCCACGCACATAGATGTGAACTTAGCCTTAGAGTGTTTCGTTTTTTTACGGTGAATTTACACTTTGGATTTTACAGAGTTTGGATCAATACAGGGTTAAATTGAATGGATATACATTAACTTTGCATGATCTGGAAACCACGTACACAGAGTGCTTTCACTCTCATACCTCCCACACTCCTCTCCTGTACATAGTGCCCACTGTCATACCTCCCACACTCCTCTCCTGTACATAGTGCCCATTGTCATACCTCCCACACTCCTCTCCTGTACATAGTGCCCACTGTCACACCTCCCACACTCCTCTCCTGTAAATACTGCTCACTCTCATACCTCCCACACTCCTCTCCTGTAAATACTGCTCACTCTCATACCTCCCACACTCCTCTCCTGTACATACTGCTCACTCTCATACCTCCCACACTCCTCTCCTGTAAATACTGCTCACTCTCATACCTCCCACACTCGTCTCCTGTAAATACTGCTCACTCTCATACCTCCCACACTCCTCTCCTGTACATACTGCTCACTCTCATACCTCCCACACTCCTCTCCTGTACATACTGCTCACTCTCATACCTCCCACACTCCTCTCCTGTACATACTACTCACTCTCATACCTCCCACACTCTTCTCCTGTACATACTGCTCACTCTCATACCTCCCACACTCCTCTCCTGTACACACTGCTCACTCTCATACCTCCCACACTCCTCTCCTGTACATACTACTCACTCTCATACCTCCCACACTCCTCTCCTGTACATACTGCTCACTCTCATACTCCCCACACTCCTCTCCTGTAAATACTGCTCACTCTCATACCCCCCCACACTCCTCTCCTGAGCATAGTGCCCACTGTCAT
Source organism: Lithobates septentrionalis (assembly GCA_037952835.1). Lineage (NCBI taxonomy): Eukaryota > Metazoa > Chordata > Amphibia > Anura > Ranidae > Lithobates > Lithobates septentrionalis. Next base: position 988,096 of record JBBDGP010000639.1, on the reverse strand, counting down.
ACCCCGCACACAACTCTCCTGTACATAGTGCCCATTGTCTTATCCTCCACACTCCTCTCCTGTACATACTGCTCACTCTCATACCCCCCACACTCCTCTCCTGTACATACTGCTCACTCTCATACCCCCCACACTCCTCTCCTGAGCATAGTGCCCACTGTCATACCCCGCACACAACTCTCCTGTACATAGTGCCCACTGTCATACCCCCCACACTCCTCTCCTGTACATAGTGCCCATTGTCATACCCCCCACACTCCTCTCCTGTACATACTGCTCACTCTCATACCCTCCACACTCCTCTCCTGTACATAGTGCCTACTGTCATACCCCCCACACTCCTCTCCTGTACATAGTGCCCATTGTCATACCTCCCACACCCCTCTCCTGTACATACTGCTCACTCTCATACCTCCTCTCCTGTACATACTGCTCACTCTCATAGTCCCCCACACTCCTCTCCTGTACATAGTGCCCATTGTCACACCTCCCACACTCATCTCCTGTACATACTGCTCACTCTCATACCTCCCACACTCCTCTCCTGTACATACTGCTCACTCTCATACCTCCCACACCTCTCTCCTGTACATACATACTGCTCACTCTCATACCCCCCACACTCCTCTCCTGTACATACTGCTCACTCTCATACCCTACACACTCCTCTCCTGTACATAGTGCCTACAGTCATACCCCCCACACTCCTCTCCTGTACATAGTGCCCATTGTCATACCTCTCACACTCCTCTCCTGTACATACTACTCACTCTCATACCCCCCACACTCCTCTCCTGTACATACTGTTCACTCTCATACCCCCACACTCCTCTCCTGTACATAGTGCCCATTGTCATACCCCCCCCTCACACTCCTCTCCTGTACATAGTGCCCATTGTCATACCCCCCCCCCTCACACTCCTCTCCTGTACATAGTGCCCATTGTCATACCCCCCCCCTCACACTCCTCTCCTGTACATAGTGCCCATTGTAATACCCCCCACACTCCTCTCCTGTACATAGTGCCCATTGTCACACCTCCCTCACTCATCTCCTGTACATACTGCTCACTCTCATATCTCCCACACTCCTCTCCTGTACATACTGCTCTCTCTCATACCCCCCACACTCCTCTCCTGTACATAGTGCCCATTGTCATACCTCCCACACTCCTCTCCTGTACATAGTGCTCACTCTCATACCTCCCACTCATACCTCCCTTACTCCTTTCATGTACATAGTGCCCACTCTCTTACCCTCCACATTTTGCACTTTTCTTTCACTGTGCCGGCAGGGAGATGGGAAAGACCTTTCTTACATTATAAAACGTTTGCTCATATTTATTTATAAGAATATATTCAGTGTATGTGTGTGTGTGTGTGTGTATATATACATACACACACACTCGCATGTGCGTTTGAGATTTGGTGCACACCCTAATGCGATAGGCTGCGCACACCTATGCTTATAGCACTATGGGGGCTGGAAGCTCTGTGGCAAACTAGGGCACACTAAAGAGGTCTGAAGTGCACTGTGCAAGACTGCATGGTACTGTGGGAGGTGGGGTGCACTGTTACAGCTGAGGGCTTCCAGGGGTCATGGATGCCATGTGGGAGGTTGAGGAGCACTGCGAGTCTCCGTAAGAAAGTGGGGGCACTATGGTAGCTGAGGGGAAATTTCGGAGGTTAGGGGATCTGCAGCTGTACAGTGATTACTGTACAGTGATAACTCGGTTCATGAACTTAATTAGTGAAATGACTCTGGTCACGAACCGAATAGGTCGCAAACCAAAGCAAATTTTCCCATAGGGTTCAATAATAATCAGGTTAATCCGTTCTAAACTTTTTTTTTTTTTTGAATCACAAAAATCTGAAAAAAAGTACAGTACAGTATGAAGAGAGAGAACACTAACCTTGCTTCAGCCGACTTTTACCGCTCATTACCGCTCTGCACTTTCTTTTCAACAACATGCTTGCTCTGAACAGTCTTGCCACCTTCGTTACTGCTCCGCGCTTTCTTCTTACCACCATGCTTGCTTTTCTTTGGAGCCATACTGGATGTCCGGTAAAATACAGTACAGTATGTGATAAAAAGCACACATAAAAGCTTTACAGAGAGTGTGCACAGGGATGTACAGTACAGTATTGTACAGTATGTGCTAAAAAAGCACACCAAAAAGCTTCTCAATATAGTGTCAGAGCAGGGAAAATGGTTGTAGCTCGTGTTCATGAACCAAAGCAGAGTTTGCGTGCCGTAGCAAATTTTTGTGAACTCTTCTGTTCACGAACCGAGTTGTACGTGAACAGGGATTGTAAACCGAGGTATCACTGTACTTGTTTGCACCATTTCCACAACTTAGTATAAACTACCGGTAATCTGAAAAAAATTAACAAAAAAAACCTGAAATGTGATATATAACCATTTTGGCAGCAGTGGTCTGTTATGCTCACTAGTATATTTATTATAAAGCAGAGGTTAGTGAATTTAAAGCAAAATGACATTAAATATAATTGAGGCATTAGTTAGTTTGACTTAAAAGCTGAGTTTTTCCTGCACAGATTTATTTTTATTAGATGCCATCCTGTGAGCTTTTATTATTTTTTTTTAGTCATTACAGTCTGAATTCAAAGAGTCACAAAGGTCATGAACTCTTTCGGATAATGTTGGCACCCCCTAGGCATTGATGCAATGGAATATGTCAGGTTTTTTTAATAGAGCAATATTTTAGAGTCTGTCCCCTGAGACCAGATTTGTGTGGTCAGACTGATAATTTGATGTGCATTAGATCAGTGTTTCTCAACCTTTTTTCAGTTGAAGCACCCTTTAAAATTATAGAGAATCTCAGGGCACCCTTCAGAATTATGGTTAGTCTTGAGACACCCCATTCTAAAATGTAAAAATCAATTCTAATAGCTTTACGTAATGCAGCAACATCCACACTTAGGGCACCCAAAAAAGAGGTGATTTATTCTTCCAAAGCAAAAATACTTTTGCACACTGGTATTGACTAATATTGCAATTTTTCTCTTCTTCCTCAATTTCTCTCCATCGGTCAGCTAATGTCACCCCAGTGCTGAGGGAGAGGGGCACAGGAGGGTCAAACAAGGATGCTGTGGAGGCAACAGACATCCTCCTTATTAACTGATGATGTCATTGGTTGTTAAGATGCTAGTGTCTAGAAAGTCGTAACAGTGCATAATGAAAATCCTATGTCTTTGTTAAACTAAAAGGCAAGCTTGATCCACCTGCTGTCTTGTATACAATTTTTGATAATTTTTTTAGGCATTTTGCCAAGGCACCCCTGAAGAAACCTTAAGGCACCCCAAAGTGCCTGGTAACCCTGGTTGAAAAAGTCTACTTTAGATAACCTTTTATTAATAGGATGTACTAATATTTTGATTATCATAGTAATGCAGTATATATAAATGTTACATTTAACCGGTTCCCGACTGGCGCACGCCGATGTACGTCGGCAGAATGGCACGGCTGGGCAAATGGGCGTACCTGTACGTCCATTTGAATTCCCCGCCATGCCATTGCGTGCGCGCCGCCCAGGAGATCCGTGAGTCGATCGCCGCAGGGATACCCACGATTGCCTCACGGAGAGGACGAACGGGGAGATGCTGATGTAAACAGCATCTCCCCGTTCTGCCTAGTGACAAGTGTCACTGATCACAGCTCCCTGTCATCGGGAGCTGTGATCAGAGTAATGACACTGCTAGCCCATCCCCCTACAGTTAGTAATCACTCCCCTAGGACACACTTAACCCCTCCCCGCCCCCAATGGTTAACCCCTTCACTGCCAGTGTCATTTACACAGTAATCAGTGCATTTTTAATCGCACTGATCTCTGTATAAATGACAATGGTCCCAAAAATGTGACAAAAATGTCCGACATGTCCGCCATAACGTTGCAGTCACAATAAAAATCGCTGATCGCCGCCATTACTAGTAAAAAAAAAATATTAATAAAAATGCCATACAACTATCCCCTATTTAGTAAACGCTATAACTTTTTGTGCAAACCAATCAATAAACGCTTATTGCGATTTTTTTTTTACCAAAAATATGTAGAAGAATACGATCGGCCTAAACTGAGGAAAAAAAATGTTTTTTTATATATTTTTGGGGGATATTTATTATAGTGTTAAAGTAATACAGTCAGCGCAAAAATACAACTAGCACGAAATATAAGCTGCTGTGCACTGAAGGTAAACATATAAAACCTCAGAGAACATATGATAAAATAAAGCAGTGCAGCGCTAAACCCAAAAGTCCAAAGGAACAGTCCCTTTAAAGTAGAATCAGTTGTAGGTAAGGAAAAAAGGTTCTCCACTGTGATGATATAGGTGCTCAAGATATTCCATGCAGTGCTACACATCCGTGATACCACCACCGGCCAGCCAAACCGCTCACCTCAGCAAATGGACCCCTGAACTAACAGGTGGGTCAAAACAGCATTTACCACACTTGGTGGAGGGGGATGAAGACTTGTCTGGGAAGATGGTCCCACGGTAATAGAGATGGCACTCAAAATTGCAGGTCATATCACATGTAATAAAAATGAAAATACATAGTGCACACTGCGTAGCTAAAACCAATGTCATTTATTTAAAAAATTGAGGTACTCACAAGCACAGCACTATGCCCTAGTGCTGGGATTCAGATAAAATGTCATCAAAGGATAATGTGGGTTAGATGGTGGCTGCAGTGATGTGGGAGCTTTTTGAGTACCTCAATTTGAGTACCTCAATTTTTTAAATAAATGACATTGGTTTTAGCTACGCAGTGTGCACTATGTATTTTCATTTTTATTACATGTGATATGACCTGCAATTTTGAGTGCCATCTCTATTACCGTGGGACCATCTTCCCAGACAAGTCTTCATCCCCCTCCACCAAGTGTGGTAAATGCTGTTTTGACCCACCTGTTAGTTCAGGGGTCCATTTGCTGAGGTGAGCGGTTTGGCTGGCCGGTGGTGGTATCACGGATGTGTAGCACTGCATGGAATATCTTGAGCACCTATATCATCACAGTGGAGAACCTTTTTTCCTTACCTACAACTGATTCTACTTTAAAGGGACTGTTCCTTTGGACTTTTGGGTTTAGCGCTGCACTGATATTTATTATAGCAAAATGTAAAAAATAATGCGTTTTTTTCAAAATTGTCGCTTTTATTTTGTTTATAGCGCAAAAAATAAAAATCGCAGAGGCGATCAAATACCATCAAAATAAAGCTCTATTTGTGGGGAAAAAAGGACGTCAATTTTGTTTGGGAGCCACGTCGCACGACCGTACAATTGTCAGTTAAAACGACGCAGTGCCGAATCGCAAAAAAACGCTCTGGTCAGGAAGGGGGTAAAATCTTCCGGGGCTGAAGCGGTTAAGAATTGTTTTTGAATTGCATCCTAACAATGATACGTCGCCTGTTATACCAATATAGCTAAAAACATATTTATTTACAAATGAGTGTTTAATTCCAAATGAGTTTTTTGTGAGCCCATGGAAATTTATAATAGATATATAGGTCATATTGTACAAAAGAGTTTTGGAGATTGGTCCAATATATCTAAATGATATGTTGTATTAATTCTAAAGGTCTAAGAAAAATAACTTACATGTTCGATAGATCCTACGAAAACAAATCAATTATTATTTTCTCAAAATTTTTTGAAGTAGAAGATGTCCATGAGTATTTATATAATGAAATACTGTATATACAGGCTGATTGTAGTCATCTAGTTTTGAGCATCCCAAGGTTTTGGCAGATTTTTTTGCAGCTTGCTACATATTTTGTTATCAGAATTATAGTAAACACAGTCCTAGATTCTCTTCAAGGCCTGGATATACTTCTATATCTTTAAGAAGTGCAGTGCTGGACTAACTGATATAAACAAACAGTGATAAATTCTGTTCATCAATATAAAACACAGTGCCAAAATCTCAGTCATTCGTGATTAAACAATGTGTGAGGTGCTCTCAAGTATTAACTTTAAAGACACATGAACACAAACAAATATAAAAATGAATAAATCATAAGAGTCCAAAAAAAGTTAGTTGTGTAAATGTTCTATATAGGTTCAGGGATGAATCTCCACCATTCAGTGTTGCCCACCACCGGATAGTAAAAATGAAGGCTTACCAAAAAGCCTGTGACTGCACTTATTCAGGGGAGTCCAAACAAGCTTAGTAGATGGAAATAGACCACCACAGGGATACTTCAAAGGACACCGCTGAGCCAATACACCGGATTCCTTCCAGGACAGCCAGCCGACAGTAGCTATTGATGCCTCCCACGATCATATCCCGGGATATCCTCTCACAGGGCAAAACATGATAACTCCCACGAATCCAGCACAAAAATTATATTGGGTGCCAAGAAAGGAAACAGAGGGAGAAGCTCCACAATTGTCCGGTTGACTTGAGGCGTCACATGACCTGACCCATTCCTTCTGCGCCTTCCTCAGGGGGTCGAAGTTGGAGTGTGCTGGTGTGTATTACAAGCCTTTGTGGTGGCTTGTTCGGAGGAGAAGTGCAGAGTGTAGGGTGGTGTGTAGAGGTGAGCCCCAGGCGTGGACTGCTGACATCACACCCAAGATGAAGGCACCCAGTAGCAGTCTCAGGACTTTTAATGTTTAAAAAAAGTAAGGCTTTTACAGTAAAGAGGTCTAGAATATGTTAAGTGTACATATTTTCCTATGCCAAGATTGCTTTTGAGACTGAATTAAAGTGTATGGTGACAGGTCTCTTTAAACTCAAAGACTGGCTCCTCCTGAAGCTTGTGAGTGAAGGAAGAGGGAAGAGAAGAGATACAGACAGAACAGCACTAGATCAGTAGAGGGCTCAGGCAAGTGTTTGGGGGGACTGCAATGCAGAACATGCATTAGGGTCAAAACCCTTATGCTTTTAGAACCACTTTAACAAATCATGTAAATGTACTCACATAGCAAAAACCAAAGCTCCTTTTCACTGCAACTGTTACCCTCCGCCTACACTTCTGGGAATGTCAGAGGCTCTCTATTCCAGACACACCAGTACTCCCCTTCCCTGACCCTGGCCCTGACATTCTTGTACTCCTAAAAGGGCCTGTGGGACCCTGGTGTGATCTGAAAAGACAGTCTGCAGCAAAGCTGGAATATGTAATTGTTGTGCCTTTTGTTTAGTTGTCCCATTTCAGAGGTATCCACTATCCGATAGCATGGTAATCAATTCAGATTATCTGTGTCCCTTACAGGCAAAGTGATCAGCCAGATAATTGCAAAAATGTATTTGTTTTGTACACACTCAGCTCTTGTAATTTAAGCAGCATCCCAATCACAATTTTGCACCGTCTTCCAACATGATTTTTGGAAATAATGCAAATTCTGCTGTGGTCCTGTGTAGCTATGCAAGGTCCAAAGGCTCTCACAATAGCCCTCATTACTTAAAGGAGTGTAGTGCCCGGATGGTGATAACATCAGAATGTTTCATCTAACATATTCTAGCTCCTTCAAAGCACATGTAAATTGCAATTATTTTTTTCTGTTTGCAGCTTCCATCAGTGAATAAATGGCAGTAGTTCAGTCTGGTCTCTTTGATTTATAGATATACTTAGATAAAAAGACAGACTAATCAGAATTATAACTCTACTGTTATAGTTGAAAAAGTTTAAACGTATATTTTAGCCAAATTGATTTGGCAGATACAGTACAGTGCAGTGAAAAAAAAAACTGAATTTTAATCGGCAGTTCTATAAAAACATGAATAGCTGTTGAATAATGAAAAAAATTTAATTTTGGTAAAAATAAATTACAAAATAGCTTTATTCATTAGTATATTTCATATTGTAATCTTTAAAAGATTGAGACAACATATAACAGATAACGATTAATGCTGATAGGATATATAATGTTGTAGCTGTTGCAGATGTTTTAAAACAAAATAAGAAAATCACTAAGTAATACTTTTTACATTTAGTTTTTTGTTGTGGTAGCACCAGATTCAGATGCTAAATAATCTTATGAACACCCATAATACTTGACCTCCAAAAGATTTTACCTTCTTCATGACCAGAGCATTTTTTGCTATTCAGCATTGTGCTATTTTAACTGCCAATTGCTTGGTCACACAAATTAAATTTCTATAATGTTTTCACACAAATATAGCTTTCTTTTAGTGATATTTATTCACCACTGGGTTATTTATTTTCTGTTATATAAACATAAAAAATACAGAAAATATTAAAAAAATGAAAAAAATTAGTTTTCTTAGTTTCTGTTATAAAATTTGACAAATAAATAATCTTTCTTCATACATGTAAGCCAAAATGTATTCTGCTACTTTTTTTGGTTAAAATAACCCAAATCAGTGTATATTATTTAGTCTGTGTTAAAGTCATAGAGTCCATAAACTATGGTATATATCTATATCTGTATCTCACAAAATCTCACAGAAGTGAGTACACCCCTCACATTTTTGTAAATATTTTATTATATCTTTTAATGTTACAAGGCTGAAGAAATGACACTTTGCTACAATGTAAAGTAGTGAGGGTACAGCTTGTATAACAGTGTAAATTTGCTGTCCCCTCAAAATAACTCAACACCACTGGCAACAAAGTGAGTACACCCCTAAGTTAAAATGTCCAAATTGGGCCCAAAGTGTCAATATTTTGTGTGGCTACCATTATTTTCCAGCACTGCCTAACCCTCTTGAGCATGGAGTTCATCTGAACTTCACAGGTTGCCACTGGAGTCCTCTTCCACTCCTCTATGATGACATCATGGATCTGGTGGATGTTAGAGACCTTGCACTCCTCCACCTTCCGTTTGAGGATGCCCCACAGATGCTCAATAGGGTTTAGGACTGGAGACATGCTTGGCCAGTCCATCACCTTACTCTCAGCTTCTTTAGCAAGGCAGTGGTTGTCTTGGAGGTGTGTTTGGGGTCATTATCATGTTGGAATACTGCCCTCCGGTCCAGTCTCTGAATGGAAGAGATCATGCTCTGCTTCAGTATGTCACAGTACATGTCGGCATTCATGGTTCCCTCAATGAACTGTAGCTCCCCAGTGCCGGAAGCACTCATGTAGCCCCAGAGCATGAGACTCCCATCACCATTCTTGACTGTAGGTAAGACACTTGTCTTTGTACTCCTCACCTGGTTGCCGCCATACACGCTTGACACCATCTGAACCAAATAAGTTTATCTTGGTCTCATCAGACCACAGAACATGGTTCTGTGGAATCCATGTCCTAAGCCTGCTTGTCTTCAGCAAACTGTTTGCAGGCTTTCTTTTGCATCATCTTTAGAAGAGGCTTCCTTCTGGGACGACAGCCATGCAGACCAATTTCATGCAGTGTGCGGCGTATAGTCTAAACACTGACAGGCTGACCCCCCACCCCTTCAAGCTCTGCAGCAATACTGGCAGCATTCATATGTCTATTTCTCAAAGACAACATCTGGATATGATGCTGAGCACGTGCACTCAACTTCTTTGATCAACCATGGCAAAGCCTGTTCTGAGTGGAACCTTTCCTGTTAAATGCACAATGAAATTATCATATAGAATCATATCAAATTCATGAACTGTAAAGTGCTCTATGCCTTAAGAAAAGTACCTTTAAAAAGAAAAAAAAAGAAAAAAAGTGCTCTGTGCCTTGTAATTCATTTGCTACTACTGTTTAAACATATTATAAAGTCAATAAACAACATAAGTCCATTGTTTTTGAAAAGTGCTCAGTGCTTCAAATGTCAAACTTTCTTCCATGAGCTGTGTGAAAACACTCGGTGCTCCCCTCCCATGTTTCCACACTCACCAGAACATAACATGAAAGTGCAAGTGCTTTGTATGCAAAACCAGTGGCCTTTCTTGGACTGTCTCCACTGCCTTCTTTTTGGAGTGAATGGATGCCTCTTAGTTATACTCTGTCATGCGTACATGTGTGGGGAGGTAAAAACCCAGCAAACCAAGCAAAACTCCATAGCATAATTCTGTTTTTTTTTTTAAATGCATAAAAACAGTAGAAAATTACTCACATTGGACAAATGCTCACATTACACAGGCTATGATAGCATGCAATAGTGTCCCTGACATGTATTACTCATTTGCGCTCCATTTTCTGTAAGTATGTAAGCAGAAGTGATGTCAGCAAGCCATGCCCAACACTTTTCATCACAATGACATCATTAGGAGCTGCCTTTATTTATTTATTTTTTTTAAACAACAAGGGCAGTGGATTTAATATTAGTACAAAACATTAGTACAAAAATTAACATGAAATAATTCATGGCACAATACAGAGCTGCAATATTACATTTCAAAATCAAACTAAGCATATCAGAAAAAGCAAAACCTAATATTTTATACAAATATTTAATATTCTTGACATACAGTAAAAAAGAAAATAGTGGAAATCACATTAAAAAATTCAGATAAACATAATTCACACTGGTGATAATAAAGTATATTTGATAATCAAAGAACATGACAGATGAATGTGTACAGCAGCTTATTGGAGCTAAACATATCTGAGATATTTCTGATTTGAGATAGGGCAGCAAACAAAGATCGCTCTTCTTCCCCAAATGCAGAATGCACCCCAGAATCCAAACTGCAACCATTGCCAATAAAAAAAATAAATAATAAATAAAAAAACACATTTAGTGGCAGTTCACAGCAGAGGCATCTCAGTTCAGTTCTATGCGCTTTCCTTCTGCACCAAAAATGCACGCACAGCGCCCCCAATGCACTCCAATGTCTCCAGTCCACACCATGCAGCCAGCCTCCGGTGCAAAAACCGACCGGAAACTGACTGCATGGCGTGAACCAGAGCCACCAGAACACACAGAAAAAACAGTGCATGCACTCCATGCAGAAAAAAAGCTCACGGAACTGCATCTGGTGTGAACTGGCCCTTTGGGTGGAGTTATCCGAAAGCTAACTCGAGCCGCTATTCTCCTCCTCTTCTGTTCTCCTGCGGTTAAGTCCTGAGTCTCCAATATTACTGCGCTCTGCAGGTGGAGCAAGTTCTTCTAATTGCCTCAACTGTGCAATTTCCAATACCTCAAATCTATTTCGAAGCATAGAAAACTCTCTTTGATGCTGCTCCTCCTGAACACTATGCACAGAAAACCCAGCACCTGGAACCATTGTGGAAGACAGATAACTAGCTGGATTCAGAAAGCCAGATGTGGCAATGTTGGGTCCAAGTATTACAGTGTGAAATTCATTGTGTCTCCGCTGGATGTCCTTTAACCTTTTCTGAAGACATACATACTCTTCTTGGGGAATGTTTTGTCTATTTAATACAGATTTTTCCGTCTCCAATTTTTCTTTTTTTGCCTCCAAAATTTCTATCCTTTCTTGCAGTCTTTTACACTTGTTGTTTATGTTTTTTCTCTTTTTCTGAGCTAGAGTTGATCTTTGCAATTTGTTTTTTAATTCCTTGTATTTTTCTTCTAGATGAGACAGGTTCTCCTGTAGTTTATGTTTTTCCTGTAGCCACTCAATTCTATTCCCCTCAAGTTCTTTTTCTGCATCATGCTGGGCTTTTTCTGCTTGGCTTTTAGCGTTGAGATTTTCCTGTTGGATATGTTCTACCTTTTCCCTCAGTTTATCATTAGCACTCAGCAAGTTATTTTCAGACTCTGATAAAGATGCTATCTGAATGTGTAAGTCCTTAATTTCTCGTTTGAGCTCTGCTACATCATGGACTTCTTTCTTTATCTATTCTACATAGGACATCTGTTGCTGGAGTTTAGATCTTAAATTCTGAAATTCTTTTCTGGCAGATTCCTCTGCTAACTGAGCAATATGAACCTTTTCTTTGAGTTGACTTATTTCCAAGTGGTTATGTTGGTCCTGATCCTTTTTATACTTCTCCAGTTCAGCTACTCTGTTTTCTAGTTCCAGTCTTTCAGCCAGGATTGTAGCAGTTTCTTGTAGGACTGCTTCTTTGGCAGCGTGCACTCTATGCATTAATTCACGCTCTCTCTCAGCCAGGAGCTCCTTTTTGCGTTCTAGAGTTGCTTTCAGAATCCCATTTTCTGTTTCTAATTCTTCGAGGCTGACTTTGAATGTTGTCTTTATCTTTCTCAGTTTTATTTTTAACTCTGGCAGCTTCTAATTTTATGTTGGTACTTTCAATGTTGTGGGAATGCTTTAGTTTATCAACTTTGCTAGTGAGTGTATGAACCTTTCTCTCAGCTTCCAGCAGTTTCTTATTTAAAATGTTGTTTAGTTCTGTAGTTGACTGAAGCTCATTTTCCAGCCATTTAAGGCTCAGCTTCAAAGACTGCTTCTCTGCCTAAAGGGGTCGGATAGTTGCCTGGGTCTCACTAAACAGCTGCTTTTGTGATCTCTGTATATTTTCAGCTTGTGATCCATGGTGGTCTCTTGCTGCTTGAATTTCTGTCACCTCAGCTCTTAAATCTTTTATAGTTTGGCACAATTTGACTTTTTCTGCTAAAAGAGCTTCCACACGTTTACTATCTCTTGTGGGATCAATGCTGATTATCTGATTATGAACCTCCTTTTTATCTCTTTCCAGCTGTCAGATCTCGGCTTCATACTTGATCTTCTGCTCTGCCAAAACACACGTCTGCTCTTCTTTTTTTGCTCACTCTGAACTGCAAGAATACTTGTTTCAAAAGTCTGTTGAAGTCTCTGCAATATTTTTCAGCATCTTCAACCACTTTTTGACAATGTTTTTGCATAGGAGCGGCCTTTATTGATGTCATTGTGACAAAACACGTTGGTAGGGGCTTGCTGAATGTCACTTCTGCTTACGTACTTATGGCAAATGAAACGCAGACGAATAATACATGCCGGGGACACTATTGCATGAGATCATGGCTTGTGCAAACCAAGCATTTGTTCAATATGAGTACATTTAAACGTGATTGAGGTTACCTTATATGGTTGATCATTTGTGCAGGCAGCTACATATGCAACTAAAACTCTAATACCTTAGCGTGGCGTTTATCTTGTATTTTTATCAACGCTCTATAGAATGTATATTGAGCTGTGCATGCGCAGTTCAGCATATATTCTTGTCACAGTACCAGTATGCTGGGATAAATGACTCCAGTGTGTATTCATGTGATTGTCTGCAAGAGAGGAAAATTAAGTAGGGAGCACTTACAAGGTGAGTATCAGTGGTTTGGGGTAATAGAACCTTTTGTATTTTTCTAGAAATATAAGCAACACACTTTAAAATTATACTGTAGTATAGTCTTGTTTTCTATTTTTATGAAAATAGCTATTAAGAAGTGCTTAAATTAACAGTAATGCTGCGTACATACGATCGCACATTCCGACAACAAAATCCATGTTTTTTTCTGACGGATGTTGTCTCAAACTTGTCTTGCATACACACGGTCACACAAATCTTGTCGGAAATTCCGATTGTCAAGAACGTGGTGGCATACAACACGTATGACAAGCCGAGAAAAATGAAGTTCAATAGCCAGTGCGGCTCTTCTGCTTCATTCTGAGCATGTGTGAAATTTTGTGCGTCTGAATTGTGTACACACGAACGGATTTTTTTGTCGGAAAATTTGAGATCCAGATCTCAAATTTTGTTTGTCGGAAATTCCAACGAAAAATGTCCGATGGAGACTACACACGGTCGGAATTTCCGACAACAAGCTCCCATCGAACATTTCCCGTCGGAAAATCCAACCGCGCATAACAGTGACATTTTCATGCAGAAACAAGAGATGTGAGACGTGTTCACATTTTCTGTGCACAGATCAAATATAAATATGCATGATCAAATATTGTATACATGACATGAAACACCCCTAAAGAAACATCTACATAGGTAAAGCTAAACTGAAACAGCACAAAAGGCTAAACCATCATCTGCTTGAAATAAATGAAAATGTGGCAGAACTTCTCCAAAGCACATCACTACAAAGAACCAATGAAATATTTATACTGAAATACCTTTTTATATGTGAATGGAAGAGGAAAACTTAAAGGCTAAGTTCACCTTTAAATAAAAAATAATAAAAGCACATATTAGTGCACATATAAAAATGTGCATTTATTATTTCTTAAAACAGGAGCCTGCAAAATATTGCAACCATGATCAACAGATCGTAAGTGCAATGTCAGGCACACACTGCCTACAGCTCTGTGCCCATACCTCTGTAGGGGATGTCATTTTTGGAGCTGTAGGAAGTGTAAATGAACTATGGGTGTACTGATCAGCACCATCTGTCACTGTGGCAGACAAGACTTGTCGTTTTCTTCATTCACATATGCCTGTAAATGAATGACACAACTGTGTGGGCAGCCCCACACAGCCACGTCACTTTCAAAATGTACCCCTAAAATGTAAAAATGTACCCACTGTCGCAGAGGAGGGGGAGGGCACCTAGAACATGTTACATGTAATACCCTAAATACAGATGTAACATGTTCTAAAAGGTGAACTTATCCTTTAACCACATCATATGACATCCTTAGAATGTGGTGATATCTGAATGATGCCTGCAGCCACAGGCATCATGCAGATATCTTTGTTTTCAGCCAGCATTTCCCTGTAATGTAAAAGCCATCCTAGCGGCTATTGAGCCACTGGATGGCTTATACAGGCAGCGGGAGGGGACAGCCCCCCCCTGTTGCCCTCCAGTGCCTTCCAGGCTCTGCCATGTGATCGGGAAGTCGGATTACTGATCCAGTGGTGGCACCGGATTACCATAGAGCTGGCCGGGGACCGAATGGTCCCCGGCCAGCTCTATGACCCTGGGAGGCCAGAAGCGGTGTCATGGCATAATTTCCAGCTCTGCCAGATGTACATACTGCCAGTTTTGTTTTCCAGGAAAGCCAAGATCAATGTTTTTTATTTTTTATCTCATGCTTTCAAGGGTAGAGGAGATATCTGGAGTCTTATTGACCCCGGGGGTCTCCATAATGAGGATGTGCCATGCCTTATTCCTATTACAAGGAATGTTTACATTTCTTGTAATAGGAATAAAAGTGCTAAAAAAAGTAAGAATCCGTGTAAAAAAATAGAATAAAATAAATATATAAAAAAAATAACAAATTAAGCGCCCCTGTCCCCTCGTGCTTGCACACGGAAGTTAACACATACGTAGGTTGCGCCCGCATATGAATATGGTGTTTACACCCCACACGCGAGGTATCGCCATGATTGTTATGCCCCGTACACACGGTCGGACTTTGTTCGGACATTCCGACAACAAAATCCTAGGATTTTTTCCGACGGATGTTGGCTCAAACTTGTTTTGCCTACACACGGTCGCACAAAGTTGTCGGAATTTCCGATTGACAACCACGCGGTCACGTACACCACGTACGACGAGACTAGAAAAGGCCGGTTCAGAACCAAGCGCGGCACCCTTTGGGCTCCTTTTGCTAATCTCGTGTTAGTAAAAGTTTGGTGAGAGACGATTCGCGCTTTTTCAGACTCGTGGCTTTCAGACCGTTTTCTGCCGTTCAGTTTGTGCTTGTGGGTTTGTATCTGCTCTTCAGTGCGTGCAGTCAGTTCGTATCAGAGTTTTCTGTGTGATCTTGCCTGCTCGTTGCTGTTTTTCAGGTCGCTCTTCACAGGCCTTGCTGTTCTTCAGTGCGTTCTGTTACTTCGTCCTGAGCAGCCGACCGTTTTCTAGCCATGTTTCGTATGCGTGCTCCTCGTAGAGCTCGTGCTGTGCGGGGGCTTGGTGTTGGGGTCCTGACCTTGACACAAGTCCAGTCCATGAACAGGGTGGGGAGGAGTTCATGGACCAAGAATTGGTTGCTTCAGCGTGACCAGTTCTGTCATATGCCTTTGCTCCGTGAGATCCGTGAGAATAATCCTGATGATTTCAGGAACTTTCTCCGGATGACGGACCCCGTGTTTCACCGTTTGTTGGCTTCGCTGACCCCCTATATCAGCAGGCAGGATACCTGCATGAGGCAAGCCATCACTCCGGAGCAGAGGTTGGTCGCTACCTTGCGGTATTTGGCCACAGGGAGAAGTCTGCAGGACTTGAAGTTCTCGACAGGCATCTCCCCCCAGGCTCTGGGGATCATTATCCCAGAGACCTGTTCTGCGATCATTCAGGTCCTTCAGAAGGAATATATGAAGGTAAGATTTTTATCCTTTAATATCACATTTTATTGTATTGAATGTTTGCTAATATATTGTATTTCTTTCCCCATTTCCTAATTACCATGATTGTAATATGCTGTGAATGTCCCCTTTGTCCTCATGCATGCTGGATTTTTATGTAATTATTATTTTAGGTCCTTCATACATATTTGCCCTTCAATAACCTCCCCAGCATGGTGTCTCCTGCCCTATATTCACCTCATGTAGTCACTTAACAATGTATTTTATCTGCTCCATAGTAGTGCTTTACCCCAAACACCCCCTAAAATGTTTGGTAATGTTATTTTTGCTTTAAATTCAGGCAGAGTGCCAGAGGCTTTTTTTGTGGTGTCCCCAATTTTTTTGTAACCCTCCCTCCCCCAACTGCTAAGTCAGCTGATCCCAATTCTCTATCCTCAATCATCTATCTGCTGACTTTGCCAATCCCATACACACTATACCCATCTCTTTACTGGTCAGATTTATGGATGAATTCCAATGGTACTGTTTAAAGTTTTTGTATCCTATTATTATCTTGATAGGTAATAGCAGAATGTCCAAATGTCCTCAAATGTGTACAATGTGTATTTATATCTTTGTATTATGACACTTCTTACCTGTCCAGTGGTCTGCCAATAGTGTAACTAAGGAGGGGCTGTTCCAAGTAATACCCATTATTTAGGCATTCATCTCTCAATGAAGTGAAGAGGGTTACCTGTCCAAGAGTCTCCCCCCCCCCCCTATAATGTTAGAAATGGCCCATGAGAGGGGGAGGGGGAATATGATAGGTGTACCTTTTTAGCTGACCCTGACAGAAATGTGTTGAGTGCCGAAAATGTCGTGATTGGGTAACCTTACAAAAAACACTGTTGGCTGGTACTTCCTAAATGCAAAAACACATTTCACTACAAGTGCACTTGCAACTGCACTGAAACTGCACTTGTAGTGCAAAGTGTATTTGCCCTTAGGAAATAACCCCCATGTTTGCATAAAACAGCAATTACATTACCCCAAAAGTGTTGTAGTGTTGAGACAATAATCCACACATTCTTGAGTAAACAACTTTTTTATAGCTGCACAATCACATGTGCATTTACCAAAGGTTTTTAAAACAAACCAACATGTTTGTTGTATAACAATTTTTGCTGTAGCATTATCAAAAATCGAAATGTCCTTTTCAGATAAAACAGGCCTGTGTAAAACCAACAAGAAAGCCAAAAAACTTGAACTTACAAAGTTCACATTAGGTAAAACCTGAAGGCTATATC
Source organism: Lithobates septentrionalis (assembly GCA_037952835.1). Classification (NCBI taxonomy): domain Eukaryota; kingdom Metazoa; phylum Chordata; class Amphibia; order Anura; family Ranidae; genus Lithobates; species Lithobates septentrionalis. The sequence continues at coordinate 970,745 of JBBDGP010000639.1, read as the reverse complement.
AGACATGAGTATTTAGGAACTGTGTTTGATATAGCGTTCAGATGGGGGGAAATCACCCCTGGAAAAGCCAAATTTGGAAGATGCACACCAAGTTCAGAATGTCAACATGTGCTATCTGCCATCAGGGGGGATCAAGGGACATGTTTTGGGGGAGCAAGCCCTTCCTCACCACTACTTTTTAATTGAGGAAGGTGTTGCACCCCCAAAACGCGTCCATTGATTTTCCGTGATGGCAGATAGCGCATGTTGACACACTGTGTGCATCCTCCAAATTTGGCTTTTCAAAACATTGCCAAAAAATTTTAAAGATTGGACCAATATCCAAAAAGGTGATTTTGTGGCCTTTTAAATTCGCCCCAAAACATCAATGATGTTATTATTTTTTTTAAATAACATCACTGATTTGTTGCTGTATGTTGTGCAATTCGAGATTACACCCCATGATCTCCCCGATCAGGATCTGGGCACTTTCAGAAGTAAAGCGTTCTGGATCCCTCACTTCATGATCACCGAAAAAGAGATAAAGAAAACAAAAACACGTATCAAAAATCTGCCACCATCCATCTCTTTTACCTGAGTCTGTGGTCGCAGACACTCACCTGTTGTGGTGCCAATCTCCACCACATCTTCTTCTTCCTCCTGCTCTTCTTGGGTTTGCGGTATTTCAGCTTCTTCCAGAGGTGGGGGGTCTCTGGTCTCCTGGGATGAGGGGTGTCTGAGTCTTTTCTCCCCTATGTAAAACAAAAATGGTATACTTAGCACACAGATATTTGATGGCAGAACTAGAAATAGGAAACATTGCTTGGAAGTGGGGTACAATTGTCTATTTTAGCCGAGTTCCAAGATGTAATTTTCTTATTGACCTTTGTCAAGCTGCAATACTTTACCGGTTTAGTACAAACTTCACAGATGGGGACCCCCCTATAGTATACACTGGAGCACCTGTGTGGCCCCCCCTAATAAAAATGGTGTTCTTGTGTCCCACACTAGTGCTCCAGTGTCCAGATGTGAAAACAGCTGCTCAGTGTCCTATCCTTACACACAATCTAGTTGGCATTTCATTCTAGTAACAAAACCATCTACACAAACAAATATTTGGCATCCAAGTAGGCCCCAAAAAAATGTGGGAAAATGCATATGGCCTAAACAATGGGGTTTTAGAGGCCCAAAGAAAAATGTTTGATACAAACGAATAATGGGCCCATGAACATTAAAGTTGCCCTTTTAAACGTTACAATTACTAAAAGCATATGGAGAAGAATGAACGGAATAACGACAGAAAGAATAGGAACACAGCACAACTACTTACTTTTTTGCAGCACTCTCTGGATCTTTCGGTACTGCTCTGGCTCTCTTAATTTCAGGTCCGACCACCGCTTCCTGAGCTGATCTTTTGATTTTCGGACCCCGAAATTCCTCTCAAGACTCCTGACCACTTTCGCCATGATCTTGGCCTTTCGGATGTTCGGGTTGGGGTAAGGCCCATACTTCCCATCATAGTCGGACTTCTTCATGATGTCGACCATCTCCAACATCTCCCCAAAGGACATTTGTGGCCTTAAAACGTCTCCTTCTGGATCGGGAAGTGTCCGGATCCGGGCTTTCCTCCTCCTCCTCCTCGTTCCTGCAATTAGCACGCACCTGCTCTAACTCCGCCATCATGCTCTTCACCCACTGCGCCGAACGAAAAGGGGCGGGGAATAGACTAGAAAGAACGTCAGGGGCGGGCGGAGTTACACGCATGCGCAGTGTATATAAAGCGTAAGACGCGTGCGTATTACGTACGATCTGTGAGCGGAGGAAGGAGCATTGGACGCGCCGATCGTAAGAACGAAGGTAAGAGACAAACTTGTGCCTATACTGCTTCTACATTGAGGCCTATATTGTAACAAGATTAGGAGAGTTTTGTCTGACATTAGGCTTTGTCTTGTGTTGTGTCTTGCAGTGAACATGGATATGGTACTCAAAGATAATGACTTCATGTCAGTATTCATAGATATGCTAAGGGAGCTGCCCTGTCTGTGGGAGATTAACCACCCCCATTTCAAGAACCAAGCAAAGAGGAAGGCAGCACTGGTGCAATTGTGTGAAATTGTGAAGCAGGTGATCCCCACGGCAGACATCACTTATTTAAAGAAATTAATTGGTGGCCTGAGGAGCACATATCTGAGGGAGCGCAAGAAAGTCCTGGATTCGCAGAGATCCAGAGCAGCAGATGACATCTATGTCCCCAGGATGTTGTCCTACGACAGGCTGCATTTTCTGGCAGGCCAGACTGAACCCAGGCCATTCCTCTCCAGTCTTCCTTCTACGCTTCCTTCCCCCCCGGCTGAGGCTTCTGACGCCCAACCTGGGCCTTCCAGGCCGCATGTGGAGGAGCCCAGATTGAGCCAGGTATAGCATTCCTCTAAAGATTTCTGCTTGTCCAACCAATGATGTTAACTAGATGTTAGTTGGGAGTACTAATTTAGGATTGGGATTGATGATGCAAAACATTACAACCATGTCCCTTTTTCATACACAGGGAAGTCTCAGCCAGGAGGTGGCCGGGCCGAGCCGGCTGGCTGATCTGCAGGTCCTTCCACCCCCCCTGGAAAGAGAAAGTGGCAGGAGGAGGAGTGCCCTAGAGGAGGCTACCGGAGGAGTCTTTTGGAGGGCTACAGAGGTCCTGGGAGCACGACAGACCGTGGAGGAGGACATTGCTGCCGTCATTGCATATAAAATGCAGAGGATGGAGGAGGGCCAACAAGTAATGTGTGAGGCCCTCATATCGGAGGCTCTGGAGAAAGGTATGAGTGGGCAAATTACACCTGAGACACACCTTTGTGATGGTCCTCCTCCTCCTCCTGCAGGTCCTCCTCCTCGTCCTCCTTCTCCTCCAGGTCCTCCCAGTCCTCCTCAAGGTCCTACTCCTCCTCCTGCCACATCTCCAACTGCACAGCCACAGCCGGGAAGGAAGCGTGTAAGGAAGACCAGAAAGTGAGGACCCTGGATCCAGTCTGGTCGGCCAAAAAATGCAGCCTCTTGTGGTACCACAGCCTGGGGACACAGATGTCATCTGCTGCTATCCGGATCTCTGCGAATCCCAGACCAGACTGCCCTCCCTTATATATGGACTCCTCAGGCCACCAATTTTGATGTTGAAAAATTGATGTCTGCCGTGGGGGTCCCAGGCTTCACTAATGTCTCCTGTTTCTCCAGTGTTGCCTTCCTCTTTGTTTGGTTCTGATCCCTTAATAAAGGATTTTTGTTTGCAATTATACTCTCCTATGTGTTTTACTTCAAAAATGACAGTTTTTTTGTGAGTATTCAGGTACATTTCAAATATACAATGTGAAATGAACAAGGGACACCAACAACAAACAATCTCCTTGAGATTAAATAATAAAAGATATCAATGGTGTTGGGGTAACTTGACACACAAAACACACACAAAAATATTCTGGAGTAAAAATAAAAATCACATTGAACAAAGATCAGCCTTGGAAAAAATCCAAACATTACAGAAAAAAAAAAGGCGTAAAATAAAAAAATATATAAAAAAAAAATGTCAGATGTGACAACTAATAACAATATATTGAGGGAATCCCAATAAAAAAACACAAAGAAAAGTTTGTGAGAAGTGTGTGTGAATATGAGCAGCAAAACTACTTAATTCTTGTCACATTCTTGTCACATTATAAAGAAGAGAAGAGAGTGCGCTGTATTAAACCATTTTTAACATTGCAGCGTGACGAAAGTGCTGTATCCATTGCGAACGCTAAGTTTACCAGAACGAGCTGTCCCGTGTCGGAATTTCTTCTGAGCATGCGTGGCACTTTGTGCGTCGGAACAGGCCACACACGGTCGGAATTGACGCGATCGGATTTTGTTGTCGGAAAATGTTATCTCCTGCTGTCCAACTTTGTGTGTCGGAAAATCCGATGGAAAATATCCGATGGAGCCCACACACGGTCGGAATTTCCGACAACACGCTCCGATCGGACATTTTCCATCGGAAAATCCGACCGTGTGTACGGGGCATTAGAGTGAGAGCAATAATTCTAGCACTATACCTCCTCTGTAACTCTAAACAGGTAAACTGTAAAACTTTTAAAGCGTAGCCTATGGAGATTTTGAGGTCTGGCACCATTCCACAAGTGTGCGCAATTTTAAAGCATGACATAATAGGTATCTTTTTATTCAGTGTAACATCATCTTTCATATTATAGAAAATTGGGGTAAATATTGTGTTTTGCTATTTTTTTTCATTACAGTGTATTTTTTCCCCAAAAAATTGCATTTGAAAAATGAATGTGTGCCATGACAAATACCGTGTGACATAACAAACTGCAATGATTGACATTTTGTTCTCTAGGGTCTCTGCTAAAGAATACATATATAATGTTTGGGGGTTCTGAATAATTTTCTAGCAAAAATTATATTTTTTCATGTAGGAAAGGTATGCCAGAATTGGCCTGGTTGGGAACTGGTTGATTTTTGGAAATGTTGAATACAAACCTACAAGGATGAAACTTGGGAAAGGATTTATGACACTGTAATAAAACTTTTTGCTTTGAGTATTCCAGTAGAATTAGACTTTCTAAATTTTAATTCATTAATGCCAATGTGCAACACTTTGAAGCTTGTTAATTTATTGTTGAATTACATGCCATCCTTTACTATTCTATTCTAATCTATTCTATTCTATTCTATTCTATTCTATTCTATTCTATCAGTATGCAATGCCATTGTTCAGAATCTGTTTATATTTCATGTTATGACTCTTCAGTTTTTATTTGTCACACTTGAAGAGTCAAGTGCTTTGAAAGCTTGTATTTTGAATTTTTTTTACTAAAACGGTATCACTATACATTTTGACCTCTCTACCTGTGTATTTATTCCTGGCTAACATTGTAAATCATCATTTTTGCTTGTAACTTTCTTTAAAAGTTGACAATGTTTCTATCTCATTTTATTTTATGTTACCCATTTTGAAAACATTATTGGAAAAGAAAAGGGCATTTAAAGTGCAAAAAAATATATTTTTATCATTTAAAAGTCATGGTAATAAAACAAAAACTCATAGATGTCAACTGGGCATAAACCTACCAACATACGCAGTTACATTTTTTTTGTGGCTTTGTACAGAGTAGGGACGAGTTATAATCTCTATCAAATCTGTATAACAATTGGTTTTATTTTTACTCACTTCTGTATCCTTGTTGTTCTAGTGACACTTGATCTTATTTTTTTTTTGTACTGTGTAATAGGGACAGGCAGCAATGCAAAACAAAAAGATGTTCTTCTATCCATTTTTTCCAAAACAAAAAGTTAAACTTGAGTTTTCAAAATGTTCTTTATCATGATGTATTTTACCTGACAATTGTGTGGTCAAATTAAATTTATGTAATTTTTTCCCACAAATAGAGCTTTCTTTTGGTGGTATTTGATAATCACTGGGTTTTTTACTTGTTGCGCTATAAGTGAAAAAAAAGTCAGACAATTTTGAACAAAAAAAGCAAAATTTTTTACTTTCTGCTATAAAATACAACCAATAAAAAAAATAAAATATCATCCATCCAACTCTTTACCTGGCATTACTTAACCACTTCAGCCCCGGAAGGATTTACCCCCTTCCTGACCAGAGCACTTTTTACAATTTGGCACTGCTTCGCTTTAACTGCTAATTGCGCGGTCATGCAATGCTGTACCCAAACGAAATTTGCGTCCTTTTCTTCCCACAAATAGAGCTTTCTTTTGATGGTATTTGATCACCTCTGCCATTTTTATTTTTTGCGCTATACACGGAAAAAGACCGAAAATTTTGAAAAAAAATGATATTTTCTACTTTTTGTTCTAAAAAAAATCCAATAAACTCAATTTTAGTCATACATTTAGGCCAAAATGTATTCGGCCACATGTCTTTGGTAAAAAAAATGTCAATAAGTGTATATTTATTGGTTTGCGCAAAAGTTATAGCGCCTAAAAACTCGGGTACATTTTCTGGAATTTACACAGCCTTTAATTTATGACTGCCTATGTCGTTTCTTGAGGTGCTAAAATGGCAGGGCAGTACAAAACCCCCACAAATGACCCCATTTTGGAAAGTAGACACCCCAAGGAAATTGCTGACAGGCATGTTGAGCCCATTGAATATTCATTTTTTTTGTCCCAAGTGATTGAATAATGACAAAAAAAAAATTACAAAAAGTTGTCACTAAATGATATATTGCTCACACAGGCCATGGGCATATGTGGAATTGCACCCCAAAACACATTTAGCTGCTTCTCCTGAGTATGGGGATACCACATGTGTGGGACTTTTTGGGAGCCTAGCCGCGTACGGGGCCCCGAAAACCAATCACTGCCTTCGGGATTTCTAAGGGCGTACATTTTTGATTTTACTCCTCACTACCTATCACAGTTTTGAAGGCCATAAAATGCCCAGATGGCATAAAACCCCCCCAAATGACCCCATTTTGAAAAGTAGACACCCCAAGCTATTTGCTGAGAGGCACGGTGAGTATTTTGCAGCTCTCATTTGTTTTTGAAAAATAAAGAAAGACGAGAAAAAACATTTTTTTTTCTTTTTTCAAATTTCAAAACTTTGTGACAAAAAGTGAGGTCTGAAAAATACTCACTATACCTCTCAGCAAATAGCTTGGGGTGTCTACTTTCCAAAATGGGGTCATTTGGGGTTTTTTTTTGCCACCTGGGCATTCCATGGCCTCCGAAACTGTGATAGGCAGTGAAGAGTGAAATCAAAAATTTACGGCCTTAGAAAGCCTGAAGGCGGTGCTTGGTTTTCGGGGTCCCGTACGCGGCTAGGCTCCCAAAAAGTCCCACACATGTGGTATCCCCGTACTCAGGAGAAGCAACAGAATGTATTTTGGGGTGTAATTTCACATATTCCGATGGCATGTTTAAGCAATATATCATTTAGTGACAACTTTGCGCAAAAAAAAATAAAAAAAATAAAAAATTGTCTCTTTCCCGCAACTTGTGTCACAATATAAAATATTCCATGGACTCGACATGCCTCTCAGCAAATAGCTTGGGGTGTCTACTTTCCAAAATGGGATCATTTGGGGGGGTTTTGAACTGTCCTGGCATTTTATGCACAACATTTAGAAGCTTATGTCACATCACCCACTCTTCTAACCACTTGAAGACAAAGCCCTTTCTGACACTTTTTGATTACATAAAAAAATAAATTTTTTTTGCAAGAAAATTACTTTGAACCCCCAAACATTATATATTTTTTTAAAGCAAATGCCCTACAGATTAAAATGGTGGGTGTTTCATTTTTTTTTTCACACAGTATTTGCGCAGCGATTTTTCAAACACATTTTTTGGGGAAAAAACACACTTTTTTAAATTTTAATGCACTAAAACACACTATATTGCCCAAATGTTTGATGAAATAAAAAAGATGATCTTAGGCCGAGTACATGGATACCAAACATGACATGCTTTAAAATTGCACACAAACGTGCAGTGGCGACAAACTAAATACATTTTTAAAAGCCTTTACAGGTTACCACTTTAGATTTACAGAGGGGGTCTACTGCTAAAATTACTGCCCTTGATCTGACGTTCGCGGTAATACCTCACATGCATGGTGCAATTGCTGTTTACATTTGACGCCAGACCGACACTTGCGTTCGCCTTAGCGCGAGAGCAGGGGGGACAGGGGTGCTTTTTTTTTTTTTTTCTTTATTATTATTATTTTTTTTTTATCTTATTTTTAAACTGTTCCTTTCATTTATTTATTTTTAATCATTTTATTGTTATCTCAGGGAATGTAAATATCCCCATCATAGCAATAGGTAGTGACAGGTACTCTTTTTTGAAAAAATTGGGGTCTATTAGACCCTAGATTTCTCCTCTGCCCTCAAAGCATCTGACCACACCAAGATCGGTGTGATAAAATGCTTTCCCAATTTCCCAATGGCGCTGTTTACATCCGGCGAAATCTAAGTCATAAAATGGTTGTAGCTTCCGGTTTCTTAGGCCATAGAGATGTTTGGAGCCACTCTGGTCTCTGATCAGCTCTATGGTCAGCTGGCTGAATCACCGGCTGCATTTTCAGGTTCCCTGTTGAGACAGGAGAGCCAGGGAAAAACACGGAAGACGTTGGGGGGGGGCATTCCCTCCCACGGCTTGTAAAAGCAGTCTAGAGGCTAATTAGCCGCTAGGATTGCTTTTACATGAAAGCCGACCACTGGCTGAAAAGAATGATACCAAGATGATACCTAAACCTGCAGGCATCATTCTGGTATAACCACTCAAAGTCGTGAATGGCGTACCTGAAGACAAAAAAATGGTTAACAATAAAGCACAGTAAACGGTAAAGTATAAAAAATTGCATACCTGAAAAGCAAACTTGATAAAACATAATAACAATAAAACATTGCAGAATAGAATACAGTAAAAAAAGAGCAGAACAATATAGAGAATAGAGAGAGAGAGAACAATAAAACAACAACTATTTTTTTTTATTTTATATTTTTGTATGTGTTTTTTTTTTTTTTTTTTTTTTACACTTTTTTTTATAACTGTAACTTTTATAACTGTAACCGGTTCCAGGTTCGGGTCTCTCAAAATGCGATGGCATCTTGGGAGACCCTGTGAAAGTGTGCCTAGTCTGTGCAATGCTGTACCCTATGCTAATACTCAACTAGTGCATGGTAGCGTTCAAAACATTCACCAATGCAAAGACCAGGATTGTCAGGACAGGAGGGACAATAATAGCAGGTGTCACGCCTATATCCACGCTTGCTGCAGACACAACATCTTTTTTGGGGGGGTTCGCTGGGTAGGGGTACTCGGGAGGACATAAAGAAAATGCCTCTCATGCAGCCGACTGCATTTGGTTGGGGATGTGGATGGGGGAAGTACGGGCGCTGCAGAAGCGGTGGGTTCCCAATTAGGATTGGCGAATGCAGCAGGAAGGGCATTATGGGCACGACGGGCCTGTGTTTGTCTTTTTGGTGGCAGCGGGACACTACTTGTGCTTGCCACCTCACCAGCTTGAACTGCACTTATGGGACTCGCCACGTCACCAAGTGTTACTGCAGTGCTGGTTTGACTACGACCGGGGTGTACTAGGCCGCTGGTGCTTGCCAGTTCACCAAAACGCTACCAAAAAAACTGTTAGCGATCGCAGGGATCAGGCCTGACTCTGCGAACGCTGCAGTTATGCGTTTAGTGTTTTGTAAGTGACAGTGATCGATCGATACTGCACTTGGGTGGGCTGGGCTGGGCCGGGCGGAGGGGCAAAACTCAGGTGCTAGCAGGTATCTGGGCTGATCCCACTAACACTGCATTTTTGGGAACCCTAAACTGCTGGGGACGCCAGTATAGATCTGATCGGATCAGATATTGATCCGTTCAGCTACTATACCACTAAGGGAGGTATACGGTGCGTGCGTGGGTGTTAGCGGTACTGGCGCTAACCTGACGCTGCCTGGGGCTGGTGCTTGCCAGTTCACCAAAACGCTACCAAGAAAACTGTTAGCGATCGCAGGGATCAGGCCTGACTCTGTGAATGCTGCAGTTATGCGTTTAGTGTTTTGTAAGTGACAGTGATCGATCGACACTGCACTTGGGTGGGCTGGGCTGGGCCGGGCGGAGGGGAAAAACGCAGGTGCTAGCAGGTATCTGGGCTGATCCCGCTAACACTGCGTTTTTGGGAACCCTAAACTGCTGGGGTCGCTATTATAGATCTGATCGGATCAGATATTGATCCGTACAGATACTATACCACTAAGGGAGGCGTATGCTGCGTGCGTGGGTGTTAGCGGTACTGGCGCTAATCTGACGCTGCCTGGGGCGACGCATATCACCGCCGGCTAACACTCACTGCCCTACCACTTCTAACTGTCACAAACTGACACCAATCAGTAATCAGAAAAAAAAAAAATACTGCTTGGTGTCAGTTTGTGATTGGGGGGGGATCGGGGGGCGATCGGGGGGGGGGGGGTCGGGGGTGTTTTATGTGCCTGGCATGTTCTACTGTGTGTGTGTTTTGTGCACTTACATGTCTTCTCTCCTCGGCGCTGGAACGGAAACTGCAGAGCCGAGGAGAGATGACATCACATCCTCTGCCTGTGTGTACTATACACAGGCAGGGGATGTCTCTCATTGGCTGGGAGCGATCGCGAGGGGGGGGGCCACGATCGGATGGCCTCCCCCTCATCACGGAACGCTCCCAGTCAAATGCCGACCGCCGCTGGCACCGGGGGGTCCGATCGGACCCCCCGCCCGCGGGAGGCAGATCACGTATGGGTACGTGATTCTGCCTGCCCGTGCCATTCTGCCGCAGTATATCTGCGTTAGGCGGTCGGCAAGTGGTTAAAGCGGTGCTCCAGCCCCTCTACAGAAAATTTTAAAGTCAGCAGCTACATATACTACTAGAACACTTACCTGTCCTGAAATTTAGCAATGTTGGCACCCCGCCCGATGTTTCCATCGGCTCTCGGGGGCTGCCGCCTCCATAGCCTGTAAGGGAAACCGGCAGTGAAGCCTTGCGGCTTCACAGCTGATTCCCTACTGCGCATGTGCGAAGCACGCTGTGCTTCCTGAATGGCCCAGTGGCGGGGAAAGAGGAGGGGGCGAACTTCTGATGAACCTCACCACAGCGAGGTCCGATGGAAGTGGAGACAGGTACCCGCTCCCCCTCCCCCCGAAAGGTGTCAAACGTGGCACCAGAGAGGGGGAGGGGACAGATAAGTGGAACTTCCACTTTTGGGTTGAACTCCACTTTAAAGTGGCTGTAAAGCTACTGTGTTCTCCTCATGGAAACCCCTAGTGTTAGATAATGTTATGTGCCCCAGTGTATGTGCTTTATAAAAAAAAAAAGCTGTTTTATACCTTATTTCAGAACACTGCTCGGCACTCACGTGACTGCCCACCTCTCTCTTCTCTCAATCTGACAGCTACAGAGGGAGGGGCTGATGTCAGCCGGGAGGAGGGGAGGAGAGGGGTGGGCAGGCATGTGAGCGTCGAGGGACGCTCTGAAATAGGGTATAAAATGGCATTTTTTTAAAAAGCACATACACTGGGGCACTTACGATTATCAAGCACAGAGGATTGTATGAAAATTGGCAAGTAATTTTAGCAGCAGGAAGGGAGGGGTGGGCACTGACAGCTGAGACAGCTGAGAGGCGGGGGGGGGAGGACAGAGAAGAGACAGCGGATGATGGAGGCATGTAAACTGACCACGGTATCAGGGGCTCAGCAGCCATGATAAACATGGTCAGTTTACAGAGGGGAGGGCAGCATGAGGCAGGGTCAGCCAGGTATTTTAGGTGATACAAAGGGCCAAATTACACAGTACAAGCACTGTGCTGTTATTTGTGCTTTAGAGGAACAGGATCCATTTTTTTAGGGTAACAACCACTTTAATCTCAATATACATAACATACCTACACAAATTAGAGGTCTTATAACCCACATACTCATTGCAGCATATCTGACTAGTACATTGAATAAGAAATCAATTATTGCTCCTAATGTCACTGAAGTAATTTTAAGGGTCAAGACACAATACTTACATAAAAAACATTTTGCCGCTTATTCCAACACCTTAGGTACCTTTACATCACGTTGGGCTCCTTGGGTTCTACGCTTCCCAGTTGACGACTAATAGAACCCAAACATAATCCTAGTTCTAGGTGGGTTTCAAGGTATCTCTCTGTAAAATGGTACTTGATTTTTGTTATTTTTATATTTTATATTTCTTTACTGTTCAGTATACATAAATAGTCTGTTAAGAGATTTAGACTATGTACAATTGTAATATGAATTTTAATTATTCATATTTAATTATATCAATGCTTTCACTTTAAGTAAAATATATGTATATGTGGTAAAATTTTTGAAACTTTTATGTAATTTGTTTGCTACTCTACTGTACATTGTATGATTTCATATGGTCTAAGCTTCAATAAAAAAAAAATGAATATTTTTTTTTTTTAAATCAAATTTCTTTATAAATGTAAACTAATATGTATTCTGCTACATATTTTTGGTAAAAAAATCCCAATAAGTGTATATTGATTGGTTTGTACAAATGTTATAGGGGGTTATTTATGAAAGGCAAATCCACTTTGCACTACAAGTGCAAAGTGCATTTGAAATTGCACTGAAAGTGCACTTGCAAGTGCAGTCTCTGTAAATCTGAGGGGTAGAGCTGAAATGAGGGGAAGCTCTGCTGATTTTATTATCCAATCATGTGCAAGCTAAAATGCTGTTTTTTATTTTCCTTGCATGTCCCCCTCGGATCTACAGCGACTGCACTTCCAAGTGCACTTTTAGTGCAATTTCAAGTGCACTTTGCACTTGTAGTTTGCACTTGTAGTGCAAAGTGGATTTACCTTTAGTAAATAACCCCCATGGTGTCTACAAACTATGGGATATATAATGGAAGTTTTATTGTTTAATTTTTTTTTTTATACTAATAATGGCGGCAATCAGCAACTTAGAGTGGGACTGCAATATTGCGGCGGTCAAACAGACACTAACTGACACGTTTGACACTTTGTGGGAACCAGTGACACTAATACAGTGATTAGTGCTAAAAATATGCACTGTCACTGTACTAATGACATTGGCTGTGAAGTGGTAAAACATCCAGGGTGATCAAAGGGTTAAATGTGTGCCTAACCAGTGTTTATGTGTACTATGGTTGCTTTTTTTACTAAGGAATGTCAAAGATTTATTACCTGCTTTGCAGGGAAAAACATTTCATCACACCCCTGCTGACTGGTCAGATGGTGAGGAGAGATATAGGACGTAGCTCTGTAAACAAGTCAGTGGACATCCATTGGCCAGCACTGATTGACATCTGCCGTGACTAATCACAGCAGAAGCAGTGCGCCGGTGCCACGCGCGTGCGCCCCCTAGACAGAAGAGCAGAATCAAGTATTTATACTGTACGTGATTCTGCACAGAACGGCCGCAGTCTGTTATGCTATGGGGCAGTCGGCAAGTGTTTAACAAAGTGTACAGTATATTAAAGTTAAGGTGACACTAGCTCTAGTTTAAAAAAAACATATTTAAGTATGTATTCTTAACTTTAAAATGTCACTTCTATTGCTCTCAGGCTCCTCCAAACCTCCATATTTTTTTTTTTTTACTACTCTAATCCGTCCTTCTATTAGTCTATTAGTCTATTGTCCCACTGTATGTAGGAAGGTAACCACCTTCTTTTGTTCATTCCCAAGATGGGCTCGCGACTATGCACTATGGGATTTGTATTGTGCATGGAGCAGTGCTTACGACGGCAATCAGTATGCACTGCTTGCCCCAAACGAACAAAATGAGACAGAAAAGAAGAGGTTCAGAAGTCAACTGAGGACATTACTAGGAAGAATAAAAACTCAGTAGGAAAATTATTTCAAGAAAAATAGATAACAAGGCCATTAAGTAGTGGATGTGTATGGATTATTTTTGGAAAATAAGGATATCATTAAGTGTCAGTTTAAATCATGTAAACAAATACAATCAAAGGGCATGTACAAAGAGCAACTAGCAAGGTCAGGCTAAAGAGTACACATTTCAGGTAAGTATACCAAAATAGGAAGTGAGTAGAAATGTAGCGCTAGTGAAAACAGTGCAAAAAACTGTGTAAAAATGTGAAAAACATATGAAAAAACATATGAATGAAAAATGCAATCAACAAGTAAATAAGTCCCAATAAAATATATTCAAAAAACCAAAGTGCAGCGCTAGGAGTATCCAGCATATACTAGACCCTTTTAAAAAACAAATAAAATAATTATTGAACATATACATATGACACCATCAAATGTGAAAAGCTAGGCAAAAGCCCTGCTTTAATTGGCCAAGTGTCCAAATAAAAACAAGGACAGCAAATAGTGAAAGTTCATAACATGTGAGGTAAAGAAAGGTGTCTTCTCCAAACGGAGGTTAACAGTAGACGCTGGGAGGCGTGTGTGCACTCAAATGGGAAGGTGACAGCAGATACCACAGCACATAGATCTCCAATGAGTATAAATGGATACCCTTACCGGATCTGTAGGACTCACATACCATATAGCAGTGTGTCAAATAGGCATAAGGGGACGATCTCCTGTGATATCAAGCCGGATGGTATCCCACAGGCCACGGTCACGGAAAGGAAGTGATGATCACAGGTGGAAGTTGAACAGCTCCTGCATACGTCCTCCAATTCTGGACCGGGAAAATCCAAAGACAGCAGTTCAAAATAGGGCCATGGAAAAAGAAAAAAGGAAGCTCCACATGGTGTAGGTCAAAAAAATTGCATTTATTGGATAAAAACCATATAAATAAAAGTGATCACAAAAAGATTAAAAATGGCAATGTGGGAAGCTGAAAATGAGTGATAAATCTCAAATGGGTCAATCCCAAAGGGTGGTGAATAAACCACAGGTGAAGAATGGTTCATATAGAGGCCAGGAGCACATCAGACTGAAAATTTTATCATACAGGGAGTCAGGAACACCAGGTATAATGTTGACACTAGATATCACAGAAGAAAGTAAATGGGTACTCTTACCGAAACCGGTGGAGCTGGATGTCAGCGACACCAGATGAAACGAGCATGAATAACGGAAATCCCGATGTAGCAGGAACGGTTCAAAGTGTCCTGGAGTAGTTCGCAAGAAGACTGGAACAGACACCGGTGTCCTCGGGGGTCAGTACTTCTCCAATACAGATACCACAGAAGAGCCGGCCCTTGGGCCAATGATGGCCGGATGGATGGATCAAGCGGGCTCATGATGAAAATATGTAAAAAAGAAGAAGGCTCCGGATGGTGCAGATCAAAAACAAATCGGGTGTTTATTTTCATAAAAACCAGCATACAATAAAATTGTGATCACAGATAAAAAAGCAATGTGGAGAGCAAAAAAGCAAAGCCCATGGTTTGCTATGGTGGGCGTTAGGCGGAGGGGGCAGCTAGAAGTGCTGGCAGGTCACCCCAGAAAAGGAGGATCGGGGCTGCTCTGTGCAAAACCATTGCACAGAGCAGATAAGTATAACATGTTTGGTTTAAAAAAAAAAAAAAAATTACAATCTCTTTAAGTATTAGCCCCTCCCAATCTTGTTTAAAACGTACCCTAGATGTAATAGTCTTTGCGGCATTGTAGCATCCTAAAAAAACTTTCACAATGCTACTTTTACCAAGCAAACAATATCGCAACATGCTACTATACAAAGGTTCAGAGAAGTAACTGTGGTTCCGAGAAGTGTTAAAAAGTTCAAAAACTTCTAAGAATGTGAAGTCAATTTTCTACTTGCGGGAGTTCAGATAGAGATGTTCCTTGAAGGAAGTAGTTATTAGCCATAATCAGTATGGAGCTTCCCATTTGTCAACATCACTCAGAGATTCCAGCTGTGGCTGCACAGGAAACACAATTATGTTAAGTTCTAGCAAGCGCACACTGTGAAAAAATCAAAATGCTCTATATATTCACGTCTGAAACACTTAATGAGATCTCAGATCATACATCAATGTGTAAATGAATATTTGATTAATCTATTACCTCCAAGGAGCTTCACATGTATTAATGCCTAATAACAAAGTTCCAAATACATCAACCCATGAGCTGAATACATGCAATTGCAGTTCCAGTTCCAATTATGTTACTCATGTCTCTTGTAGATGGATGTTAAAGTCATTGTATGTGTTTTGGGTAGAGTGGGGGAAGGGATAGAACCCCTGTATGGTTTTATTGCTATCAGAGGCTCTATTTGAGAGATTTATCCTGACTTTCAACCTTTTTCACCAGGCAGGAAGTGAAGGAATCTCTTCAACTGCAGTATAACCTGACAAGAATTCTGATCCTTCCCCATTCTATCCAAAATAAAAAATGATACAAAATGTTGGTCTTTAATTGGGTGTTCTGGAAAGGGGTAGAGCACACTGAATAAGTAGGCCTTTAGGGCCGGTTCACAGCACAAAAGCTCAGATATGTTTCTGCACGTATATTTTTCACACATTTTTTTATGCATTTCAGTGCTTTTTTATGTGTTCCAGTGTGCTTTTTCCCTAATTTTTTATTCATCTTACAGCAAAATTCCAGCCTGTATAAAAAAAATTAAAAGTCAGCAAGTACAAATACTGTAGCTACTAACTTTTAATGTAAGGACACTCACCTGTCCAGGGAGCCCACATTGTCAGCACCCCAAGCTGATCCGTCCATTGGCTTTGGGTGTAGGGGAAACCGGCAGTGAAGCCTTCAGGCTTCACAGTAGGTTCCCTACTGTGCATGTGCGAGTTGCGCTGTGCTTTCTGAATGATCCTGTCATCTTCTTGGACACACACAGGTCCCAGAAGGCAGCAGAGGGTAGGAGGAGGGCTTGATGCAATCGTAGAAGTGACGTAACATACCACGGCGAGGTAGGATGGAAGTCCAGCTAAAAAACAGCAGATAAGGTAAGAAAAAGACTAGAAAACCAAAAAAGATATCCAACTAGGGGGGTTGTCTTCTGTATTGCTTAAGAACTAGTTGGAACTCTGCTTTCAATCGGAACTAACCCCTCCTATAATTTTTTGCCAAGGAAACTCATCTTGGCCTCTGTTTGATCTTCAACTGCCATGATGTTGCACATGTGATCAGTTATGACTCCAACCATATGATGGTTTGACAGTTGGTTGAGAACACAACCAATGTGACAGTTACATTCCCAGCACGTGCCGGTAATTTAACTGTTTTTTGAAACGGCTAAATAGCTGTGCTTAGTTATGCTTTAGGCCCCTTTCACACTACCGAGAGCACAAAGTCGCACGATTTTGACGCGATTTTGCAGCCGCGATTTTGATGTGATTTTTGCCGCGATTTCATGGAATGCCTGTGTAACTCACATCAAAGTCGGACCAAAGTAGTGGAGGGACTACTTTGAAGTCGGCGCGACTTGAAGTCGTACTAATATGAATGGTAGTCATTAGAAATCATGGGGAACAACTTGTCATACGACTTTCCAGCCTCAAGTCGTAGGACAAGTCATACAAGTGTGAAAGGGGCCTTAGACTACTTTCACACTGGGGTGGGGCATTATAGCGGTGCTTTCCGGCCGCTAGCGGAGCTCTTTTAACCCCCGCTAGCGGCCGAATAAAGGGTTAAAAATGCCCGCAAAGCGCCGCTGCCGAAGTGCTTTGCAGGCGCAAAAACACCTGTAAAACGCATCGGTGTAAAAGTAGTCTTAATGCTCTTTTCACTCATGTGATTTCCAGTGCACTGACATCTCAGCATCCCTACTGGGGGTTGTTGGGAGTGGAGGTGTCATCTTTTCATTTTTTCTGTAAAAAGGTGAACTAACACTGTAAGTATGCCTGTGTGAACGAGGCCTAACGGCTTATTCAGATGGGTGCTGACACCTGCCCTGTGTCCTGAGTCACTGTCATCTGTGTCTGCATCCACCTCAGAGCCAGGTGCAGGGAGACTGTAGAAGTGGATACAGATGCAACAGCTGCACAGATCCAAACAAACACTGTCTGCGTTCAGATTTGTGCACCCACTCCTGCCCGTATGTCAAATGTTCCATCCGTGCAGCCACTGCATCGACACCTGCTCCTATAGGCTTCCTGCACATAGCTCTGAGGTGGACACTGACACAGAAAGCAGAGGCTCAGCACACAGAACTGGTGTCAGCACCCATCTGAATAAGCCCCAATAACATGTGTTGAGGGGACTATGGAAATAAATTAAAGGGAATAAAGTCAACAACTCTCAACATGCTGAATGAGGCAGATGAGTGATCCTGGCAGAACGATGATGGTGTGATCAACACTCCATCACATCATTCTGGAGATCATTATGGCCCTCTTGTGTGTATAGAGAGTTTGAAGCCCTGACATGGCTGTGTACAATATACAGTGCATACATATACTGTATAAGGACCATAGGGACACATTACTGTCAAAGTGTACATCCAGACTCTGCTTATGGCGAGTGAAACTTCCACAGGATGGCCTGTGCACACCGGGCTCATATAGTACATAGGACCTGTCAATAGGTCATATATGGATAGTCTGGGTATGATACACAGGACCTGTCTATGGGTCATATATAGAGAGTCTAGGTATAGTACACAGGACCTGTCAATGGCAGTTAGAGTGTTGAGACAAACCATTTAAGCTGGCAGGGCTGGTTTTAATGGTCAACGTTTATTCATTTGTGTAAAGTCCATCTAAATCTGCTTGTCTAATGCTAACCTCTCCATAGACTGACAATGCTGCTGTCCAAGGGTGTTTCCGTTGCTTCTCCAGCCAGAGTGGAGACACCCTTAGGCTGTCTATAGAGGTATCGTTTTTTTCAATCAGCCGGGAGACTGATGGAATAAAACTAAAATGATTACCCAATCATCACATAACAAGGTGAAAAGAGGGATTCTCCCCACTGTGCCATTATATTCATTGTACAGCGGGAACTCCTCCACTGTCAGAAAACACTGATCAGTGGCTGCAGCCAGCTGATTTAAAAACATTTCCAACAGTCTTGTTCTTTACATTGACTTCTTTCAAACAGGACTGCCATAGATGGATCGAAATTTGGCTGGTCCTTGCTAAACCTGATTAATTTTGATCCATCTATGGGCAGCTTAAGACAGGAAGTGAGTTACTGGCCAGGTCACCAGGTGAAAATAAACAAAGAAAGACTATGAATCAAAAACAAATGCAGCCATCGCATTTAATGGTTGGTAAGTGTAGGTATCTGCTGTCTCTACAGTCTGAATTTGTAAATGCCCGTAAATACTATATATTATGTATTCACTCTCTGCCCCTGATTTGTTGGTTTTGAAACCCTGGAAGAAGGAAGTAGAAAGAGAGAGAGAGAAAGTCTCAGCCACATTCCCTGCCAGTGCTGCAAATCCACAAGCCAGAAGAGACATTTAGGCAAGTGTTCCTATGGTGTAATAGTTTAACTGCAGCTGCAGAGTGTATATATAAACCCTTGTAGGAGACAGATTATCTCTGCCCTGTCCTTGTATTTATTTCACATGCACAGTGCCAGATAGCTAGGCCTGTGCTACTGTATGTATGTAGTGGTTACCTTGCAGTATATTAGTAAGTGAACCTGTTTATTATAATAGAGTTTATGCACTGCTCTTGTTATTTTTGAAACTACTAGAGAAGGACTAAAGTTCAGAGTAGATAGGTTGACTCTGAGTTCCAGTGCAACACCACAGCTGCTGCCGTTGAGAAGTTGCATTCCAGGCTGGTAGGATGACAGCTGGAGGATACCCCCATAGCCATTAATCTTTTCTTCAGGTCTCTGACACAAAGACGGAAACTGCATCATCCTCTGGGGCCCCTGAAAATGGACTTTGCTGCAACATTCACCCTGAGGTATTGCTATTAACTATATATACCCAGATATACTGGCACAATTCCACTAAGTCTCCTATCGAGCCCTTTGCTGATAATACCGGTTTGTACATTGGATGTATGTACTTTTATTAATCTCTTCTTATATAAAACTTATATTATTTCTATACTGGTGTGCATCTATGTACGTATGGTTAATGTCATATGCTGAGTGCAGTAGTAGGTTTCTGACTGGACAAGGTGGAGAACATGTAATAGCCTTCTCACCTCTCCACCTCATCCAATCCAAAAATATCCATACCTGGAACTTTTCCTTAGGGCACCCCTACAGCGTGGTGGTAATGTCTTTTTTTTTTTTTAATAACGAACATGTTATACTTACTCGCTTTGTGCAGTGATTTTGCACAGAGCAGACCAGATCCTCCTCTTCTTGGGTCCTTCACCGGCGCTCCTGTCCCCTGTCTCCTGCTTAATGCTCCCACAGGAAACATCATGCTATGAGGGAACCCAAGCAACTGCTCTGTGCGTCCATTCAAACAAGAAGCCGTGGCTCAGCCCCACCCCCCTCCTCATTGGCTCACTGACTTTGACAGCAGCGGGAGCCAATGGCACTGAGGGGGGCTGCTGCAAGCAGGTTTTTTTATCTTAATGCATAATGCATTAAGATAAAAAAAGCTTCTGCCTTTAGAACCACTTTAAGAGATTTGTGTATTTCTAATATTGCGCTAATAGAGCCGCTCCCTTTCATTTTTTTTTTTTTTCGCAATAATAAATGTCCTTCATGGCAGTGCTCAGCTACCAATTCACATTTTTTAACAATACGTTGAAAATTAGCCTTGGAAAAGACCAGAAAAAAAGCAACATTTGTTTGCTTAGTTCACTCACCCTGCTGGCTATTGGATGTAAAAGTAAACCAAATAATATATTTTCTTGAAGCAGCTTAGAGACTTTAAACAGCCTTACTAATTTTTATTTTTTTTATTTTTTTTAGCAGTCTCTGTGTTATGAAAGAATAGAAAGAAACAAGGAGAAGTGTTTCTTTGTTTAACATAAACCCCCCCCTTCCCATCACCACCAACACACACACAGGCTCAGCTTTGAGTCATTCGTTCCTAACATTTAATTAAATTGTGACACCTTGACAGCTAGCAAGCAAAAATACATAGAATAATCAACTAAACTTCTCAGACCTGACAGGATTTCTTTCAATTAGGTGCTATTAAGGCTCATACGTATTGAATTTCAGTGTCCGCAAAACTCAAATATTCCCTGGAAAAAAAAAAGATGGGTAAGTAAACAATATGTAATATCTGAATCTTTTAATAGACGTTTGAGTGCTATAATTTAAACACTGTTCTTTTTTTTATTTTACCTACATTCACTAACTCTAAGGTATTAAAGGAGCTCTCCTCTTCTATTATTTGGGTAGAGTATGTAGAAAGCAAATTCAGTCTTGCGAAAGTGCTTTGAATTGACAGATTGGCATACTGTATCTCCCAAACTTTTGAGATGGGAATGAGGGACACCTATCAGCAAACGTATGCAGGCATAGGACACACCCCTTGCCAGGTCCCCGTAAAGGAGAATTGTACAAAAAAACAAAATTGGTTAAACCCACAAGTCTTTTTTTTACCACTACTATTCCTTTATATTGGCTTTTGGAATTTACAAATGCAGAAATTTAGAAATCAGATGAAATGTTTAGGGCTGGAAAACACTTTTTGATAGATAAAAAGTGCATTTTCTATACAACTATATAGATCAGACCAAAATGAGGGACAAATGAGGAGGAATGAGAAAGAGAGGGACATTGCTCCAAATTAGAGACAGTCCCTCAAAATCAGGGACAGTTGGGAGCTATGGATTGGGATGTATTTGCATAGGATGTAGATTTAGAGGAACATGCCTCACCTGTTCTAGCTTATATTCACTTTTGTATGAAGATGTTACTGGTTGTAAAAACTATTATGCCCCGTACACACGGTCGGATTTTCTGACGGAAAATGTGTGATAGGACCTTGTTGTCGGAAATTCCGACCGTGTGTGGGCTCTATCACACATTTTCCATCGGAATTTCCGACACACAAAGTTTGAGAGCTTGCTATAAAATTTTCCGACAACAAAATCCGTTGTCGGAAATTCCGATCGTGTGCACACAAATCCGACGCACTAAGTGCCACGCATGCTCAGAATAAATTAAGAGACAAAAGCTATTGGCTACTGCCCCGTTTATAGTTCCGACGTATGTGTTTTACGTCACCGCGTTCAGAGCGATTGGATTTTCCGACAACTTTGTGCGACCGTGTGTATGCAAGACAAGTTTGAGCCAACATCCATCGGAAAAAATCCATGGATTTTGTTGTCGGAATGTCCGATCAATGTCCGACTGTGTGTACGGGGCATTAAAGTGATTTTAAATGCTCTTAAAAAAATAATAATAACAAACAGGTTTGGAATTGCACAGAGCAGTCCTGAATGTGCTCTTCTCGGGTCCCCAGCCGGCGCTCCCCCCTGCCGAGTTCCCCCAATAGAAAGCCACTCATGCAGGCTCACTCCAGAGCCTTCGCTATCTTCGTCTATTGACACAGACAGCAGGAACTCAAACTAGTCCCCCACTCCCTCGTCACTGGCTTTGATTGACAGCAACAGGAGCTAATGGCTTCTGCTGCCTCAGCAAAGCCTGAGAGACCAGAAAGTGAAAAGAGAGAAGAGCTGCAGATGGGCACAGCCCTGGATCGAATGAGGGCTCGGGTAAGTAAAATGGGGCTGAGGGGAAATACCGATGTCTAAACATGTTTTAGCCTAATGCAAGGAATGATTTAGGATAAAAAATGTTTAGCCTTTACAACCATTTTAAGATGTTCCTAAATTCAAAACCATGGCTGTATGGTAAAGTTAAGGCCCACCTTTGAGGAAGAGATGTGGCCTTTGGATCTGGTGATCTTATGGCCTGCAGCAAAGCTCAGAATGAATTAAAGTAAGGCTTTAAGGAAGCTAAGCGTAGATATAAACAGTGCATTGAGTTTTATTTTTGGAATCAAAATTCTTATAGCATTTGGGAGGGGATTAAAAGAGAAGTATGGGATTTCAAAAAAACAAGCATGCATACTCACCTAGGTGGCTGCTGCGTCTGTCCCTACTATCTTTAGGCTGGCCATACATTCTACAATTTTCTTATTTAGTTTCTTTTAGTTATACCTTAAACTATGTAGTAGACTTGTGCACAGCGGAAAATTTTGTTTAGTTTAGTTCTTATTCGTAAAATACATAATTTCATTTTGTTATGTTCGTTATGTTACGTTAATTCGTTTTCAGATAATTCATTATTTCTGTAGAGTGTCGATATTCGTTATACCGAATCGATTCGTTTTGTATGTATATCGATTTGACGCGATATTTATGTATGTATATATATTCATGATAACGATTCGTAGTTTGGAAAGTCGTTTGTTTATTGAATCCATTAACACACACAATGACAATATCTCTTTTCCTCTGCTCAAATACAATACAACACCCTTCTCACTCAGTTCTCAGGAATGCACTTTGCCAGTAATCCAACCTCCAGGACAAAATTAATCAGCTGATTGGACTGTAAGATTTACTCTGAGTTGACCTTTTGTTTCATTAGACCTTTAACGAATGAACAAATCATGTCATGAACGAAGTAGCCCTTGTCATACCCCTTTGTGCCTTACAGACCCTGATTATTTACATTCCCCACAATCCACATGCACCGTTTGAATAACTTCAGACCAGACCTAGAACAGTTAATGTAACTTTACTGGAAAAACTTTGGCATTACAGTCCAATATGAACAATGTCCAATTCCTAACACTAACTACAGTTTTGCTGGATGACTCAGCAAGCAGCATCTCTGGTAACCTCCCCTGCTTTCTGGAACCTTGTCTGTGCAGGGTGGGGGATCCCTTTTAACTTGTGGCTCCTATGTGGGGTGCTCTACACCTACATGAGGTGATAGTCCTTGCTGGTAATCTCCATGACTTGGATGTCCCCTAGAAACCTCAGGGCCTTATGCAGACTGCAAGGCGCAGCAGTCCCGATACCACAAACCGAGAGCGGGAACAGAGCCAACCAAGACTCCTAGAACTCAGCCTCCCTCTATTATAGTACAAGTGGGCAGGTTGGGACCAAAAAGCCTGGGAAATGAGCACACATAACTTAACCTTTAAGTTTCTGTTCTCCCTCTTCCCTATGTGAAGGGATAGAAAGGGGAGAAGTTATCACAGTTGTGCACAATTTGGGCCTTTGGCTCCTGCTGCTGTCAATCAAATGCATTGAGGAGGAAGTTTGGTTCCATAAACACACAGCTCGGGAGTATAACATGTTTATTATTTTAATAAAAAAAAATTACCTTTATAAAAAAATAACACTTTAACCTATTGCCGTCCGCCGCACGCCGATATATGTCGGCACAATGGCAGCGATGGGCAAATAGGCATACCTGTACGTCCCCTTTAATTTGCGGGGCTAGTGGGTGTGCGCGCCCGCCGCGTACAGCGTGACCGTGCCCGCGGGTCCCGTGGACTCGATGTCCGCCGGTGTCCTGCGATCATGTCACGTAATCACGTAAACAAGGCATTTCCCTGTTCTGCCTAGTGACATGACAGGGATCTACTGCTCCCTGTCATCGGGACCAGTGATCGCTGTCATGTCAGTGGTAGCCCATCCCCCCATCTGTTTGAATCACTCCCTAGCACACACTTAACCCCTTGATTGCCCCCTGGTGTTTAACCCCTTCCCTGCCAGTGTCATTTACACAGTAATTAGTGCATTTTTATAGCACTGTATGAATGTCACTGGTCCCAAAATAGTGTCAAACGTCCGATGTGTCCCCCATAATGTTGCAGTCATGATAAAAATTGCAGATCGCCGCCAAAATTTATAATAAAAATGCCATAAATCTATCCCCTATTTTGTAGACGCTATAACTTTTGCGCAAACCATTCAATATATGCTTATTAAGATTTTTTTTACCAAAAATATGCAGAAGAATACATATCGGCCTAAACTGAGGAAAAAAATTGTTTTTTTATATATTTTTTAAGGATATTTATTATAGCAAAAAGTAAAAAATATTGATTTTTTTTCAAAATTGTCGCCCTTTTTTTTGTTTATAGCGCAAAAAATAAAAACCACAGAGGCAATCAAATACCACCAAAAGAAAGCTCTATTTGTGGGAAAAAAGGACGTCAATTTTGTTTTGGTATAACATTGCACGGCCACGTTAAAGCGACGCAGTGCCGAATCGCATATGTGCTCTGGTCAGGAAGGGGGTAAAATCTTCCGGGGCTGAAGCGGTTAAACCAATTATTTGCTCGCTTTGAGGACTACAATTTTAGATGTGACATCCATGGTAAAGAACCTGTGGAGAGAGAACATATATTGGTATTAAAAACACATGAGATCAGATAAAATTAAAGAAAGACTGGCATCAGAAATCAGCAGGGCCAGATGGGATGTCAGGCCGTATACTGATGGTCTGTGCAGATCAGTTAGCATATGTTTTTACTGATATACAGTAGTTCATGTGTTGCTGTGACAAGCTGCAGTACCTTCTTATTTGAAATCTACTACTATTGTCATATCTCTCAACTGTCCTTGATTTCAAGGGACTGTCCCAGATTTGGAACAAAGTCCTTCTGTCCCTCTTTCCTCCTCATTTGTCCCTCATTTTGGTCTGATCTATATAGTTGTATATAAAATGCACTAACTATCTTTCAAAAAGTGTTTCCCAGTGCTAAACCAATTTCTACATTGATGCATTTGTAAATTTTAAAAGCCAGTATAAATGAATGGTAATGGTAAAAAAATGGGCTTAACTAATCATTATATTTGTATAATTCTCCTTTAAGGGGACGTGGAAGGGGGTGTGTCCTATGACTACATACTTTTGCTAATAGGTGTCCCTCGCTGCCATCTCAAAAAGTTGGGAGGTGTGCTGTTGTCCCAATTCCTAAAAAAATCTGCAGTAACATGCTTAAATCATTATTGCCCAGTTGTTCTAACTCCAATTATCATGAAGTGTTTTGAAAGGCTTGTGTTATCATATCCTAGGGCAAGCATTCCTGTTGATCTGGATAAGTATCAGTTTGCCTATCATGCAAACAGATCCACAGCCAATGCAATTTCTATTCCCTTGCATACGGCTTTGATTCATCTTGAGCATTCAAACACATATGTTAAGATGTCATTAATTGATTTTAGTTCAGCATTTAACACAGTAGTTCTTGACAAATTAGTCATGGATTATTGATTTCCTAACAAATAGACTACAAATGGTGAGAATAGGAGATCAGGTGTCTAATACCAATATTCTGAATACAGCAGTACAACAGGGATGTGTGTTAAGTCCGGCCCTGTTTGCATTGTTTACACATTACTATACTCCCATACATAAGTCAAATACTATAGTGAAGATTGCTAATGACACCACTTGGACACATATGAGATAATAATGAGACAGCTTAAAGTGGTTGTAAAGCTCTTGTAATGATTTATACCTGAATACGTGTAGCGTTTAGGAAGTATTTACTTTAGCAGCGCTGGTGATGTCGCCAATGCATGTGCATTGCGCTCTCAGGAAGAATGCAGGATGCAGGGAACAGCTGAAAGGCAAGTCAGCATTTAAGCATGAGCAGAAGCATCCTTCAATAGCCAGTCTGGTGCCAACATGCACTGTGTGCGCGCCCATGCTCGTGTGCGTGCACGCGCCTGGTCACTATTTTGCTAATATCTTGGCGCGCATGAAAATTTCTGCAAGCCAAACATCTAGTAGGCATTCTCTGACACCACCTGTCAAGTACCCTCTGAAAAGCAGCCCACTGTGAATTGCTGTTCAGAGGGCTAACACATGTGTAAGTGAGCCCTTTACAGCTTCATGGCAGTGTCACCTTAAGATATAAGTTTCTTTGAAATAATGTTTGGTGCTGATGTAAACATTGCTATCTCTGGAATTTATTCGTATTTTGCATATTCCAGTTAGTTCTTTCAAGATGTGATGCAGTACTCAAGTAATTGGGAATAATTGCTAAAGTTTACCTTATTTTCCAAGAGATAGGCAGTAAGTTTTAAAGCTGAGCATTTCATTTTATCATTATCTTTTATGTGTAAACATTTCAGGTTTGAAGTTACATTATCATTTAAGGATCAAAGTGACTAAATAATTATTTCTGTTGCCTCTGGAATACACGTATTTGAACAGTACTTACAGCTTTCATATTTTGCTCCAACTGCAACATTTTCAGTTCTACCAGAAGATTCTTAAAGCTAAGCGCTAAGATATGCAGAAAGTGTCTAAGTATGAGGAACATATGTATTTGTATTTTAATCTTGGTGTGCCTTGTGTATTTCATCCAGATCTGTGCAGTAATTCAGTGCGTACAAGAGCTTCCTGTAATAAAGACCAGTCACTGCTGCTTTATTCCCTTGTGCAGAGTGGCTGGTCTTGTCTCCGCCCCTCCTGTAATTTTCTGCAGGCAGCCTGAAGTGGGTGGTCCTGCTGGGTCCCTCCCACAGCTCCTATCTCTGCACAGGCTATGTGGGCACCGTGATGTTGTCACCACTATTTTTCCAAGGCAATAACTGGGTTTGTAAAGGTGTTTGGTCCACAAAAAGTGGATTGTTATCCATAATAGAGATTGAGGAATATATTAGCCACTTCAATACCAGACACTTTTTCCATCTCCCTGCCCAGGCCAATTTTCAGCTTTCAGCGCTGTCACACTTTATAAGACAATTTAAACATGCAACACTGTACCCAAATGAAATTTGTGTAATATTTTTCACATAAATAGAGCTTTCTTTTGGTGGTATTTGATCACCACTGGGTTTTTTATTCCCTGCTATATAAACAAAAAAACCTGATAAACTTTCTTCATAAATTTAGGGCCAAAATGTATTCTGCTACATTTCTTTGGTAAAAAAATACTGCAAATAAGTATATATTATTTAGTCTATAGTAGATTTATGGAGTCTACAAACTGTGGCATATATATTTGAAAATTGATCAACCCTTATGTACTGAAGGCCTTTTCTTGAGACCCGAAAATGCAAGGACAGTACAAATATCCTCAAATTACTCCTTTTTGGAAAGTAGACAGTCCAAGGTATTTAGTAAGAGGCATGGCGAGTTTTTAGAAGTTGTAATTTTTTGTCACAATTTTTTGTAAAATTAAGAAATTAAAAAGAAATTTGAAAAAAATTATTTTTTCTTAATTTTGTTTTTACATACTGTCACCAGTACAGTACAGCATCTTCCTATAACTTGTGTGGCAGTGATCAGGGACACTGACTGGTGACAGTATATATATATATATATATATATATATATATATATATATATATATATATATATATATATACATATATAAATATATATTATTTTTTTTTGTCTTTTTTTCATGTATTTATTTATTTTTTGCATGTTAACTACTACTCTGGGGAGGTAATTAGGATTTATTTTTACTTACTTACACACTATGATCACGTATAATTGTAATAATCACTGTTATAAGTAACCATTTGTTGTAAATGAATCCATTCATATCAGTAGATCAGTGTCTATTGTTGTGATTAACTGTGATTGGCCACAGCTTATCACATGGTACTGATGGGCTATGATTGGCCCTGTCTGTACCATGTAATCACTGTGACCAATCACAGCGAGTTACACAATAGTACACAATGAATAGCTATGAATAGAAGCCATCCATTGTGTACAAATGCCATGTGATCTGCTGTGATTGGTCATCTGGTTGGATGTCATATGACGTCCAACCAGAATGTGAGAGCTCTCGCCCAGCCGTCATATTACAAAAGGTCAGGCAGGAAGCAGTTAAAATGATTTTTTGTGCCAGGAGTTCAGCTTTACGTGCTTCCTGACTGAGTTTAAATTGTGCATACATGATCAGGATAATTACAAGCTTAAGGCTTTTATAAAAACAAAAACTGTACTTAGATTGCTATAAAGTTCTTCTGTATGGTGTTCTTGTGTGTGTTTATGTACACATGTACTCCCATACATAAGCAAAATGGTACACATGCATAACCACTGGCACATATGTTTTGGCAAAAGGGGAGGGATGCACTCTCTACTTCTGGCAACAAATAAAACCAACAACTATTGTTATCTAGCAGAACATGCAATTGTGCCAAAGTCATTTGTACACTAAGCTTACCTTAAAGCGTATTTAAACCCAAAAACATATCTTTATAGCGTGACTCCACTTTTGTTGAGAAAACAAAAAATCCCCTCTGGGTCATCTATGTATATTGCAAGGATTATAACAAACTTTGTTGCAGATTCCTACTTTTTGTTATTCTGAAGAAATCAGTTTGTTCCTCTGTGCCCCTGTGCAGAGTGAGTCTAATGGGAGTGGTTTCATAATTATCAATCAGCTGCTGCACCTGCAGGCCTCTAATGAGGAAAATTGCAGGGTCTGCATCCCTTTAGCTGTGATTTCCTATTGAAAGTATCTCACTAAAAATTAAATTTTTGTTGCAGGGGACGCCTGAAATCTGACTTGTATCTTAGTGCAGAGTTTTCGGAAAATTGGTGAGCCAATAACACAAGCAGGAAATTATGTTACTGGGGGGCATTCTGTACACACTCTGTGTACAGAACACCTCCAGGTAGCCATATTGCATTGCATTTTCAGAAAATTACAGAGCTGCAGACTGAAAAGGAAAGGTCATTTTTAATAACATTCAATTACAATTTAACTTGTGTCGCAATTGTATACGCTATATTATTTTTTCTTTATTTGCTATTTTTATTCCCCACGAAAGTGAAGTTACCCTTTAATATATTGAAGCTAACATGCTAATGTGGTGTCTACATTTATTTTTTCAAGCTTTTTTCATTTGTTTTCACCTAGTGATTATGCTAGTAACATACAATCTGTCCTAGAATAATAACCTTTACTTATTATACTGTATCTATAGAATAGCAGCATTGTCACCTTAGGACAGACACCTGCCCCTATCTTCTTCTCTTTAAAGCTGAATTTCAGGAATTCAGTCACTTTGTAAAAAGTGCAGGCGCACTACAAGTCCAAAGGGGTACTTGACATCTCCTGAACTTATCTCTATTATTTATATCTAACAGGTTTATGGCTCTGCAGAAGCATATACTGACACTTGGGGCTATGAGAGAGAGACACACAGAGCAGCTATACCCGCCCCTCTCCTCTGCTGACCATTCAAAGAAGCCTTTGTATTTTGTGAATGAGTTCACATAATACATAGGCTTCTGTAATTGGCAGATGCTAAGATGCTTAGACCCAAGCATCAGCCTTGGACTCCCAGAAATACAGTGATAGCGATCTTCCAGGAGTGCAATAAATCTGTCAGATGTAAATAACCCCTTCCCAATCACGCTAAAGCCGAATGACTGCTACAACACGGACCTACATTGCCGGGAGGCTGTCAATAGACATCCTCCCTTTTGCATGCTCCCCGCGCTACCCGCATGCCCCCCTGTGCGCTGTGGTCAATGAGACTCGGGTGATCACAGATCGGAGTAAGGGGCCGATCCCTGCCCCTTACCATGTTGTCAGCTGTCAGCCAATGACAGCTGACCACGTGATGTAAACAGGAGATCGGTAATCTTTTTTTTTTTCCTCACTCTGACAGCCGATCACCGGCTTCTGTGAAAGGGACATCAGTCCTGAAGAGGAAGAGGTTCAGCTACCTTAACTGTGCCCACCAGTGCCACCTACCAGTGCCCACCAGTGCATATCAATGCCACCAATCAGTGCCACCTATCAATGCCCACCAATGGTGCCAATCAGTGCCTCATCAGTGCCACCTAGCAGTGCTGCCTATCAGTGTAACCTAACAGTCCCCATCACTGCCACTCATCAGTGCCCATTACTGCCACCCATCAGTGCCCATCAGTGCCAGCTATCAGTGCCACCTTTCAGTGCCCTTCAGTGCCACCTACCAATGCCCTTCAGTGCCACCTACCAATGTCCATCAGTGTCACCCATCAGTGACACCTCTCAGTGCCACATATCAGTGCCCATCAGTGCCTCCTTATCAGTGCCCATCAGTGCAGCCCATCAGTGCCACCTATTAATGCCATTCGGTGCAACCTATTAGTGTCCATTAGTGCAACCTCATCAGCGTACATTAACGAAGGAGAAAAATTACCTGTTTGCAACAAAATATAGAACAGTTTTGTTTTTTTTTCAAAATGTTTGGTCTTTTTTCATTTCTTTAACAAAAAAATAAAAAACACAGTGGTGATCAAATACCACCAAAAGAAAGCTCTATTTGTGGGAAAATAAGGATAAAAACATCAGTGTTGCACGACCACGCAATTGTCATTCAAAGAGTGACAGCGCTAAAAGCTGAAAATTGGTCTGGGCAGGAAGGGTGTTTAAGTGCCCAGTAAGCAAGTGACTAATATAGATAAGCCCAGGGGATATCATGCACCTCCTTTGACTTAGCTCATAGTGTGCCCTCACTTTTCACAGCTTTAATTTTAATTCAGCTTTAATATAGAGAGTAAAAAAATAGGGAGGAGGAGAGAAGCGCAACAACCATAGTGTAGCGTGTAAAGTGTAATTTTAATAGAAAATATAAAAAAGCACTCACGAAGATAAAATAGAGCTCAGCATGACAGTCAGGCAGCCTTTGGGACAGAGATCAGACAAGCAACCAGGATGCCTTGCCCTGGCCACCAGCATGGGAGTGGAGATGGAAAGGAAGTAGGGAACCGCTGTCACTGGAAAGCCAAAGCCATGGATGGAACACAGGGCCCAGTATATGAAGCCACCTTATGTAGTAGGAAAATGCTGGCGCTGGAACTGGAACGCCTTACAAAGCAACTTTGCTTCTCCTTTAACCTGAGGTGGCTTCATACCCTAGGCCCTGTGTTCCATCCATAGCTTTGGCTTTCCAGTGACAGCGGTCCACACAGCATCTAGCTTACATAAGCTTCATCTGTCATTTTGTTTCATATTGCATCATACAGTTTTAAATTGTTTCACATTGTTTTACATTGCTTCACACTGTGAACTTACATTTAGCTCATCAGGGCACCGAGTTCTAACCGGTGCATCTGTGTATGGGGGTGGTTTCAGTTCAAGGGGCTGGTGCGCTTTGATTATTCTGGGGGTTCCCACTTTTGCTCCATTCTCGCAAAGGCTCGGTTCCAACTGGGGCGGCTTCAACGTCACCCGACTCTGAAGCCACCCCGTACATCACGACTTCAGTGCAGCTTGCAAACAACTTCTGTAATAGAAGTCAATGCAAGCTTCTCTGAAGTCGCCCCCAAGTAGTGCATGAACCTTTTTCTAAGTCGGACCAACTTGAGTTGCTCCGATTAGAACGGGTTCATTACATGGATTGGATCGTGACTTGTCAGGCAACTAAGACAAGTCACCCCAGTGTAAACATAGAGATTAGGGGTCCAGTAGTATTTCAAGAGAACAGGGAAAATTTTTTAAATATATGACCTGAAATATACCAATAAAATGCTTTTTTTTGTTATATTTAACATACCACAAGCAGCCAAATAAGAAAGGTGTATGGTGTATATAGTGTTCCATGTGTATATGGTTTCTATATACATTAATCCAAGTCCAGTGTAATTCCCTGCAGACAGAATCCAAAGAGCACCTCACAGGTTCGCTGAGAGTGTGCTTCATGGAGCATGTGCTGTGCAACCTCCCCTCTCTCTCTCTCTTTCTCTCTCTCTCTCTCTTTTTTCTACTTGATAATATACCCAATCACATTTCAACTTCCAAGACAGGTTTGAATCTGAATAGTGACTGTGAGAAACTTCTTAGAACTGACTCTGTGTTCAGCCATGCTTTCTTTAGGTGGCAGACACAACAAAACCTGCAGTGGAAATGTTTGGGTATAGTCAGGGGCGGACTGATAACTCATGGGGCCCCCGGGCAATAGGAGATTATGGGGCCCCCAGGCAATCAGAGATTATGGGGCCACACAGTATACACACACACAGTATACAATCACACAGTATACACATACATATACACACAGTATACACAGACAGATGTAAAAAAAACACAGATTTATACATACTGTCCCTGGTTTTACTGAGGCTGGCAACCCCGATGGGGCCCCCTAGTGGCCCCGGACCCTCGGGCAGTGCCCGAGTGGCTGAATGGTCAGTCTGCCCCTGGGTATAGTTGTCTTGCATATCCAAGATACTTCCATATTACAGTTATCTGGATCAGGGCTGCTGTTAGATATCAAGGGGCCCCGTCGATCTTCCTGATGGGGCCCCTATCCCCAAATTCCCACCTACACATTGGCACCCCCAGTCTACTGCTACCCCCACCCAGTCTTTATGGGCTAGTTCACACTATTGCTCTCTGAAGAGTGATCTGCACCTGGGTTGCTCTGCAGAGAACATTTGGCAGGTAGTGAGGTGTTGCATCACCTCCTCACCACCTGGTATAACTACTTAAAAACCCTAAAATGGGTTGAATGGGATTGTGCTTAGCAGGCAAAATGGTGGGTGGTGACATTGGGTATGATTTTTTTCTGCACAGAAAGCATAGTGTTTGTGGCATGCATCCTCCACTGCCTTTGCATCATAAGGGCTCTTTCATACTGAGCCACTCCGCTCATCAGGGGATCCATGTGTAAACTAGCATCTTCTGCTAATAAGCATACTTGTTATATTGAACACAGGACAACAGGTCCCCTTTGGCTCTGTGTCAGTGTCACATGTAGGGTTGCCACCTTTTCTTCAAGCCAAACCCGAACACTTCTTGTTCCCCCAAGGAGAGTAGTACCGTGGTGCACATAGCGTGCCACAGCAAACAGTAGGTGTGGCCAAATTGCTTTTGCTGACATTATCACCCTGCATCCCAGTGATGCTGAACCTGCCCCCAGACAGCCGCCCGCAGCTCCCAGACAGCAACAGATTTGGGTGTAACTATCTTTCATAACTATCTTTCAGTCCGCCTTTAACCCGGACACGTGATTTAAAACCCGTACTTTCCGAGTGAATCCCGGACCAGTGGCAAACTAGTCACATAGCTGTTGGGTACTGACTTTGTTATGGATGTCCTAAGTGTTTCAGACTAACACTGTACAGCTATAACAAACTCAATACCCAACAGCCATGTGACACTGACACAGAGCCATAGGGGACCTGCTGTCCTGTGATCATTATAATGATAATGTCAATAAGCACACCACGGGGAGTCTGGGGACTGTACCTTCCATTCAGGCATGCTGCCTGTCACTGTGTGTCACTTGCCTGTGCACCGCCATTGGGATTGTCGATCTGCGCCCTCTCAGACACCTCACACAAGCCTCTTCCTCTCTCCATGGCACCTGCTGAGGGAGCGGAGGTACAAAGAATCACTCCACCAGGGAGGGCATAGCATAGGCAGTGGGTGGCCAGCCGGAACTATAACATGCAGCAGGACATGCGGCCGCACTTACTGTACCTACACCCTAAAATGAAAAAAAGTTCCTGCTTTGCTCCAGCCTCCTGGGCACCCTCTATTGACTTGATGGGGCCCAAGAAAATTGAACTTGAGACCTGGGTAGTAAGTAGAAGCGGGAGTGTGGGCTACAATCAATTTATTATTATAGGCAGGAATGAACAATGAGGTTGCACGAGCCAGCCTGTCTTGCTGATGGAGCCTGGCCTGGTACAACGAAGCCAGCTGTACTGCCTTTTCAGCGGCCCTGAACTGGATGAAAAGCAGTGTACTGATAAGGTATGCTGTACTGTCTGCATTTATCTCAAGGTTTCATTTTCCAATTTGACTGACGTTTACCTTTAAATAAATTTGAGTAGAATTAAACCCAAAACTAAAAATGTAATATATTGCACCTTACTAATCAGTAAATGTGACGGCTGCATTCGTTTTCTTTTCTTTGGCTTTTTCCCTCTCTGTTTTCACCTGGTGATCTGGCCAGTAACACACCCCCTGTATTAGTGAGACACAACCCTGTATGAATGAGCACAGAAGGCACAGCAGACAGAAGCATTGTCAGTTTGGGGGGAGGGTAATGTTAAATGTATTACCAGATTTAAATACACTAAACAAATTAAAGCCAAACTCCAGCTCACGCTGTATAATCAGTAACAGTAAACAGTTTTTTTTTCTTTTGGGATAAAGGTTTTGCATTAATAAATAAAAGCTGATTGCTTAAATCACCCCTGCCAATGTGACGTGTAAAGCCGCCCCCTTGTGATGTCAGCAGCCCAGCATGCACCAGTCGATGATGTTACAGGGGTGCAGTGCCACCAGGTGACATCGCTGGGTGGCCCCACCCTTTAAGTATTTAAGAACTGTCAGACAGAGGAGCAGGCGACGGTTAGCCTTCATCGCTAATGGAGCTTTTTTTTTGGGTCCGATGGGCATCGTGATTGACAATGGATCTACATTGGGGTGACATATTTTTTTTGTTTTTAATAAAGGAATTGTCGAAAACTATGTGTGTTTTTATTTCTTTTTGATGCTTTTTTTGGTAAATGAATAGGGGTATGATGTACCCCTATTCATTCACATAGAGAACTGGGATCTGGGGTCCCCCTTGTTAAAGGGGGTTTCCAGATTTCAATATCCTGGAAAAATTTGGATAATCCCCCAGACCGCAGAATCCCACAACAACCGCCCAGAGTTGTGGGAAAGATGCCCTTGTCCTTTCTCCCCATCAACATGAGCAGAGCCCCCTGCCAGCAAAGCACCCCCCCCCATGTTGAGGGCATGCAGCCTGGTATAGTTTGGGGGGGGGGACGCTCACTCATCTCCTCCCTCTCCTGGCCGGGCTCGGGTATGAATTGTGGGGGGAACCCCACGCCGTTTTTTGTGACAATTTTTTATTGTAGGCTATTTTTTTTTTTTACATTCAACTGTCAGCGGCCCAGTCCTGAGCAGCCAGCTATACATAGTTTGTTTAAGAGAAAAAAAAATGCAAAACACATCAAAAACGCAACACTTGTGTATTGTTTAAGTTCATTACACACAAAATGCAATCTGCTAAGGAGAAAAAAGTCCCTGACCCTTTCTAACGCACAGATGTGAACTACATCCATGGGAATCCATGTTAAATGGACTGTAGTGCATTTTCTGCAAAACTCACCAAGAAGAAAACAAAAAACGCATAGGTGTGAACCTAGCCTTACAAAGGAAACAAATGCAGCCATCACATATAAGAATTGGTAAGCTGCAATATAATAAAATGTTTGCTTTTGGGTTTATTACTGCTTTAATAACTATAAAATTCTAAATCAGAATGAAGATAATGCCAGAATAAATAATGCAATACCAGCTGAGAAATCAGCCCACATAGAATGCTGTTGTTCCTCCCACACCTGACACTTTTTATTACACTATTGTCAGTCAACAAAGAAGAATGAAGAGAAGAAGTAAAGACTCACTCATTGGGTTGTGATTTGTAGTCAAGAAGCACAGTGCACATAAACTGCAGACTAATTACATGTGCAACAAATAGTATTTTATTAGCAACATGCATAATATGCATATTTTTAGAACACTAGTTCTCAGTTAATATTGCACTGTAGTTCAGAACATTGTAGAATGTAGAACAGGATATGAAAGTGATGAATTTTAGTGAACATAGCGGCGCTCCAAGTAAATAGGCATTTAAGGTGCAGAAACAAAAGTCTTTTAAACTGCTCATGTTCCCACACTATGCACAGTAAAGTATTTGCATATTCTGAACTGGCAGAAAAAGCTCTTTAACCACTTGCCATCCATGGGAATTTTGACATATCTCACATACGTACATGTTATAATCAGCATTTTTTCTTTTTTTGGCAAGAAAATTTATTGGAACCCCCAAACAATATATTTTTTCTGAAAGCAAAGACTGCAATTGTTTATGTCCCACAATAATTTTGCAGCTGTTTTTTTAAATACAAATTTCCAGTAAAAAATTCACCTAAATGAATTATAGTGCACACAAACGCAACATAATACCCAGTTTATTAGTAAAATATAAAAGATGATACAGTGTCATGTAAATAGATACCAAACTTGGCTGCAGCTGCAGTCATAATCCTGGTATGACTGCTTGCTCCTGAGACCCTACATATACAGTCCTATGGACAGGACGTAGTTCAAACAAACACTTATTCACCTCTGCAGCTACAGGCATTGTGGAAAAAATTATAATTAAAATTCACTACACAAGAACTGAAATCACAGCTTGTTCCCTCTTTTATTTTCTATGGATGCAGAATCTTGGCAGCCTGACAGCCCTTCTAGTGTAAACAAGGTGCTGGTAAGAGGCTAGAAAGTGACTGAAACATATTTTTCTTTTTCCTTTTTTGTTATGATCTTTTAGGATGAATTACATTACAGTGCAGGCAACTAGAGAGCTTAGGGAAAGCTGGGTTTAAACTTTTCTTTTAGAATATGTAAAACATTAACGTGTATGATATGAGCATGAGTACAATTTTAATTGGAAATAAACAACCTGCTTACTTTATATAATTAAGGTTGTAATACAATGCTACAATACTGAAAAAGTTTTGAAAGTTTCTAAATATGAATGTATTTGAGTTAGAGATGAGACTCTTCAGCTGTCCATAGATGAACAGATTCTTTACAGAGAAGGAAATACCTAGTGAAATATGTCGAACAAAACACAGAAAATCAACTTACCGTCCAGCCTGCAACCAACCAAGATATCCTGTCTAACAATATGCGTTAAAAACAGGGGTTTATTTTGCACACATTTGCAAAAACATGCATAATCTGCAGAGCCACTTCACAGCACCCCCGTATTATTTGCAGTCCTAACTCTGAGAGCCTCCATAGTAGAAGCGCATGCATAGTAATGGATAGGCAGAGGGCAGGTGGGCCTGGAGGGAGCCCACCCCTTTTTAAAGGCACATGGGTACACTGGGCATCCAGCATATGCACAATGGCAGCAAATGTATCCAGTGCATCCCCTCACCAGTATTTCAACAGTACAAACAAACTGCCACTGCCCCCACCTATAACTGGCCTTTGCAGCAAGGAGCACATGGAAGGGCGACGCATGTAAAACAAAACTAAAGAAAATTCTAAGCTTAACTTACCGACCAGCCTGCAACTAACCAAATGTATAGAGTTAGGACTACAGATAATACTGGGGTGCCATGAAGTGGCTCTGCAGCTTACACATGAATTTGCAAATGTCTGCAAACAAAACCCCTGTTTTAACGCATACTGTTAGACATGATCATTTGGTTGATTGCAGGCTAGTTGGTAGGTTGAGCTGGGAATTTTCTTTGGTCTTGTTTGATATGTGTCACCCTTCCATGTCCTCCTTGCTGCAAAGGCCAGTTATGGGTGGGGGCACTGGCCATTTGTTTGTACAGTTGAAATACTGATGAGGGGATGCACTGAACACCTTTGCTGTCATTGCGCTATATACTGGGTGTCCAGTGTGCCCCTGTGCTCTCTCCAGGCACACCTGCCCTCTACCCATCCATTATTATGCATGCACTTCTACCGTGGAGGCTCTCAGAATTTATAGAGTTAGGACTGCACATAATACTGGGGTGCCATAAAGTGGCTCTGCAGCTTACGCATGTATTTGCAAATGTGTGCAAACGAAACCCCTGTTTTTAACGCAGACTGTTAGACAGGATAATTGGGTTGCTTGCAGGCTGGTTTGTAAGTTGAGCTGGGAGTTTTCTTGGTTTTGTTTGACATGCATCGACACTTCCATGTGCTCCTTGCTACAAAAGCCTGTTACTGTAGTTGGGAGCAGTGGCCATTTGTTTGTACTTAGTGAAATATGTCTGTTCTCAAATCCTGGGTAGCTCTAACAAAACTATCATTTTCTCTTCAACTCGGCCACTGGCTAAATGCAACAAATGCACGTAAAGAAGCCTGTTTCCTTTTCTGCAAAGGGAATGATTGGTACCAGCCTTGTACAACTTTTTAGCAAATTTTTGTTTTCGGTGAGGACAAGTGACATTTGTTTAGTCAGTACAGCAAATACATTACTATCAACTGTGTTGAGACAGCGGTCTACTTTCCTTGATCAAACTCACAATTTATTTGAAACACACACAGATCCATAGCTCTACTCAAAACTGACCTCTCCTGCACATGGACAACCTGGGTGCTGGCCATTACAATCTGTCTCCACTCTTCATTGAAAATAGGAACAAAAATCAGTCGCACTCCAATTGGCTTTTTTATAGTTTTTTTTTAATAATCAGCGAATTGACTGCATACAGTGATGTCTCCAACCCAAAACCAACCTTTTGTGATGTTTCACCACTCCTGGCTTGCTCACAAGGATAGGTCAAGACCTCCCCAATGTTTGACTTTAAGCATTCCTTAATGGTATTTTTTAAGCTTTTTTTTTTTGCTTTGGTACAGACTCTACAAGGTAGTGCCCATCTCCCTATGCCTTTTGCTGACAAGTATTTGCTTATTAGCCTAGAAAATGGCCATAGCTGTTTTTAACATTTGTGTTCCATTGATTTCAAAGAGGTTCGGAACCAGTACCCAAATTTTAGTCACCTTTTCCGAGCCCTGCTCAAACTGAACCAAGGTATGTTCAGCTCATCATTAGTTGGAACATTTGTCAGAGTTTTACTGCTATCTGGGGCTTTGTTCAGGGACTTAGTCGGTTTCTGTCCTGCTGGCATCATTTTGCCATACCGTAAGTGAGGGGTGCTTTCTCAAAGCAACACAAACAGAAATGGTACAAATTGCAAATTACCCTAAACCCCCGTTTTTTTTTTTTAATAAAAATTACAGACATGCTAATACTTACCTGCTATGTGCAATGGTTTTGGGCAGCCTCAATCCTCAACTTCTGGGGTCCCCCGCCAGAATTCCAGGCCCCTCCTCTTCATTGGGAGCCCCCACAAAAAGTCGCTTTCCCTGGGGGCACCCATGTGGGCTCACTCCGGAGTCCTGCTGATGCATCCATTGACACACAGTGGGTCTCTGCCCCACCTCCCACTCCCATGTCACTGGATTTGATTGACAGCAGTGGGAGCCAATGGCTTCTGCTGCTACCAATCTTTCCAATTAGGAGAGAGACAGCAGCTGGAGCTGCTGCACTCATGCAAAATTGCTGGATCGGATTGAACTCAGGTTAAAAAAAAAGCAGGGGGTCTTGGGGGGAGCTTCAGCACAGAAGGTTTTTCACCTTAATGCATATAATGCATTAAGGTGAAAAACCTGGAGGCTTTAGAACCACTTTAATTGGTTGATGTTGATTCACAGCTAGTGTGACTCCCAGTAGGATAGGTATAGGCTCTGCTATGTTCATTTTGAGAAATTTCCTACAGATATTTAGAAGATGTGTTACCATGGCTGCTACTTTAAAATGATTTATGTTCAGACCTGACACATTTGAAAAATAGAATAGGCTAAAGATGATTTTTGGCCCTACTTGGAAAGATCTATGAACTATTTATCAATTGGATTACACTGTGCACCATGTCAAATTTGTAAAGAAAATCTATCAGTGTGCAACTGCTACATAGACTATTAGAAAATGCAATTTGCTTTCCATATTGCTTACTAAGGTACAAAGCAGATAATCTAGCAGTATGACCAACGAATGGAGAGATTTCTATATTTACAGTAACAACTGATTTTACAAATGTATTTATGTTGCAATATTGCAATGCTTTAAGAAAAAAAACATTGCATAATCTCAATTTCTGCAATTTATTGATGTTTACTAAGACAAAAATATATCACATTGAGTAATGACATGCAGGCACAGTCAACGAGTCAAGGAGAAATCAAGTGGCAGGCCTGTTATCTTCGTACACCAAATTATATCTAAGGTAAAAAGCAGAGACATGGGGATTTTATTCTGCTTAAATTTCCTGCCTATTTTGTTGATTAAAAATTTATGAAACTCAAGAGCAGAGAGTCCCTCAGCATGAAATTAGTTATAAAAGACTGTGTGCATGTATATCAGCTTGAAATCCAAGACAGGTGCATAGGCAGGCAGAAATGTAGGGCTGTGTAAACCATTTAACCTTCCCTGGAGATCTGAGAGGTGGAAAATGGTACTAATAGACACTTCCATGTATTCATTTTTGTTCTATTAATAAAGATTAAAATCCCAATCACCCATTTTTAGGATTATAGATGCTTTTACATACCCGTATCATTATGCTTTTCTGCTCTGTGCAGCACAGGGCAAATTTAGCACTTCTAATAATGCTTATTAGGTTCAAAGATGCCTATACAGAGGGCAGCTGCAGTGTACACAGGTACTTGGTTTCACCGCTAGATTAATAGCAGCAGTAGTATTCACTTCTATCTGGCTCTGCAGCTACTGTAGGTGCCTATGAATACTTCTTTATCTCTCTACAAAGGGTTCAATGAACCTTACAAGTGATGTCAGATCAGATTGTACTTACAGAACTGAAAGCAAAGTAATACATCTTTCATGAATACATAGCAGAATGCCTGTGTGCACTTAATACCTTAGAGCAGGGCTTTTTTCTCAGAGAATAGGTGCAGGAACTCAACCATGCCCGCTACACACACATACCTGACAAATGGCTTAAATAGGAGCTCTTCCCTCTGCATACAACCCCTCCCTCCACTGCCCTCATCTTCTCCCCCCTTCTTAAAAGCTCTACCACCTGTCATATTTCTTACCTTTGTTGTAATATTAAACTGAAGCACCTATCTGGCTGTAGTACCTCCCAGCATACTATACTATACTACAGTCACTTGCAAGGGAGATCATGCAGTAGGAGCATCAACAACTGGTCACCAGGGAAAAAATGGAGACCACAGAGGGTGCAGCCTACCACGCAGCCTCTCCTGCCCATGACTGCACTGAACCCTGAATATTTGTTCTCCCTTGTCCCTGTCCGGCACTCAGTGGGATCTGCGCAGGAGATCTGACCTGTGGGAGCTACTGGAAGATAAGCTATCACTTGTAAACGCAGAAGCTGGACTTCAGTGTTACCAACTGATAGTGGTGAGCAGGGAGCAGAAGACCTGAGCCAGAGGTGGTGGAACTGAGTTCCCCCTAGTTCCTGCTGAAAAAAAGCCCTGCCTTAGAGTGACTCTGTAATTCAAAAAAGAAATGTCACAATGGGGTTTATTTACTAAAGGCAAATCCACTTTGCACTACAAGTGCACTTGGAAGTGCAGTCACTGTAGATCTGAGGAGGACATGCAAGGAAAATAAAAAACAGCATTCTTGCTTGCACATGATTGGATGAAAAATCAAAAGAGCTTCCCCTCATTTTAGATCTTGCCTTCAGATCTAAAGTGGCTGCACTTCCAAGTGCACTTGTAGTGCAAAGTGGCCTTCCAAAAAAAAAAAAAAGTACTGTCCCCCCTGCAAAGTCACACAGATTCCTGTTAAGCCCACCAGTGATGTCCACCTAATACTGTATAGCTTTCTGTGATGTTGTGGCAACAATGCTGCACTGATCCTGAATCCTGCAAAGTCACACAGATTCCTGTTAAGCCTACCAGTGATGTCCACCTAATACTGTACAGCTTTCTGTGATGTTATGGCAACAATGAGGCACTGATCCTGTTTAGAGAGGGGCCGAACACCCCCTTGTTCGTTTGCAACAGAATTCCTGAACAGGGGAAAAGTACTAACCCAAACGGAATACCCCATTAAAGAGTATGGGAGCTGCACAGGAACAATCAAAAGTGCCCATTTTGAAGGCTGATATGCAAGTAATTGGCCATAAAAGGGGTATGGGGTCTGGGTACTACCCTGGGTCACATGTATCAATGCAACTTTTTTTGAAAAACAGTTATTTTTACAGGAGCAGTGATTTTAATGATGCTTAAAGTGAAACAATAAAAATAAAAAATCTTTAAATATGGTTCCTTGGGGGGGGGGGGGGGGGTCCCCTTAGTCTGTCTGTAAAGTGGCACATCTGTAGCATGCATAGAACATGCTGCAGAAAAATTACACTTCTAAAGAAAAAAAAAAGAGTCAAATCACATTCAAAATGACTTGCGATTGCAACTGTCGGAAAGAAAAAAAAAAAGGCGTGCCCCCCCCAGTCCATACCAGTATGGATTTTAACCTCACGCCACAATAAAAAAAAAAAAAATAATGGAGTCCCCCCAAAATCCATACCAGACCCTTATCCGAGAATGCAGCCTGGGAGATCAGGAAGGGGGGACAAGTGAGCGTCCCCCCCTGAACCATACCAGGCCAAATGCCCTCAACATAGGGTGTTCCTTGTGGCAGGGCCCCCCCACCCTTGTTGATGGGGACAAGTGTCTCTTCCCCACAACCCTGGGCTGTGGTTGAAAGGGTCTCCGGGCAAGGAGCTTACAGGAATCTGCAAGCCCCCTTTAACAAGGGCGCCACTAGATCCCAGCCCCTCCCCTATGTTAATGAGTATGGGGTATGTACCCCTACCCATTCGCCAAAAAATTGTCAAAAAGTAATAAAAACACAGAGATAGTTTTTGACAATAAAAAATAAAAAAACAGTGTCCTCCAATGTAAATCCATTGCCAAAGCCCGTTGGACCCAAAAAAGAACAAAAAAAAAACATTCCTCCTTCATTCACGGCCAACCACCGAATGCCTCTTCCGATGTTTGACAGTTTTTATATAGGTAAGGGGGGAGCCACCTGGCGACGTCACCTGGTGGCACCCCCTCTTGTGACGTCATGGACCAGTGCATGCTTGGTCGTTGATGTCACAAGGGGGCGGGTGAACTGATTCTATGGGGCAAAACGTTTGCACAACACTAATTCTGAATTCAGAGCAGAGTTGGCACTTTCATGTAAGGCTGTAGCCACCTAACTACAGAGGGATAAAACATGATAGGTGCGATCATCTACCCTACCTTGTACAGGAACTTCCTGTGACAGGCTGGCAGTCACCTAATTGCCCTCTGTTTTGTCAAGGGGTTAATATGGCGCACAATGGATGTAGCCAGGTATACAAAACCAATAAGGGTGGGGGAAAAGGGGTGGGTTGGGGGTATCTGAGAGGGGGGGGACTCGGTGGTGGTAGTTACAGCAGTATTTCACAACAAGTTCAGGTATTAGTCCATGTGAGGATAAAGTGATGCTGAATAAATGGAAGGCAGCCAGTCTATAAAAGCTAGAAGAAGCTCTGGAACAATAAAAAGGAAAGAAGGACAGTGCCCTCTAAGTGCAGCATGTATGTAAAATATATTTATTACAATAGATAAAAACACTCACATTTGAGTTGCTAAAAACCGGCATATAAAGTAGTTTCATCCGCGAGCATATTCCATATTGCATACACCCCATCTCCATGGTTACTTATCCGCCCTGTCATCACACACAGTCCCGCCCTTCACCCAATCACCTCTCCTCCCTGTGCCAACGCGAGCTTAAATAGATAGGAAATGGTTGAAAGATGTTCAAGTAGATCAGTACCAATGAGATGGAAATAAACAATTAAAACAGTGAAAACAGTATTTTAACCGCTTGCCTACTAGCCGCCGTCATTATACTGCGTCAGGTCGGCACGATCCCGCGAGCTGTCGTAGCTATATGTCGGCTCCTCTAAGCGGGATAGCAGGCGGGGGTGCCGATACTCGTGTCCGATGGTCGCGATGACCGCTGGCCACAAGCGATCGCGGGCACGAGAGGCAGAACAGGGACGTGTGTGTGTAAACACACAAATCCCTGTTCTGTTCTGTGAGGAGAGGCAGATCGTGAGTTCCTAATAGCTAGGAACCACGATCTGTCAATTTGTCTAGGTCAGTCCCCTCCCCCTACAGTTAGAA
Organism: Lithobates septentrionalis; assembly: GCA_037952835.1. Lineage (NCBI taxonomy): Eukaryota > Metazoa > Chordata > Amphibia > Anura > Ranidae > Lithobates > Lithobates septentrionalis. The sequence continues at coordinate 926,720 of JBBDGP010000639.1, read as the reverse complement.
ACACACACAGGGAACAACACAGTTAACCCCTTGATCGCCCCCTAGTGTTAAACCTTCCCTGCCAGTGACATTTTTACAGTAATCAGTGCATTTTTATAGCACTGATTGCTGTATAATACCAATGGTCCCAAAAATGTGTCAAAAGTGTCCGATGTGTCCACCATAATGTGGCAGGCCCCATTAAAAATCGCAGATTGCCACCATTACTAGTAAAAAAAAAATAATAAAAATGCTATAAATCTATCTCCTATTTTGTAGACGCTAACCAATCAATATACTCTTATAGCGATTTTTTTTACCAAAAATATGTAGAAGAATACATATCAGCCTAAACTGAGAAAAAAATAGCTTTTAAAAAAAAAATGGGGATATTTATTATAGAAAAAAGTACAAAATATTGTGTTTTTTTCAAAATTGTCGCTCTATTTTTGTTTATAGCACAAAAAATAAAAACCACAGAGATGATCAAATACCACCAAAAGAAAGCTCTATTTGTGGGAAAAAAAGGACGTCAATTTTGTTTGGGTGCAGCATTGCACTACCGCGCAATTGTCAGTTAAAGCGGCGCAGTGCCAAATCGCAAAAAATGGCCTGGTCATTCAGCAGCCAAATCTTTTGGGGATGAAGTGGTTAAAGAAAGAAAAATGTATATGATACACAGTGCAGAACAGAGGGGGGATCAAGGGACCAGCAGTTTCTGCGGAGAAGCCCCCACTCAGCGTCATATCTAATGGGAAGCAGAAGCAGTATTTAAAAATAAGGAGCATGGTATGTACTTGTAGCACCCTCCTAATTCAGAGAAGGCTGCTAGGTAAATTTAGTAGCTCCTCTGTAAACAGTGGATAAGGGGTTTATTGCCAAGAGCTGTTCAGTGTCTCATAGGCTGCTGGTCTGCTACTTTATTCTAATGCCGCGTACAGACGATCAGAATTTCCAACAACCAAACCGTGGATGTTAGCTCAAACTTGTCTTGCATACACACGGTCGCACAAATGTTGTTGGAAATTCCGATCGGCAAGAACTGACATACAACACGTACGACGAGCCAAGAAAAATTAAGTTCAATAGCCAGTGCGGCTCTTCTGCTTGATTCCAAGCATGCGTGGACTTTTGTGCGTCGGAATTATGTACATACGCTCGGAATTTCCGATAACAACGTTTTTTGTCGGAAAATTTGAAAACCTGCTCTCAAACAGTAGTTGTCGGAAATTCCGACAGCAAATGTCCGATGGAGCATACACACGGTCAGAATTTCCGACAACATGCTCACATCGAACATTTCCCATCGGAAATTCCGATCGTCTGTACGCGGCATTAGTTTTAGAGACTTCTGGAAGTATAGTGGGAGGGAGAGCAGAACAGGCAGTCTTGATATTTATGGGGTTCAAGCCAGTCCCTGGGGAGGTGTCCCCAGAAGGTGGAGGGGTAGCCCATACATATTCTGAGGTGTGGAAGTTTGGTGCAGATTTCCTAAGTCCAGCCTTTAGGAGGAGACCCCTGTGCTGAGGGCTCTGCCCCTGGGGCAGAGAGAAAAACAGAGAGGAGGCTAAGGAACCTTTGAAGACATTGAGATCCCAGCTAAGCTTTGCAGTGGGGCATACCGAAGAGAACCTGGTATGACTGAGAGAAGCCAGAAGAGAGTTGGGACTGAGTGAGTATTGATCCTGCTATACATAGGAAATGTGAGTGTGAAGTAGTCTTGATCTTACAAGCCAGTGCAACCAGGATCTGTGCAAGACAGCCAGAAGTTGTACAAGTCAGACAAGAGAATACAGTGCAACTTGGTTGTGCAATACAACCTGCTTTTTTTTGTACAGAGCAGCCAGAAGCCTAGCAGTCCTCAATTTGAGTATTTCTACAGTTTCGAGGTACCCCATGCTCCCCATTTCTATCCAAGTTCCTGTTTAAATCAAAAACCTAAAAGAAACCCCTAGACTGATTATTGAACCAAAGGAAGAATGCTAAAATCGCTGTGTGCCTGGCTGTTTATGCTGTAAGAGGGAGGAAAGGCCCAAACTACCAGCGGCTCCTGTGGGGGTAGCGCTACATACCATTGATGGGGTCTAGAATTGCATAGGTGGCTTTTTGTAAAATGCTGCTAAAGGTGAATTTACACTTTAGATATTTAAACAGCAGACACAAGTTAATAGCTATTGACTTAAAATACTTATGCCCCGTACACACGGTCGGACTTTGTTCGGACATTCCGACAACAAAATCCTAGGATTTTTTCAGACGGATGTTGGCTCTAACTTGTCTTGCATACACACGGTCACACAAAGTTGTCGGAAAATCCGATCATTCTGAACGCGGTGACGTAAAACACGTACGTCGGGACTATAAACGGGGCAGTGGCCAATAGCTTTCATCTCTTTATTTATTCTGAGCATGCGTGGCACTTTGTGCGTCGGATTTGTGTACACACGATCGGAATTTCCGACAACGGATTGTTGTCGGAAAATTTTATATCCTGCTCTCAAAATTTTCCGATGGAAAATGTGTGATGGAGCCTACACATGGTCGGAATTTCCGACAACAAGGTCCTATCTCACATTTTCCGTCGGAAAATACAACCGTATGTACGGGGCATTAATGCAATATCTTGTCTTTGTCCTGTAAACTTCCTTTATGATAAATGTACTAGGCAGTACAATAATCCTGTGGTTTTGATTTCCTTTATATTCTAAACTAAACATTGGAAATATTACAGAAGCTGCAGATTAACCACCACTACTGATATTTGCACAGGGTTGAGGAAAACAGGTGTTATAGTTTTCTTATAATATTAGATCAATGCCTGTTGTCATAGAAACTGAACAAATGTAGTTTGACATTTTTTATTAGTATATTCGTGTACAGCAGGCTTCATATAGAAGTGTGCAGTTGTAGGGGACTGGATGAAGCAGCTCTGATTTGAAGGTCAGTATTTGGATGTTAGGTTAACTAGAAATGATGATGATCATTTTTAACCTGTCAGTCACATGCCTACGATGAGTACTGATAGTAATTGTGTTAGGTAATATACATAGACACAGAGGACATAGAGGTGAAAAATTGGAGTTTCCCAGCAGATTATACTATGCTTGGTTTTGCTGTCTGTCCTCACACAACCTCAAGGAGCTGGAATGTGATCAAGCGCCAATTCTTTTTCTTTTACAGCTTAACTGCTGTTTTTCCACTCTAAGCTGTTCATTAATACATTAGACAGTGTAGTCTTAACCTACAGTTTTCTTGTACAAAGGAAAAGTTCAGAGTCATTCATAACTGAGGGAAAAAATATATAAAAAATTATATTTAATTAGATACAAAAAAATTATATATATCTATATATACACTATATTGTCAAAAGTATGGATGCCTGCCTTTACATGCACATGAACTTTAATGGCATCCCAGTCTTATGCCCCGTACACACGGTCGGATTTTCCGACAGAAAACGTGCGATCGGAGCGTGTTGTCGGAAATTCCGACCGTGTGTGGGCTCCATTAGACTTTTTCCATCGGATTTTCCAACACACAAAGTTTGGGAGCAGGCTATAAATTTTTCCGACAACAAAATCTGTTGTCGGAATTTCCGATCGTGTGTACGCAAATCCGACGCACAAAGTGCCACGCATGCTCAGAATAAATAAAGAGATGAAAGCTATTGGCTACTGCCCCGTTTATAGTCCCGACGTACGTGTTTTACGTCACCACGTTCAGAATGATCGGATTTTCCAACAACTTTGTGTGACCGTGTGTATGCAAGACAAGTTTGAGCCAACATCCGTCGGAAAAAATCCTAGGATTTTGTTGTCGGAATGTCCGAACAAAGTCCGACCGTGTGTACGGGGCATACGTCTGTAGGGTTGTATACTGAGTTGGCCTACCCTATGAAGCTATAGAAGCTTCAACTCTTCTGGGAAAGCTGTCCACAAGGTTTAGCAGTGTGTCTATGGGAATGTTTGACCATTCTTCCAAAAGTGCATTTGTGAGGTCAGGCACTGACGTTGGATGAGAAGACCTAGTTCGCAGTCTGCGCTCTAATTCATTCCAAAGGTGTTCTATCAGGTTGAGGTCAGGACTCCGTGCAGGCCAGTCAAGTTCCTCCACCCCAAACTCACTCATCCATATATTTATGGATCTTGCCTTGTGCACTGGTGCGCAGCCATGGTGGAACAGGAAGGGGCCATCCCCAAAGTCGGGAGCATAAAATTGTCTAAAATGTCTTGGTATACTGATGCTTTAAGAGTTTCCTTCACTGGAACTAAGGGGCCAAGCCCAACCCCTGAAAAACAACCCCACACCTTAACCCCCCATCCCCAAAATGATTTGGACCAGTGCACAAAGCAAGGTCCATAAAGACATGGATGAGTGAGCTTGGGGTGGAGGAACTTGACTGGCCTGCACAAAGCCCTGACCTTAACCCGATAGAACACATTTGGAATGCATTAGAATTAGAGTGCAGACTGCAAGCCAGAAAATGTGCTTCTGGAATAATGGTCAAACATCCCAATAGACACACTCCTAAGCCTTGTGGACAGTCTTTCCAGAAGAGTTGAAGCTGTTATAGCTGCGGGGGTGGGAGGACTCAATATTGAACCCTACGGACTAAGACTGGGATGCCATGAAAGCTCATGTGCGTGTAAAGGCAGGCATCCCAATACTTTTGACAATATAGTTTATATATACTGTATATATATCAGCACATTGCACAAGTAACACACATCATAGAGGCTTATGGTCTAGGTAACACTCTAAGTATCACCTAAGGCCCATGATAGGTTAATTGATCATTGTACAAAAATGCCAGATTGCTTTCAAAAGACTAATAGATCAAGAGGCAGAAAGCCTGCATCAGTCTTTTTTTTTTGCTTTAGTGACCAACATTTGTGATGGTACCTGACTTTATCAAGGTGGAAACATGTGAGCTTCTAATAACACAATGATGGAGATTAAAGCAGTAGTAAACTCTATAAACTTTTTTCTTTTTTGTATGGACTCCCTGCAGTGGTATGCATTAATGTGCTGGTATGCACCACATAAAAGCAGATTATGAAAGACTTACCTTTCAAACAGAGCCCTTCTTCACCTGGTGGGCCTCCATTTTCACCTGGTCTTCCTTCAAGGTTTGCGCTCACTGGCCATTTGAATGGGCCGACCATGATGATGTCTGTCCTGCAAATGCACACAGGAGCCATTTTGCAGAACGTTGCTCTGAAATCACGACAGATTCAAAGTGCAATGAATGCAGACTGTACTACATATGCTCCAGTTTTGTCATTGGCTGGAGCCAATGAGAATATATCCTAAACAGCACAAGTTTAGGAGATATTCATAGTACCTACAGAGAAGAAACATTATAACCTTACATGTAGAGAAAATCTTAAAGTTAATCTTTAATACCACTTTACCTAAAGGTTCTAAGTGTTCCATAATAAGGATATGTTTGTGAGTTACAAAGTGACTAGTATTAAACTAATCTAAGCTAGGATAAGCAACTTCTTCCCCAGTTCATTCATACTGTAGTGTTTTTTTTATCTACTTGGATTTCAAGCTTTCTGCTTAAGACTTATACTGGTTATGCTGCTCCCCATTCTGCCTTAGTCCTGCCTTCATAGTCAATATATGGGTGGTTCTTAAGCAAATGTGCAGACTTTTGAGCCCTATACTACAAGCAAATATGCAGAAACTCTAATGCCCTGTACACACGATTGGATTTTCCGACAACAAATGTTGGATGTGAGCTTGTTGGCTGAATGTCCGAAAGCGTGTATGCTCCATCGAACATTTGTTGTCAGAATTTCCGATCGCGTGTACACAAGTCCAAAGCACAAAAGTTCACGTATGCTTGGAATCAAGCAGAAGGAGCCGCACTGGCTATTGAACTTCCTTTTTCTCGGCTCCTTATACATCTTGTATGTCCCCACGTTCCCACTTTCGTAATTGTTGGCCAACATTTGTGTGACCGTGTGTATGCAAGACAAGTTGGAGCCAACATCCTTCAAACAAAATCCACGGTTTTGTTGTCGGAAAGTCCATTCGTGTGTACGGGGCATAATAGGGGATTCAACACCACTCTCCAAAAGGTTGGGCAAAAGCAAGACGGAATGACCAGTGCAGGCCCTTGAAGTGAGTAATCAGTGCAGCCACTGCTTCAAGGCTTTGCTGCTTCATCGTGACTATGCAATTTGTTATGCAACTAAGGACACCATTTGCTTATGACAACAGGTCAGTGCTTTTATCCACTCAAAGCTTCTTTTTTTAAATAATAAACAATGGTTTTACACAGAGCAACCCTGAACCTCGTCCTATGAGGTCCCCCACTGGGGATTTTGGCTCCTCTTCTTTTCCAAGTGTCACCATAGCAAGCTGTGTGTGTGTCCATAGACATACATGGTGCAGTGCGGGCCTACCCCCTGCTCCCCCCTCACAGGATTTGACTGACAGCAGCAGAAGCCAATGGATAGTCTCCTGTTAGAAGAGAGAGTAGGGAGAAGAGCTGCTCCAAATGGGCACAGGTCTGGATCGAGGTTGGGCTCAGATGCAGAGAATGCATTAAGATAAAAAAGCTTTATGCCTTTATAAACACACAAAGTGCACAGTCTTTAGCCTTTAAGCCTTTAGCAAATCAACACCAAAGACGAATCTATAGTATTTTAGTCATGTTGCTAAAAATCTCTTTGAATTAAACTGAAAATGATTTCACTTTTTGGAAATAGACATTGTATTCCAACAGCAGGGACTATCTGCTGTCAGAATATCCAACAGGCTTGTTCAGGAGCAAAGCAACCACACATGGGTTGAAATTTGGTCCCTGCTTAACCAGTCAAATTTAAATCCATATATGGCCAACAAGTGATTTTAGATTATTTAAACTAAAGGTTTAGTTGCGTTTTATAGATAGATACAGCTATAAAGGGTAATTTCTATGACTATGCACATTTTTAAAGCATATGTCAAAGAAAAAAACAAAACAAAAAAAAAATATGTTTACATCTATGGGATACACACACATTCCCCCACATTTAATTCCCCTAAACAGCCTGCAATTACAGTAAAAATACCGTTGAAGAATCAGAAATGTAGTTTTTTTCCACTTTCCACTTTGGCATTACAACACAGCTATGAATTTCAAATCACATGGTGTCAGCCCTGCCTACTTAAGTTCTGGTGGACTACAAAGAACACAGTCCTCCCCTCAATTCCATAAGCTTTCCCTGTGCACAGGCAGAGAGAACAAGAAGTTATCAGCTGACAAGTTTTCTGTAGTAGACAACATATATTTTTTGCAGTTATCGAACAAATATAACGAAATACTTTTAATGGTATATTTAGAAGACCAAAAGGGTACAAATAGAAGTTCATTGTTAACATTTACCTATAATTAAAAATATTCTGACACTCATTCTGAAAACGTACCTTGGGGTTTTAAAGACAATTTCTTGCAGGCTTGGCAATGGGTAGAATTGAGAATAAATATAATTAGTCACTGCTCATTGCTTCAGGTTTAATGTAATTGGAAGAACCTTAGAGCATGCAGGTGCATCTTCTAAAACAATATGATATCTCAACTGTATTATTCTGGCTTCCAGCTTTAGCAGCTCATACACTATATTTGGATTCTTGAGTGAATTTATATATGTAAATATATGTGTTTGTTCAGTTTCAAAAAGAAACTGCAGCAGACAATTGCAGATCAAGTTCAATCTCTAAACGGCTTATAAGCTTGGACATAGAAAACACCAGAATAAAACCCCAGTGGAACAGCTGTCAATATTTGTTCTCACAGTTGGGAAGAACAATTCCATTTTGCCTCTGTCTAGAGCAGTTAGATGAATTGCATGGATCAGTAATTTGTGTAATTAATTCTAAAAGTTTGTAGCTGGAGATACCATGCCATGTACAAAAGGCTCAAATCCAATAATGAAAAGCCTAGTAATAATGATTACAGTCTCCAAAAAATGTGAGCATACCCGCTAATACTAAAGGTTCCTGTATGACAATTTAAACAGCTACCAAATCTACTTACTATTGGATGCACAAGCCTCATAAAGTATATATATACAGTGGCTTGCGAAAGTATTCGGCCCCCTTGAACTTTTCAACCTTTTGCCACATTTCAGGCTTCAAACATAAAGATATAAAATTTTTTTTTTTTGGGAAGAATCACCAACAAGTGGGACACAATTGTGAAGTGGAATGAAATCTTTTGGATTTTTGAAACTTTTTTTACTAATAAAAAAATGAAAAGTGGGGCGTGCAAAATTATTCGGCCCCCTTGCGTTAATACTTTGTAGAGCCACCTTTTGCTGCGATTACAGCTGCAAGTCGCTTGGGGTATGTCTCTATCAGTTTTGCACATCGAGAGACTGAAATTCTTGCCCATTCTTCCTTGCAAAACAGCTCGAGCTCAGTGAGGTTGAATGGAGAGCGTTTGTGAACAGCAGTTTTCAGCTCTTTCCACAGATTCTCGATTGGATTCAGGTCTGGACTTTGACTTAGCCATTCTAAAACCTGGATACGTTTATTTGTGAACCATTCCTTTGTAGATTTTGCTGTATGTTTGGGATCATTGTCTTGTTGGAAGATAAATCTCCGTCCCAGTTTCAGGTCTTTTGCAGACTCCAACAGGTTTTCATCCAGAATGGTCCTGTATTTGGCTGCATCCATCTTCCCCTCAATTTTAACCATCTTCCCTGTCCCTGCTGAAGAAAAGCAGGCCCAAACCATGATGCTGCCACCACCATGTTTGACAGTGGGGATGGTGTGTTGAGTGTGATGAGCTGTGTTGCTTTTACGCCAAACATATCGTTTTGCATTGTGGCCAAAAAGTTCGATTTTGGTTTCATCGGACCAGAGCACCTTCTTCCACATGTTTGGTGTGTCTCCCAGGTGGCTTGTGGCAAACTTTAGACAGGACTTTTTATGGATATCTTTGAGAAATGGCTTTCTTCTTGCCACTCTTCCATAAAGGCCAGATTTGTGCAGTGTACGACTGATTGTTGTCCTATGGACAGACTCTCCCACCTCAGCTGTAGTTCTCTGCAGTTCATCCAGAGTGATCATGGGCCTCTTGGCTGCATCTCTGATCAGTCTTCTCCTTGTCTGAGCTGAAAGTTTAGAGGGACAGCCAAGTCTTGGTAGATTTGCAGTGGTCTGATACTCCTTCCATTTCAAAATGATCGCTTGCACAGTGCTCCTTGGGATGTTTAAAGCTTGGGAAATCTTTTTGTATCCAAATCCGGCTTTAAACTTCTCCACAACAGTATTACGGACCTGCCTGGTGTGTTCCTTGGTCTTCATGATGCTCTCTGCGCTTTCAACAGAACCCTGAGACTATCACAGAGCAGGTGCATTTATACAGAGACTTGATTACACACAGGTGGATTCTATTTATCACCATCAGTCATTTAGGACAACATTGGATCATTCAGAGATCCTCGCTGAACTTCTGGAGTGAGTTTTCTGCACTGAAAGTAAAGGGGCCGAATAATTTTGCACGCACCACTTTTCAGTTTTTTAATTGCTAAAAAAGTTTAAAATATCCAATAGATTTCGTTCCACTTCACAATTGTGTCCCACTTGTTGGTGATTCTTCACAAAAAATTAAAATTTTATATCTTTATGTTTGAAGCCTGAAATGTGGTAAAAGGTTGAAAAGTTCAAGGGGGCCGAATACTTTTGCAAGGCACTGTATAAAAGCTTCCTTTAGCTTCCCCTCCTTAATTTGTGTCTAGCATGCTCCCTATCACAGACATTGCAGCTCCCAGTGGGAAGGTTTTAGCAACAGAATGCAGTGGGCAGGACTAAGTGTGGCTAAGTGCAAACTGACAAGTTACATGTAGGCAGGTTGTCTACTGTATTTGTAGTTAGTATCCAGCTGCCCAGGTCAGGGGGAAGGGGTTAATGTTTTTGCTGGCTTTTGCTGGGGTCCAGCTACCCTCCCGTGCTCTATAAAAGGGAAGAGGTCCGGATCCTACAGGGGGGTTTTTGGTAACACTTGGGAAATGCATAGGGAACCTATGCTAAAGACTTTCTGGGACCTGGAAAGCCGATTTGCTGGAAGAACCCTGGAACATGGACTTCTCTGTTAGAGCACTGTCAGGTTTGATCTTTCCTCTAAGAGACTTCACCTGTGCAGGTAACCAGTGACAGCCACAGTTAGGTTCAGTTAAGAACAGAATGTTGTTACATGTTACACATGTTTGCCAAGATACAGTAAACATTTATTCAACTGCGCAAAGCCTGGTCTGAAGTTATTCAAAGGGGTGCATGTGAGGTCTAGGCATACTATTAAAGAACTTGGGTCTGCAACTACAATAAGGGGTATGCGTAACATTGCTACACCAAAGGTTTATGAGTAAGTACAAGGAAAACAGCAAACAGTTGTTGGCATGGTACCTGATAGGTGACAGGTTCTCCGATAGAAAGGGGGTTGGTGTTTTGACCCCCACCCTAGCTGTCAACCCATCATCAGTCATCAGGAGTGGACTAGTGTTACTAAGATCACTTTGGTCACTTTGTACGGAAAGATACCAGGAAAGCATGCGTGAGGTGTGTGCTTGGCGGGACCCCACCGGGAGTGAGGTAACAGAGGTACGCTGACTGGTGGAGCAGGAAGTTGCTCAGTCTGTCCCTCCAAATGCAACACATACATTAGAGCAGTGGGTAGAACATGGAATTAGGAAACTAAAGAGGGATTCTATAACTTGGGTACTAGACACACGGGGCTCATCATTAGTTAGGAGACAGCCTTAAAGCATTTGTTACCCCAACACTTTATGTGCCTGCTGTACCATGTACTTGTATGATAAAGTATCATGTAACCTATATCTTTGTATTGCTTTCTTTTGTGTGTAATCCCTGGTGTTCCTGCCAGTCCCTTTGCTTTCCTATTCCAAACTGACCACACTAAGCAGGCAAGCACACCGTGGTCAGTTCTCTAGCTATGCTGGAAACTCATTGCGCTCTCTTTGAATAATCAGACTTATCCTGACACGCCATTTACTGGGAAACTCAGTGTGCTGCTGCAAGATGATTGTTTACAATCACTTTAATGTTTGACTGTTCACATGACTGCAGCTCTTGCCTGGTCCCCAGGCTTTGGTGAGCATACCCTCAGGTGAAGTATTACACTGCGCAAGGGTTAGTGACCTCATTTAATGTCTGGCACAGTCCAAGAACCCACCCCTGGGGGGGGGGGGGGATCTCATGTGACCATCGCTGGTGCTCAACGAGAGAGGGAAACATGGAGGACATGATCGTACACCAGTCTAACCTCCCCTTACATACAGGCTAGTTAATCAGCAGTGGCAATGTTGATGGTATTGCCCTACAACATTCATTTTTTTGTAGTGCAAGCCAACACAGCTGATATAAGAGTGGCAACTCTGCTCTGAATGCAGGAGCAGTTCAGCATTGATGCCACGCAATCACCAGAAGCTGCATTAGGAGGACTTCACTAGCAAGATAAACAGGTATTTGTGGGGCTTTTCAATGGGACTAAGAGAAGATTTTGTTTGCAGATGAAATTATAAATAATTGCTTTAAAGACACTGCAAGTACAGGTCCTAGCAGAAATGCACTAATTTTGCATTGTGGGCGGACAGCACAGTGCTGGACTGAAATCACAAGTAATAGTCAGGCCTTGGCAGTTGTGTTTTGTTGAACTTTAGAACACCTCCCCTCTTCATCTTCACAACAAATTATGGGGTGTTTTGTAGTCAAATGAAGAAACTGAGAGTGACCATTAGACACATTGAGCTAGCATAGGCAAAGTGCACTTATTGAAGATATTTATCCAAATGCTTTCATCTGTAAATTTAAAAGACTAAAATGGAGCTAATAAGAGAAATTTGTTGCTATGGTCAACATACACTTTAACTTTGCACCTCGGGGGAAATCTTACCTGTAACAGATGATAAAATATCCAAATGATTCTGTGACAGCTGTTTAGACCCTAGGACGCTTGAAGGCCACAACTACATACACTGACACGTCTCTGCTGCTCATGAAAGTTATACATTTAGTGATGGTGTAATAAAATGTGCAGGTCAAGATTTAGTAGAATAAGTGTCTAAAATGGCCCCAGATTGTATTTATTACATTTGCATCAGTCCCTCCCCTTAAGAAGCTTACAATCAAAAGGTCCCTGCACATTCATACATACTAGGGCCAATTTACTCTGCCAGCAGGTCTTTGGTGAGTAGGAGAAAACTCACACAAGCACAGGGAGAACATGCAAACTCAATGCATGTAGTGGTTGGTTTTTAAACCAACAACCCTAGGGCTGCTAGGTGGAAGTGCTAACCACTTAGAAACTGTGCTGCACATACATATGTATGAATGTGATTTGGAAACCTTAGATTGTAAGCTCCTTGAGGGCAGGGACTGATGAGAATGTACAATATATACTGTATGTAAAGTGCTGTGTAAATTGACTGCGCTATAAGCATCCATAACAAATAAATTGCATACAATAAATCACTAGATGTTTTCAGTACATCTACATAGTAAGCAGATGCCAAGGTTCTTGATCAGTGAAGCAGAAAAGCTGGGATTTACAGCTTTACAAGTTTTACTATGCATATTAAACTAGACTCAAGAGAAAATTCAGCATATTACACTAAGTGCCAGGTATTGTTTAATGAAAATCTGGGCTGCACGATTGTAGGAAATAGCTGGGTCAAGGTGGATTTGGCCAGAGAACTCTATGTCTTTCATTTCCAGATTGCTAAGTGTAGGTGAGCAAATTTTACACATCTTCGTTGCCACAGGTGAAACCCTTGTTGTGAGTTTTGTTCCACTTTAAGCAAAGGCATTCCTACCATGAGGCAAGTTGATTAAGCTGTCTCAAGCGGGCACTAATGAAGTTCTGGTACTGAGGCGTGTCCACATGGACTCAGCACTCTTCAGTAAAGCTGAGTCTGGTAACATCACAGCTTCTGTTTCTGTTACATAGGCCGGCACAATAACTAAGGCTCCTCACTGCAAACTCATTATGTGTGTGGCAGCGTACCTGTTGCTGGAGGTGACCATTTTTGCCAGAAGGATGGGGGATTGGTCAGGATGGATGAGCGAGGGTGGTATCAGACATAGTGGCATCCACCCCCCAGGGTACTTCTGATTTTGGGGTACACTTTTCCTTTTCTTTTCCTTTTCTTTCCTTAAATGTAAAGGGTAACTTTGCTTTTGTGAAAAAAATATAGCTAATAAAAAACTAAAATAGCATACACAAATGCTACATAAGCCATATTCTAAATAATGTTATTGAAAATTACCTTTACTTTTCAATCTGCAGCCTCTATAATTTTTTGTAAAATTAATTGCAATATGGCAGCCTGCCAGTTGGTATACAAAACTTCCACAGAAATGTAATTTCCTGTTTATGTGATCGGTTCACTGAAGTCTGCAGTAAGATACAAGTAATATTTTAGGCATCCTCTGCAACAAAAAATATATTTTTGGTGAGATATTTCTTTCGGATTAATTACTTGTAAAGGGATGCAGACACAGAAAGTGCATCAGCTAATTATATTGAATACAAATACTTCAATTTAGGAACCAGACTTCCAAGGACATAGTGGAGCATATAGCTTTTTCTTAAGAACAGAAATGGGTAAGACTCTGCAACAAAGTTTGTTTAAATCTTTGCATTGCATCTTTACATTAATCACCCAGATTGATTTTTTTTCCAAACAAAATTGGAGTTACTCTTTAATTGTTAAAGCCCACGTTAAATCAAAGAAACAGATATTCAGTCAGAACAACATTGTACTCACAATTTTGTTCTCAAAGACTTACCTTCACTTTCCATTAGTTGTGCAGCGGCTTTAAATACAGCCATAAGATCCAGTAGGCACCAGAGTTGGGCTGGCCATACATAAATCTTTTTTTTTCCAGTAAAGTCCAGTGGGTTGAACGAAAAAAAAAAAATTATACAATCCCCCCATCCACACATTTGAGGTCGATGGAAGAATTACTCCTGCTGTACTATTGTGTTCTGATGGCTGGGAGAAAAAAATATCATACAATGATCAGTGCTGCTGGCTATAGTGCCAGCGCTGATCATTTGGGAAAAACCCAACAGGCTGATTGTACAAAAGTTCATCGATAGATCAACTTGTGTACGACCAGCCTGCCCATGCATGGATCGAAATTTGGCCAGTTCCTGCTGTACTGGCTGAATTTCGATCAATGTATGGCTGCCCTTAGACTTATTCAGATTGCCTTCGGTGTTTAGTAAGAGGACTGGCCTGAAAGCTGAGAGAAAAGCCTTTCCTCGTGCCAAATTATAACATAGTTACATAGTTGACAAGGTTGATGAAAGACACAAGTCCATCCAGTTCAACCTATATTTGTATGTATATGTGTGTCACTATGGATTCTTGTATCATGTATATTGTGGTTGTTGAGAAATGTAAAAGGTTTTTTTCAAGTTAACTACACTCTCCACTGAAACCACTAAGTGAGGGAGTTCCACATCTTTACAGCTCTGACTTGTAAAGAACCCCTATGTAGTTTGCAATTGAATCAACTTCATGTTGTGACCACATGTCTTCTTCAGAGACCTTAAAGTGGTTGTAAACCCTACCCAATGGGGTGACTGGCCTTGGGTGATACACAGAGAGAAAACAGTCCAGAATTTTTTTATGCTTGTCTGAGCGGTCAGAAAACTGGTGTCTGGGAAGCTGAATTTACACTCTGCAGAAGTGAGGGGAGCTGATTGGAGGGAAGGGACACCCCCCTTTCACACAGCACACAGGAACAGAGCTGAGGCTGTCAATCACAGGCTGTGTGTTAGAGACACCTCCCCGTCACTTTTTTTCTCTTGATGTCACTAAAACTTTTTGGAAATGACTCATGCAGATAGCAGAGGAATGAGGCAGCAGACAGGAATTATATTTAGTGCTCTGGATTGAGACAAGTACACACTCTAGAAGAATATGCTTTGTTCATATTTCATGTCTGAGTTTTCAACCACTTTAAATTGAATAGTTTATTTCCAATACTGTAGTCACCCTTAATACATTTGTATAAATATCATATTCCCAGTGTTTCCTCATAACCAAGGTTTCCATTCTCTTTACTAATTTTCTTGTCCTCACTCTAGTTCAAATACATCTTCCTGAGGATTGGTAACCAAACTGAACCACATATGCAAGATGAGACCGAACCAGAGCTTTTGTATAGTAAAACCTTATTTAATGTATGATAGTGGTCTGTTGGCTTTGGTAACCACAGCCTAACATTGCATGTTATTGCTGAGTAGGGATGAGCTTTATGTTCGGGTCGAACATATTTTCGACTCGAACATTGGGTGTTCGCCCGTTCGCCGAAGAGCGAACATTATGGGGCGTTTGCGGCAAATTCGAGCGCCGCGGAATGCCCCATAATGCACTGCGATTGGCCAAAGCATACACCAGACCTGCATGCTTTGGCCAATCACAGCAACCTCTGCTAAGAGAGTCATAATTGGCCATAGGCAGGGTGCCTTTGGCCAATCATGGCTCAGGGGGACTAAGTCCACGCCCCACACTATATAAGGCTGCTTACACGGCGGCCATGTGTAGTGTGGTTGGTATGGACAGAGAGATAGCTTGATTTAGATTAAGCAGGCAGGTTATTCAGTTAGTGGCAATGTATTTGATATATATATACAGTCAGTCGTATAAATATATATACTCTGCATTCAGTGTAGCCTATATCTAGAGTGCATTCCCTGGTGTACTGTTTCTAATACACGTCAGGGGGTGTACACAGTATCTAATACAGTGTGTACAGTGTCTACTACACTTCTGGTGGTGTACACAGTATAAAATACAGTGCAGCCGTTGTACAGTTTCTAATACAGTGCAGGTGGTGTACACAGTATCTAATACAGTGTGTACAGTTTCTACTACACTTCTGGTGGTGTACACAGTACACAATACAGTGCAGCCATAGTACAGTTGCTAATACAGTGCAGGCGGTGTACACATTATCTAATACAGTGTGTACAGTTTCTACTACACTTCTGGTGGTGTACACAGTACACAATACAATGCAGCCTTAGTACAGTTGCTAATACAGCGCAGGCGGTGTACACAGTATCTAATACAGTAGTGTGGTGTTGCAAAACAAAATATACATCATGTCCGGAAGGCCACCAAGGAGAAGCTGTCGCTCACAGGCCACTAAAAGAGGGCAAGCTGACTCTGTCTACAGTCAACCATGCTGGTCATGGACATGGTGCATCCTCTGCAGGTGGACGTGTTATTGAGCCAGAACATGCAGAAGAGTTGGTGGAGTGGATAACAAAGTCGTCCTCATCCTCCTCATCTTCTGTCACCCAGGCTCAGAGTAGTTTGCCTTCCAACCCAGCTGCCAAAGTGGTCTATTTCACCGGCTCCTTGTCCACAGTCACTCCTTCTGTAGCCGCACCATCATGCACGGAGGAGTGCCCAGAATTATTCGACAACAGTGTTGGGTACATGCTGCTTGAGGGTGTGCAGCGATTTGAAGGCTCTGATGTTGGTTCCCAGGTTGAGGAAGGGAGTAACGTGAGCCTAGAGAGAGGGGGTGCCCAAGAAGGACAAGAAACTGGCAGTCATGTTCCCCCAGATGCAGCATACTGCCAAATTTGCTCCAATGACAAGGAGGGGGGGATGGTGAGGTCACTGACTGTACTTGGATGCCTGAGAGAAGAGAGGAGGAGGCACAACTCCAATGAGGCAGGATGTCCTCTAGGGGGCCGCTTAAGGGCAGCCACCCTATTGCATCACACCATAGAGCTCCACAGGTGCAGGGCGCTACTGACTCCCTGCTGACTTATAAAAGTTCCCTGGTGTGGGCCTTTTTCGACACGTGTGCAGCAGATTGCACTGTTGCTGCTTGCAACCTATGTCTGAAGCAGATCAAGCATGGCCAAAACAGAAGCCGCTTGGGCACCACATGCTTGACCAGACATATGACAACCTGCCATGCAGTCCATTGGCAACAGCACTTGAAAGACCCACATCGAAGAAAAAGGCAGACTTCTCCTTGCTCCTCATCTGGGATCTCTAACCCTACTATACCTCCAGTCCTCTCAAAAACCTGAGAGGAATGAAGGTATAGCAATAGGTGTCCCTAGTACTTGCAGCCAATCTGCTAGCAGTACACCCCCATCTGATTTTAGCAGGCAAATTTTCCTACCCCAGTTGCTGAACCGTAAAAAGAAATTTGTTCCCAGCCATCCACATGCTCAGCGTCTAAATGCTAGCTTGGCCAAATTGCTAGCACTACAACTGCTGCCTTTTCTTCAGCTGGTAGACTCTGCCCCCTTTTGTGAATTTGTGGAATGTGCTGTACCTCAGTGTCAGGTTCCAAAATGCCATTTTTACGGAAGGCCATTTTGGCTCTCTACCAGCATGTGGAAGGCAATGTTTTGGCCTTGTTGGACAGGGCAGTCAGCGGTAAGGTGCATATTACCGCTGACTCATGGTCCAGCAGGCATGGGCAGAAATGTTACCTTTCCTTCACGGTGCACTGGGTAACTCTGCTGGCAGCTAGGAAGGATGCAGGACAAGATTCAGTGTTGTTTGAGCTTGTTCCACCACCACGCCTAGTGGTGATTCCACCACAGCTCTCTCCTCCACCCCCTCCTCTTCTTCTTCCTCTATGGCCTCTTCTGAAGATTTGTCCTCTGAACCAGCGGTGCTCCGTAAGTGCTCAAGGGGCTACGCAAGCAGTCAAGCTAAAAGATGCCATGCCATGCTGAGTTGGTTGGCCTAGGGGACAGGAGCCACACTGGGGCAGAGATTCTGTCAGCTATGCAGGGGCAGGCTCAGACGTGGTTGACGCCACGCCAGCTTCAGCCAGGAATGGTTGTATGAGACAATGGCACCAACCTTCTATCTGCCCCCCCGCCAGGGACACTTGACCCATGTTCTATGTTTGGCACACATCTTGAATTTGGTGGTGCAGCGGTTCTTGAGCAGATACCCAGGCTTACAGGATCTCCTGAGGCAGGCCAGAAAAGTCTGTGGTCATTTCCGCTGGTCATACAATGCCAGTGCTCTGCTGGCTGACATTCAAAGGGAATGCAACCTACTCACCAACCGCCTCCTTTGTGACATGCCCACCAGTTGGAACTCAACATTGGCAATGCTGCAGCAGCTGCACACACAGCAGAGGGCTATCAATGAGTACCTGTGTGAGTATGGCACCAAGACAGGGTCAGGGGAGCTTGGCTTCTTTTCGCCATGCCAGTGGCTACTGATCAAGGATGCATGCACTGTCCTGTCACCATTTGAGGAGGCCACTAGGTGACAGGACAGTGCAGCAACAATGCATGCATCAGTGACACTGTCTCTCTACTCTTCCTGTTGGAGCACACGCTTTGTGGAATCATGGACAGGGCACTTGAGGCAGAACAGCGGGAGGAAGAGGAAGACTTCCTTACCTCTCAAGGTTCCCTTTATCCAGATAGCATTCCTGGAAGGAAGAAGAGGAGGAGGAAGAGGAGGATTGTGTCAGCATGGATGTAGAGGATAACACTCAGCAGCATTCTTCAAGGGATGGTTTTTAGCCCCCAGAAACCCAAGGGATGGTTTTCAGTCCCCAGAAAGTCCCCAGGTAGTTACAGATCATGTGATCCTTAGGTACCCAGAGGACTCAGAATCAAATGCCTCTGCAAACTTACGCTGCATGGCCTCCCTAAATCTGCAAAGCCTGCGAAAGGACCCTAGAATTCATGGTATCAAGGAGAGGGATCATTGCTGGCTGGCAACCCTTCTTGATCCGAGTTACAAGTGTAAGGTCGCAGAACTCATCCTGCCTTCGCAGAGGGAGCAGAGGATGAAACATCTTCAGGAGGCCTTGAAGAAAGTTTTGTGCAATGCATTTCCAGATCCTGGGAGGTTACAATTTCCTGGTGCTGGAGCAAGAGCAGACTTGGAGACCTTTCCAGCAGAGCACCCACTGGGTTACTGGGTCTTGAGGATGGACCACTGGCCAGAACTTGCTCAATATGCAATTGAGCTACTGGCCTGTCCTGCATCCAGCATGCTTTCTGAATGCACATTCAGTGCTTCTGGAGGATTTGTAATAGATCAAAGAGTGCACCTGTCCACAGACTCCATTTATAGGCTCACATTCATAAAAATGAATCAGTCTTGGATCAGTAGCTATCAAGCACCTGATGCTGATGTAACTGATTGAATTTGCTATGAATTTGGGATACCTTGAAGACTCCCTATGCTGACTATCCTATTCCTCCTCAATCTTGATGATGCTAGCTTCCAACAATATTTTTGTATTAGGGCACCGCCACCACCACCCAAGGCCCAATTGTTCTGCCCCTGTTTAACAGGGGCATGTAATTACAAATTTTGATCTAATATTTCATAGCAGGGCCCATTCCTGCACCCAACAAGAGTATCTGTGAGGGGTTACAGTGTTGTGGCATCACCACCACCACCCAAGCCCCAATGTTTCTGCCCCTGTTTAACAGGGGCATCTAATTACAATTCTTGATATACTATTTCACAGCAGGGCCCGTTCCTGCGCCCAACAAGAGTAACTGTGAGGGCTTACACTGTTGTGACACCACCACCACCACAAAACGCCCAATTTTTCTGCCCCTGTTTAACAGGGGCATGTAATTACAATTTTTGATATAGTATTTCACAGCAGGACCTGTTTCTGCGACCACCAAGAGTAACTGTGAGGGCTTACAGTGTTCTGGTACTACCAACACCTAAAGCCTAATTTTCTGCAGAGTATATAGGGCAGGCCGTATTGTATATATACTGCTGTTCAGAGTATATAGTGCCTGGGGCCTAGGGGACCCCCACGCCATTTTTTTAAAAGTGGGTGCTGGATTCCCCTTAATATCCATACCAGACCCAAAGGGCCTGGTAATGGACTGGGGGGGGAACCATGTCGTTTTTTTCAACGATTTTCATCTATATTGCCGGGACCCAACAATACATTACAGCTGCGAGTAGTTTTAATTGAAATGTTTTCCTTTAAGCAATGTCATTTAGCTGTGGTATTGTTCTAAACACGGGAAAAATGCGCTTTACAGGCATACTAAGGACACCCCCAGGTATGATATTTAAAGGAATGATTAATTTTTGTTGTTTCACTTTAAGCATTATTAAAATCACTGCTCCCGAAAAAACTGCCATTTTTAAAACTTTTTTTTGCATTGATACATGTTCCCTGGGGCAGGACCCAGGTCCCCAAACACTTTTTATGGCAATAACGTGCATATAAGCAATTAAAATTAGCACTTTTGATTTTTCACGTTCGTGTCCCATAGACTTTAACGGTGTTCACATGTTCAAACAAATTTTTTGCCTGTTCGCATGTTCTGCTGCAAACCGAAATGGGGAGTGTTCGGCTCATCCCTATTGCTGAGTCTATGGTCTTCAAGGACCCTCACATATTTTTCCATCCTTGATTTCTCTAGAGCAGGGGTAGGCAACCTGGGGCCCTCCAGCTGTTGCAGAACTACAAGTCCCATCATGACTCTGGGACAAATTGTAACTGCCAGCCTTGCATTACCACATGGGAAATGTAATTCCACAACAGCTGGAGGGCCCCAGGTTGCCTACTCCTGCTCTAGGGGAACACATCCTAATGAGTAGCTTGCATTCATAATTCTAACTTGCACTGCATAAATTTACATTTTTTTTTCAATAATTTTTTTTGAAAGTTTTAAGGAAAAATACAAAATTCCAAGACTTACTCATATAAAAATCAGTATAAGGGATTGCAAAGATGAATTAAAGATATACTGTATATTCTGTCAAGTATTGCCAGTACAAAACTGAGCTCAGAGGGTAACAACAGAAAACAATGGAAATAAACAGAAAAAAGGGGATTTCCCTGTCGCTATTTTGAGCTTGATATTAGGAGAAAGAGGGAAAGTGGTTGGCCCTGCTTCAACCCCCCCCCCCCCCCCCTCCACAATACCATGTATTCTGCGTTATGCCACATGTGTATAGTTCACTGACAATACAGTGATAAAAGAAAGAAAAGAAAAAAGCCAGAAAAAGAGAAAGAAAAGGTAGAGTAAAGAGTGCACCCTAACCAGTCAAAGCAGAACTAACTAGTCGCAACTCATAAGGCATCCGACAGATAATACAAACTTTGTCAAAGAAGGCCTTCTTGTCATGTAACATCGCTTAAAGGCATTCATTAATCATGATCAATGACAACTTAATTTTCACAAAGTCAAAAGGGATTGTGGTGAACTTTCAGGATCTGGCTAAACTTTACATTTTTCATTTTTTTTTTTTTTTTTACATCTGCTAAATATCCGTAGCTGAGAAAGGTGTTGGATTTCAACTGGGCTTTAAAAATGGCATGATCCTCCACTTTTTTTTTTTTTAAAGAAAGCATGTTGACAAATATTGGGAATATATGGTTTGCAGATTTACCCAGTCTGGGTCAAAATTTGCTCTTATCAAATTTATATAATCTCTGTTGTAAGAAATGTGGCACAACAATTTAGATGTTTTGTTAAGCCGCGTACACACGAGCGGAATGTCTGACAGAAAAAGTCCAACGGAAGCTTTTCATTATCTATTCTGATCGTGTGTGTGCCTCATTGGACTTTTTCTGGAAGGTCGGACTTTGGTCGGACTTTGGATTGACCGTGTGTAGGCAAGACCGCTTGAATGGAATTCTGTCGGAGTTCTATCGGAGAAACCTTCGGAGTTTATTCCGACGGCTAAACCGGTCGTGTGTACACGGCATAACAGGATCATTCCCAACCAAAAATGCTATTTTGGTTATAAGAGTCAACTCTAGTTTCTTATATAGCTTGGATACTCCAACACTCAGATCTATATACTACAATCTATGGTTCTGTCTACTTGGACGTTTTGGATATTACTCCTCACCTTTTAATGTTCCAGTCTCTGTTGTAATATTAACCATTAGATATTAACCAAGCTCTCACTCCCAAAAAATTGTATAAACATATTCATGAAGTGCTCATACTCCAGTGAATGTGTATAAGACAATCAGTACAATCAATATGTATAGTGTCCTTTGATAATAAAGTTCAACGTGAATCCAAAAAGCACCGCAGTAGTTCCACACCTAAGTGACTGTTAGTGTCTCTTCTTTACCAACATATAAGCACACAACTCACTCACCAGAACTTCTTGACCCCTATTACAGACAGTAAAAAACAGCATTAGAGGTCTAGTTGTCCAATGACATCAATCCACAGCTTTAACTGTTAGAAGAACATCAATATCGGTGCTCCTGTGCCTTTAAATTCTCATTGTGGAACTCGCACAAAGATGAAGGTAAAGGAGAAACCTTTCATGGTGTAGCATTTACAAAATTTATGAAAATGAAGGTAAAATCACACTTACAATGTTAAAAATGTTTTCAGCATTCAGACAGCATGGGAGCGCCGGTTTGCACTCCACCTGCTATCCAAGATGGCGGAAGTGACGTGTCCCGATAGTCCCACCCTATGCGTTTTGTCAGCATATTTCTGACATCATCAAGGGTCCTGTTGTAATATTCATAATATACAAAAAATAGATCTAGCAGGTAGAGTAGGACCCCCCCCCCCCCCCATAATAGCTGCAGTAAGTGTTCAGATATCAACAAGAGCATCCTAGTGAATTATAAGGTAACTTAACTCTCAGAAATCTGCCAAAAACTCAAATCTTAAATTTATGTGAAATTACTCTTTAAATTGGATATTATTTCTAGTGCAACTGCTATTCATGTACATCACTGAAAATGACTGCACATGTAGCTTGGATATAAATGACAGTGTCACAAAAGAACACTGGGGACATGGGAAGGCTTTGAAATGCTTTGTACTGGCATAAAAAACTCCAATGTTGGAAGAATGGGAAGTAGATCCTTAGAAGAAAAGTCCTTGCTGTTAATGTGTACTTTACTACATTAGATTCAGCAGGAAAATAGTGACTGATAGTACTGCAATAAAAAGCCCCTGTAGTTGATGTAAATCTTTTTGACTGCTGCTGTTTCTAGCAGCTGCTGCTAAATGTATTCTGGTAAAGGATACAATGTCAGCACAGTGCATGAACTGAACAGAGTTATCCCTCAAGCCCCCGAGTATATGCTTCTGGCATTTAGGATGCACAGTCAGAGGAAAATGTGCTGATATCAGAATCAATCCCTAAGGAATTTGTGTACTTTGCAGATGCTTGAGATTTGCTGTTAATTTACTGTTATAAGGAAATGTACATAACTACACTATGTAACCTCTCAGGTAAAGACCCAAGGGAAGAGTTTACGGAGTTATTTAACTAAAGCAAATCAGTAAAGTATTTATTGCTTTTTTTAAATGCCCAGATGTCAGTCTTTGACAAATTTGTGGTTTTAAATATTAGTTTGTCACTTGAAAGGTGTATGCTATTTAGTGTTCAACAATAGTTATTCTAACACAAGAGAAAAGAAAATACTGTATGTTTATGCTTTACATTACATTTTACATTACATTTCTGTTTTCGGGCTTAGATATGCTTTAACATTTATTTCCATTGTTATCGCCTATCTCCTAATGCATTGGGATAAACAAACTTTACTGAGCAAAATATTGCAGCTGTCATTACTGACTTCCTAGAATGCTACTTGCTTGTTTATTTTATTAATCCTCTGCCATCAGTACTTTGTTATTGATTGGCTTGGAACAAGCATTCAGATCAGAAAACTCAGGATGAGGTTAGAACTTCTGATACTTGTACCAGGAGAGTGACTGTAAAATCTGGATTGCCTACCCTATATGATAACAGCTAACTGAAGGTGCACACAGCAGGTTGACAACTCTGCTGCTAATTGATAGACTATGCTTACCATTGTCAGCCTGCAACAGGAAGTTCTGTGCAATAGATTCCCAAAAACATATTTGCTTAAAGTGGTTTTAAACACTTATGCCGCATACTCAAACTTGTCTTGCATACATACGGTCGCACAAATGTTGTCTGAAATTCCGAACGTCAAGAACGTGGTGACGTACAACATGTACGACGAGCCGAGAAAAATTAAGTTCAAAAGCCAGTGCGGCTCTTCTGCTTGATTCCGAGCATGCGTGGAATTTTGTGCGTCGGAATTGTGTACACATGATCGGAATTTCTGACAACGGATTTTGTTGTCGGAAAATTTGAGAACCAGCTCTCAAATTTTTGTTGTCGGAAATTCCGACAACAAATGTCCGATGGAGCCTACACACGGTCAGAATTTACGACAACAAGCTCACATCGAACATTTGTTGTCAGAAATTCTGACCGTGTGTACACGGCATTATGCCGCGTACACATGACCGGACTTTCCGGCAGAAAAGGTCCAACAGAATCATTCCGTCGGACATTCTGATTGTGTGTGGGCTTCTTCTGACTTTTTCTTTTTTAAATTCTGATGGACCTAGAAATAGAACATGTTTCAAATCTTTCCGACGGACTCAATTCCTATCGGGAAAACTGTTTGTTTGAACCAAAAATGACGCGAGGGCAGCTATTGGCTACTGGCTATTGAACTTCCTTTTTCTAGTCCCGTCGTACGTCATCGCGTTCTAAATGATTGGACTTTGGTGTGATCGTGTGTAGGCAAGTCCGTTTCAGCGGAACTCCGTTGGAACTCCATTGGAAAGACCGTCAGAGTCTACTCTGACAGAAAGTCCGGTCGTGTGTACACGGCATTAAAGTACATACACCCAGTGAAGTGTATAGCCTCAGGCAATACACAGAGATGAAACAACTCTTCCTATATAAGTTGTGCCTGTTTATCAACAGTCTTCTCCTCTCTACATCTGTTCAAAGTGCCAAATTAAAAAATCTTGTCTGAGCTGTCAGAAAAACAGAGGGAGGAGAGCTGAAGTTACATTCTGCAGAGCTCAGTGAGGAGAGATCTGAGAGATGATTGGAGGGAAGGGACACACCCCCTTCACACAGCACTCAGGAACAGAGCTGAGGCTGTCAATCAGCTGGAGCTCCCTCCCCTGTCACCTTCTTGTCTTGATGTCAGAAAAACTTGTTAGAAGTGACTTATGCTGATAGCAGAGGAACAAAGCAGCAGACAGAAATTAAACATAGTGTTCTTAATTGAGACAAGTACACACTAGAGATATGCTTTGTTTACATTTTATGTCCAAGGTTTACAACCACTTTAAGAAAGCTGGATGACAAAATGTAAATGATATATTTCCCTATGGATTGTTCATTAAATATTTCATGAAATTGTACTGCTCATGCAAATATGCAAATCTGTTCATCGTGCTACAAATCCACTGATTTTCATATAAAAGTGATATTGAAGGGCATTTGCAAAATATTTGTTACAATAATTAAAGCGGAACTAAATCCTCCTCTCCTTTACAGTCAGGGAAGCTGCCATCTTGGCCCTGTATGATCTTCAGTTGCTGTGGTGCTGAACATGTGATTGTCAGCACCCCAGTTTTGATGACAGAACAAGCATCTGTGATATTTATCATTCATGGGATGCCTTGAATGTAACTGTCTCAGGAAACAGTTAATGTAATGGGTTTAGTTCTTGTTTAACTAAGCCTCAAACTTTTCTTAACCTTTTCTTCTTTTAATACAATATATTCTTATTTTTAATATCATATGTTAAGTTTAATATACAGGAAGGCCTACAACATAAATACAGTAATATTTGTAAAGAGATTCAGCTGTATAAGGGTACCTTTGGGGGTGCATTCTGGGGATTTCAAACACCAATTTGTAAGCAAAATAATTAGTTATAGTTGATGAGAAATCCAAAATTTGAGGCAAAAGTAGTGAAATGTCTTCAGATAGGGGCAACTGTTCCTATGGCAACTGATTAAAAGTTGATTTCCACTTGTTTAACAAAAAAAAAAAAGTGTGGGGCAAGAAATGAAGGATGCAAATAGGTTGAAAACCTAGCAAGATTTAGGCTGGGTTCACACCAGTGCGAATTGGATGCAGGTTTCAAATCTATGTGGGCTGCACTTGATGCATTTTTTAGGCATGTTTTGCAGTGCTATTTGCATTTTTGATGCATTTTTTGCATGCAGTTTTCATGCATTTTTGCGTTTTACATTTTTTTCTCTTTAAACACACTGTAAACACACAGTATATAGCTGGTTGCTAATGAGCGGCCACCGCGTCCTTAACAACCGATGAGTCATTAGCTGTCAGGGGGGGTTCTTCCCTGACAGCTGAATGTAAAAAAAGAATTGCCATAAAAAAAATTGTGAAAAAAACAGTGTGGGGTCCCCCCAAGGCTTTCGGGTCTGGTATGGATTTGGAGGGGACCCCCACATGCCAATTTTCCTTTTAAAGTGGCGTGGGGTCCCCCCAAAAAATCCATACCAGACCCTTATCTGAGCATGCAGCATGGCAGGTCAGGAACCATACCAGGCCTAATTCCCTCAACATGGGGGGGTTCATTGGGCCCCCCACCCCAAAGCTCATTGTCCCCATGTTGATGGAGACAAGTGCCTCTTTCCGACAACCCTGGGTGGTGGTTGTTGTGGGGGTCTGCGGGCAGATGGCTTATCAGGTTTTTGAAGCTCCCTTTAAGAAAGTTTGCCCCCGAATCCTGCCCCCCCCATTTGAATGAGTGTGGGGTACTCGTGCTTCATGTGCCATCACAGGGGCAGGTTCTCCGGGTGACGTCACAGGATGGCCATGGCTATATAAGAAATGGCAGACAGCGGAGTCAGTGGGTCAGCAGCGGCGGAGGAAGAAGACATTAACAGAGGGAGAAAAGAAAGAAGAATGAATGACCAATCGGAACGTGTTTCAGAGTCTAGTCATACCTCTTCAGCTGAAGGAGACGTGACTAACCTCTGAAATACATTCCGATTGGTCATCTCTACTCATGGTTTGACAGGTGCTACTCAACTCCCCATAGCTCATGGTTCCAGCCTTCCTCACTCCTGTCTCTACAGAGCTGCCGCTGCAGCAAGGACCTCTCCACGATCCCCTGTACTTTGCACAGCCCACCTGAGAAGAGACAGTGACCTATGGTCATCCTGTGAGTTAAACCTGTTATTGTGTTTTTAATTCATACTCAATAAACCGTGTTACACTATTGGTCACCTGGCACCTCTCTCTCCCTCCCTTAACCCCTTTGCAGGCTGCCTCGCTTCCTATGGAGACCACAGATACATTTTCTATTGATTATGGATTTTTGTTCTTTTTACTTTTATCCAGACTGAGTATATAAGAGACACTTTTGTATAAGCCCGGGTTCACACCTATGTGAATTAGATGTGCGTTTCCGCACATCTAATTCGCATAGCAGGAGAATGTGACTGGCTCCCTATGGAGCCGGTTCACATATCTCCGGTGCGGCTGCGGTACGCACTGCACAAAAACGCTGTGCGTCTTTGGCTGCGTTTCAGGGCCGAATTCAGGCATAGAATCGGCCCTGATTCGTCCCTGAAACGGTGAACAGGGACGCACGGCGCTCCTGTGCGGTCCACAGCGCATTATAGTGTGAACCCGGGCTCAAGGTGCATCATTTATGTACACATAATACATTTTTATTTGAACTTTTTGGACATGTATTATTCTTTAGACATTTTACACTAGACAATCGAGGGCTGCGCTGAGAATTGTTGTCTGAGCTGAATTAACTAACACCTTTATAAATATGCCCTCGGGTTTGATTAGGCTTTCCTTTTGATGCATGTTTTTAATTTTAAGTGACCTAGCAGATATCCAAAATTTCTGTCACAAGGTTTTAAAAATGCATGTCTATTCATTATGCCAAATTTAATTAAAAATGGTTTGATGTCTGTGTATCTCTTATATTTAGGAAAACATGCAATTTGATGAAGTGTTTTGTTCACCTCGGGAAGCTGAACAAGGGTCAGTACAAGGGTCATGTTAGGTAATAGGTGCCATGTTTTGTTCCACTTCAATAGATCAATTACTTTAAAAAAAAAATTACATTTTGCATAACTTTATTTGCTTTTGAATAAATAAAATATCACAGTGTATGATGTACAATGTGTGCTTCGATGTAAGGAAACAAGCTGTACAGGTATACTGCACAGTATGGTGGAAATTAATTTCAATGAATTGCATATGAGAATTTTGTATTTCCTACCAGCAATTTGAGCTCTTTCTGGCTTTATCTGTTGGCTTCAATAGCTTAAACTGAAAGGTGCACACAACTGAATGAGTCAGAGGAATGGCTCTTTCCCACTCCCCATCTGCTAGGAATATACAAACTTTAAATAGGACATAAAAACAAATTGCATATTAAAGTATTAGGCAAAAAAATAAGACTTAAATATATCGTATCTCAAAAAGTATACTACGAATATAGTAATAAAGCTGGGAAACTACTGGCAAGGGCCCTACAAGCTAAGAGAACTGCCTCAACAATACATTCCCTGACAGACTCATCGGCCGTAAACTAAATTCAATCCCCGACATAGCTAAACAATTTGTCAATTACTATTCACAATTATATAACCTACCCCCAACAGACCCATCAAAGGACACTACATCCAGGAAACAGTTAATTACAGATTTTCTGAAACAATATAGCCCTGCCCCAATATCAAACACCTTAACTTGGCATTTAGACAGCCCATTGACGGGAAAAGATGCTAAACTAGCACTTAAACAAATGAAACCGGGCAAGAGTCCAGGACCTGATGGACTAACAGTGGGAAATTATAAAACCTACTCAGAGCTCCTCAGAGCAGTAATTCCAAAACCAGGGAAGGATTCCTCCCTGGTCACCAACTATAGACCAATCTCATAAAAATATAAACCTTACAGCCTTTGGATAAAAGAACTGATCATCAAACTCCAGCTGCAGTAAAAAACTCGCTAATAAGCAAATGTCAAAGAAGCAAAGTGAGAATATAAAAACAGTTTGCTGCACTTAGGGTTGATCACATTCATATAAACATGCAGAACATACAAAAAAATTATAAAGTCCCATTAGGTGATGAAACAAAGTGCTTGTGCTTAAATTGACATCTCCTGTGCAATGGTGTTCAGACTGGGTGCCCCACATAGATGTACACTCACCCTGGATGCTGACCAACTATCACTAGTATGGTCGTTTTGGCATGTGGGGATACCCCTAGGGAGCATTTAAAAGTGCCCTATAGTCCTGGCTAGGGATGAGCCGAACACCCTCCTGTTTGGTTTGCAGCAGAACATGCGAACAGGCAAAAAATTTGGCAGAACACACAAACCCCGTTAAAGTCTATGGGACACGAACATGAATAATCAAAAGTGCTCATTTTAAAGGCTTACAGTATATGCAAGTTATTGTCATAAAAAGTATTTGGGGACCCAGATCCTGCCCCAGGGGACATGTATCAATGCAAAACTGACATTTTTTCGGGAGCAGTGATTTTTTTAATGCTTAAAGTGAAACAATTAAAATGAAATATTCCTTTAAATATTGTGCTCGGGGGGTGTCTATAGTATGCCTGTAAAGTAGCAAATTTGTCCCGTGTTTAGAACAGTACTGCAGCAAAATGACATTTCTAAAGGAAAAATTGTCATCTAAAACTGATCGCGGCTGTAATGAATTGTTGGGTCTCGGCAATATAGATAAAACTCATTGAAAAAAAGAGCATGGGATCCCCCCAGTCCATTACCAGGCCCTTTGGGTCTGGAATGAATATTAAGGGGATGCCCGAACCAAAATTAAAAAAAAAAATTGCATGGGGGTCCCCCTAAAATCCATACCAGGCCCTTCGGGTCTGATATGGAAATTAAGGAGAACCCTGTGCCAATTTTTTTTTTTTTTTTACAAAGAAGTTTTCATTGAGGAAAAATAAGTTGTGTTTACAAGCCAGAATCTTCAACATCAGAATTAGGGGTATTAATTTCAATACAGTAGAGCTTCAGAATAGTACATATTATTAATGACTTAAAGGTTATGACCTAAGAGCCTGATAGCAACAACTTACAATCACAACTTTAACAGCTTTATAACTCTTGTCTAACTAATACCTAGGAGAGACCCAGGCCAACCGACTTAATTAAAGGAGTTGAATCCATTGAGGCCATTAGCACCAGGTCTGACAGTGGAAATACTGGTGATGGCCAACACGCTCTCAACTATGTAGTTTTAGTTAAGAAAGATGCAGTGGGGGAGAAGGGGAAACTTGAGGGATAAGGGGGTAGGTAGAGGGAGTAGAGTGTAAGGGCCACCCTCCGACCCAAGCCCCCACTCGAAACAGACACCAAACTCCTCCCTGTAAGAGAGTCTAGGTATCCGCGGCAACCAACGGAAAATGTGAGCTATAGTCCTTAGTAGACCTAAAATGTACCCAACATGCCCAGGTAGCTGCAAATTTTTGTATGCGTTCTTGGAAAATGTAAATCAATTCTTACATCTCTTCAATTTTGGATATCCTAACCAGCCACTCCCGAATGGTTGGTACCTCTGTGGATCGCCAGTGAACCGGGATACAAAGTCTAACTGCATTGATCATGTGCATGGCTAGTGATTTATGATAATCCTTTTTGGGTATGAACATGTGGTGTAGGAGAAACTGTGCTGGGCTATAGTCTAGTGTGTAAGAGGTGATGCGGGTCGTTAGAGCGTGTACATCCCTCCAGAAATGTTGGAGAGGTGCACACTGCCACCAAATGTGGAGCATAGAGCCCTCCGCTTCCCCGTATCTCCAGCAAGTGTTAGGTGTTGAAGGGGAAAATTTGTGCAGATGTGTAAGGGTTCTATACCACTTGGTTGCAATTTTGTAGGAGGCTTCCTGGATTGCCACGTTAAGTGCGCCTTTATGTGCGCGTTCTTAAATGTCTTGTCTTGGCCTCAGTACACGCATGCAAGCGTACATTGGTGCCCTTTATTCCACCCCGCAGAGAAGTCAGCGGGCCTGGGTATGAAGAGATCTTGAAAGATTTCATGGCTTTTTTGACAGCTGTTAGTGAAGGGTAGATGAGAGGATGTGTTTTTAAGGGCTGAGGCCAAAGTGCTGGTGGCAACCAGGGAAATATATGGGTTGGGGTGTGTGCAGGCCTTCTCTAGGGCTACCCAAGGTTTCCCCTTCTTGTGAACCTTCCAATATACAATTCTGGTCAGATGACAAGCAAGATAGTATTTATAAATGTCAGGCACGTGTAAGGCGTTTGTATGTAATGCGAGAGGCACCTGCCTGCAAATGAAGGCCGTGCAGGTTTTTTAAAATAATGCAAAAAAAGAAGTGGGGGGGGTGAATGGGGATTGTCTGCATTAGGTAAAGTAGGAGGGGAAGGATGATCATTTTTATCAGGGCTGAACGTCCAAACCAAGATACATTAAGGCTAGCCCAATCTTTCAAATCTGATTGAATCTTAGTGAGCGTTGGTACAAAATTGTGTTGGTACAGGTCTGATAGTCTCCTGGTTATGTGTATTCCTAGGTAAGGAATGAAGTCTTTTTTTGCATGCGAATGGAAAGGATTCCTGGCAATGACAGACTTCCTGTTGAGCTAGTGAAACGTTCAGGGCATGTGACTTGGAGTTATTCACTTTAAAGTTCGAGAGATCTTCAAAGTGTTTGATATCTTTCAGTAGATTAGGTAGGGAGACTCGGGGTGACTGTAATGAAAGAAGAATGTCGTCTGCAAAAGCTGCGACTTTATAGTCCCTGTTCGCTATGGTGATACCCTTAATGTCCGGATTCGCTCTTAGTTTGTTCAGAAAGGGGTTCTAGAGTTAGAACAAAAATTAAGGGTTAAGGGGGCATCCCTGTCATGCCCCATTGCTAATGGTAAAGGCGTTTGACAGGTGGCTATTCACTCTTACCCTCGCTAAGGGGGTGGAATACAGGGCACCAATGTACGCTTGCATGCGTGTATTGAGGCCAATTCCTTTCAGAACTGCCTGCATGTAGTCCCATGCCACTCCTTTTCTGCGTCTAGGGAGAGGAGGAAGCCAGGGGTCTCAGATGATGTAAACCAGTGATATAGATTTAATGCGTGTATGGTATTGTCTCTCGCCTCCCTTTCTGGTATGAAACCCACCTGGTCGGGAGTTACAAGACTAGTCATGAGGGGTAGCAATCTACTAGCTAACATTTTAGCGTATAGTTTGATGTCCACATTGAGCAATGAGATAGGTCTGTAGTTGAAGACCTGCGTGGGGTCCTTCCCGTCTTTCGGGGTGGGCAAGTAAAATAGGCATCAACTATATATTCCCAATGGTGACCCAAAAGGCCTGACCGTTAAGGGAATCTATGTGCTAAACCTACCCCCTAGATGTGGAGATTTTGATACCATTCTTCTCCAAAAAGAAAAAATGTGGACTTATTATTTGGACTCTATGGTACCCAAAGGGCTTAATACGAAATTTAGCCTACAGCCTTTCTTAGAAAAATAATAATTATTATTTCTGCAATACATCCTTCATAAAATATCTTCTCCTGGTACTTGGTGTCTGAATCTCCTATCTCCACCTAATTTATGCCTCCCTTAATTAATATATAGCTGATGCCTATTTTACTTGCTTTTTAAGGATTTGATTTGCTCCATCCTCCTTGAAAGATATTGTTAGCTTTATTGCTGTGGCCCCATTCCCCTCTACCTTTTGCCGTTTTGAAAGAGTCTTTTATGATCCTATAATGCCAGTGCACTCGTTACCTATATTTTGCTGAATGTTTGTATTGAGAGGTGATCCGGTTGACATCTAGCGATATGAGATAGTAATTACATCACCATTTTTTGTCTACTTAAACCCATTCCATGGACTCCACCCTGCTCTGAAGAAACCAGTGTCCATTGGCTGGTGAAACGCATCAGCAGCGTTACGTCAGCACGTCACTCTTGAGCCACGCGCTCCTTGAAGCATTGGAATGTGCTTGACTGTCAGCACGGAACGAACAGCTGACGGCCAGCTTGTTCTCCGGGTGCTTGCAGCATCATACCCGAGGTAACGAAGCTTACAGCGAGTGATTATCCTACTTGGCACGGATACAGTTATGCTATACATAGACTGGCGTCTCTAGTTACTAGTCCTTGGGGGTAGAGTAACGTTATGGGAGGACGATGGATCACGCTTAGATGGTGAGAGATGCATTAACCCATTTCATAATTGCACATATATGGATGCGCTCTTTCAGCCTTCAGCACTCCCCCTGTTGATACTCGGATTAATATCCATCTGTATGCCATTGACCTGCTGTACTTCACCTGTTTATTTTTGAACATTCAAGTCAAGCTGAACGTTACATTTTTTGTAATCCTGTCTATCCATGACGGTCTATGTCTCTACAATTGACAGACCCCGCTGATCTGATACACTCAAATAATCTTAACCAGCACACTCCAATTACCCATCCATCCACTCAGTATACCACGTTTATGACTGACACCTGAAGGATCCTATTTATTAGGAGTCTACATCATCAAACCAATTGTTTTGGCCCAAACCTCCAATGTTCAGCCCTTATTCTTAGCTAGCCTTATTAGAGTTTGCAAGTGGTGACTGTGGTATGAATGTAGCATTGAGGCTTTGGAAAGAAGAGAAAGATCTGTCTGAGTGAGGAGAAGATAATCTATTCTCAAGTATTTCTGGTGGGGTGGTGAGTAAAAGGTGAAGTCTTTGTCATTTGGGAACATGGTACGCCAGTTGTCATGCAGTGTTAAGTGTTGTAGTTGTAATTTGATCTGTCGGAGTGCTCGATATGGTAGTGTAGTGCGCCAAATTAAAAAAAAAATGACATAGAGATCCCCCCAAAATCCATACCAGACCCTTATCCGAGCACGCAACCTGGCAGGCTGCAGGAAAAGAGGGGGGACGAGAGAGCGTAAGACAATTGCTGGGGAGTTCAGACCTGTAAGTTGCCTAATCAGTTGCCTAATCAGTGAATGGCTTTTTTCCAGAAGGTTTGTAGTGGTGTGAAATACCAAAAAAATGTAGCCATTGTCCCTTGAGCATCACCGGCAAGTCAATGGAATAAAAAGGTTTATTTTATGAAATCTTGTAAGAGTTCTATACCAAAACAAGATAATTTTGTAACAAATCTATTGAATTTCTGCACTAAATGAATTGCTATTAAAGAGAAAAAAAGGCCCATTGTTCATTTGCTAATGAGATCTGTAATTCCTTCTCCCACTTTTGTTTAAAGCTGGGAGCCAAAGGTCAAATGGAGTCTGTTACTGTGGAATAAATCCAAGAGATTAAGTGAATGCGAGGGCCCTTCGTTGAACAGATTTTTTCAAACATTGTTAAAGAACAGGTATACTTATGTTTGAATTTTGAATTTATAATTATGTTTGCATTTTGATTTTATAATTATGTTTGAAATTTGAAGGTAAATCCACCAAGGATGATTTGGCGTGTCTATCTGAGTCAGTATCTATGTTTTAGAATAACAGTTCCCTTTGGTTGAAAATTATTCTGGCCAATGGAGGGGTCTTACTGTTCCAAAATTGGGTGAATTCAGGAGTATTACTAGGTAGAAAATCAGTGTTCCTTATCAAAGATGTCAGGGGTCTTCTACGAGTTGAAAAGGTAGGCGATTTACAGCGCATATGAAAAATATGCATGGCCGTGTCTATTAGTGGATGGTCATCTAGGGTTTTGTCTAGTTCAGGGTAGAGTCCTGAGTGGATACTTAGTCCAAGATTGTTCTATAAAAGAATGATTCGGTTGTTTTTTTGAGACAAGATGTAGCTGGAGGCCCGGGCTGTGGATGGCTTTGTAAGTTGTTAGATTTTCTTTTGTTTCTTTTTGTTTCACAGCTAATTACCAGAATGAGCTTAAACTCTAACTGCAGCCAAATATTTTTTCTAGTTTTGGACAGAGTGGACAAGGGCTACAACTTTTGTTAGATTTTTATTGCCTGTGTCTCTGCTGGAGGGTTTATATCAATCATGCCAAATTGCCTAAACCACCCCATCCACAACAAATCCAAGCAGCATAAGGATGAAAGTCACTAGCAAATGGTAGGCTGATGGTAAACATTTTAACATTAAATTTGAAAAGAATGGACTTTCCTGGATGAAAATTACATTCAATGTTAGAAACGTAAACATTTTAACATTAAATTTGGAGTGAATGGACTTTTCTGGATGAAAATTACATTCAATGTTAGAAACTTGTTCATTTGAGAAGAATTTTCACTTTGATTGAAAACAAATGTCAGTTTGACCCTAATAATGAAAATTGAATGAACGTTCTTAAAACAAAATTTTAGAACTAAGTTCTAATACACTATGGCCAGCTCAAGAGAAGTATGGCTGATGCTTTTTTTGGCCATGCTTCTCTTGTGGGTCACAAGAGAAAAAGTGAGTGCTCTCCTGTGACTCACAAGTATGGTCAAAAAAAGCTTCAGGAATAGTTCTCTTAAACAGGAGTTCAACTGGTTGTTAAGTTTATTAAAAGTCAGCAGCTACAAAAAGTATAGCTGCTGACTTTTAAAAAACAGCCAGTCACCTGTCCCACGGTCAGTGATGCGGCCCCCCGAAGCCTCACTCCTCTCCCCCGCCTCTCCACTGCGCTGGCATTGTAAGTGTGGGTGCCCGGCTGTGACAGCTTGCAGCTTCACAACGGGGCGCAAACTGCGTATGTGTGAGTCATGCTGCTCTCTGTCTGTGGACAGGCAATCTTCTGGAATGTGTAACATGTCCTAGGGGATTGCAGGGAGGGAGGGATCGCCTAGGGGTAGAGGAGGAGTTGCCTAGGCGATCAGAAGATGGAAGGAGGAAGTGGGACAGGAAGTCCCTCTCAAACCAGGTACCCACACCCCCCCCCCCAAAAAAATGACATGCCAATTGTGGAATTTCAGGGTGCGAGGAGTATTTAAAGTGGAAGTTCCACTTTTGGGTGGCACTCCGCTTTAAGCTATTACCCACTATCAGCTAATGTCACAGAGCCATTCCAGGATCTAAAAGGATCCCAACAATATTGTCAGGATCCACCTGGATCCCTGATTTGCTGGTGGCTCAGCCTGCTGCTTTTGCCCCCTCTTCAGCCTGAAACTCCAGTGAGTGCTGGAGGGGCAAAGCAAAGAGTGGTGATTGCTTTCTGATCTGAACAGACCAAGAACTAAGCAATCAGCAGTCATATGATCGCTCAGTTCTTGATCTTACAGCTGACATAGGACAGCTGCAGCATCACACTAATGCTACATTTTAAAGGTTGGTATGTGTGTTTTTTTACGTACCCCATACATCTCCTTGAAGTGATCATTCGCACGGGCATCTGAAATGCTACATTTAGATGTGTAAATTTTATTTTTTACCGAAGAAATGGGTTTGAAAATCTGTTGTACAAGTGTGACATAAAAAATTGCAACAGTTGTCATTTTATTCTCTAGGGTGTCTGCTAAAAAGATATATATATAATATGTGGTGTTTTAAGCAATTCTCTAGCAAAAAATACTTATTTTTACTTGTAAACAAAAGGTGCCAGAAAAATCTTGGCATTTAAGGGGACATGCTCACATGTGTATGTAACAAAAACAGGTACCAATTCAAAAAAGATTCTAAAAACACTGTAAGGGTCCTTTCACACAGGACGGATCCATGATGATCCACCCCGTGAACATCCGCTTGCTCAGTGGGGATCGCTCCGTTGATCCCCGCTGAGCTGGCGGATGACAGGGCGGTCCCTGCACACTGTGCAGGGACCGCCCTGTCAGATCTCCGCTCTCCCCTATGGGGGATCGGATGAACACGGACCATCTGTCCGTGTTCATCCGATCCGCTCTGCAGATGGATAGAAAAATAGGATTTTAGCACAAAAAATAAAGGGGAAACATTTGACTCCCACAAACCAACTGCAATACATTTTACCACATACAACCACAAGGTTCACAAGTTACAAGGGTTTGAACACATCATGTGGATATACATGTTTTCTTGATGGCAAATGTCCAACACCTTCAAAGATTTGCATTTTAGCTTCTGCAATTGCTGTCCCATCTGTGTGACTGCGTAGAATGGCGCTGTGTTAAGGAATACTGATTTGTAGCACTTTGTACTTTGTTGATAATCTATGAAACAATTTACAGATGCCAAAAGTTTGCTTTTTATCCTTGGTTATCTTTATACTTAGATTGTGCTCCTAGTTATTGTGCTCTACTCTCTCCTTAGTTTATACTCTCACTTTTTTGCTCCCTTTTATTCCCCTCGCTATGTGCTTGTTTAGTTTATCTTTTATTTCTTCCTTCCTATAGGGTTGATTTACTAAAACTGGAGAGTGCAAAATATGGTTCAGCTGTGCATGGTAGCCAATCAGCTCCAAACTTCAGCTTGTTTAAATAAGTTTTGACAATAAAACCTGGAAGCTGATTGTTTTTCAGAGCCGCAGCAGATTTTGCTTTTCAGTTTTAGTAAATCAACCCCGATGTGTCCCATCCATTTCTCCTTCCCTCCTGCCAGTACAATTCTATCCAGTCCACACACTGTGTCTGTGCACAGCAGCTAAGGTTGCTTTGCTTGACAACACTGGACATAGCTATGCCATTTTCCCCCTTTCTTGCCCATGGTTATAGTCTGCACATGCCCAATGAATATCCCTGGCTATGTTATGTGTAACGTCTACCCTCTGGGCATTTTAGGGGCTGTCAGGTAAAGCTCCCATTGCCTAGCAATGACATAATTGGAATTCTTTTACGTTTAAAATTATTTTCTTCTGGTGCATTGTGTCTGTTTTGGGACATTCAGGACACGCTTTGAAGGAGGTATTTAGCACACTTTATAGAACTACTTTTCAATGTTTATTTCTTTGCTTATTCCTATTGTTTTCTTTTAGTTTTTTGTGGGATTATGATGTTATAACAACATTGGACATTGTTATGCCATTTTGCCCTTTCTTGCCCATGGTTATAGTCTGCACATGCCCATTGAATATCCCTGGCTATGTTATGTGTAACTTCTGCCCTCTGGGCATTTTAGGGGCTGTAAGGTAAAGCTCCCATTGCCCAGCAATGACATAATTGGAATTCTTTTACTTTTAAAATTATTTTCTTCTGGTGCATTGTGTCTGACTTGGGACATTCAGGACACACTTTGAAGGAGGTATTTAGCACACTTTATAGAACTACTTTTCAATGCTTATTTCTTTGCTTATTCCTATTGTTTTCTTTTAGTTTTCTGTGGGATTATGATGTTATAGGAGGGTGTTACATGGGTTGTTATGGGTTACACTAGTATATATATATATATTTGTGTATTATGTATATGCTTTTTACCACCATGTTGCCTTGAGAAAGGGAACATGCGAAGCTCCAAAAGGGTCTTTTTTATGTCTTTTATGACACAATAAGCAAATGAAACACATTTATTTGGAGTGCTGGTGGCTTCATATCTTTGCATTTGGTTCTGGCATGGAACTATTTGTGGCATTCACTTTGAACACCCATTATTGCAAGGTCAAGTACTGTGTGGAGTGCTGCTTCTATTTGGACTTTATTGAGTTTTAACTTTAACTGCTGCCAAATATTTTTCTAGCTTTGGGCAGAGTGGAGAAGGGCTATAACCTCTCTTACACGTTTATTGTTGCCTGTAACTCCACTGGAAAGTTTATAGCAATGATGCTGAATTGCCCCAACTGCTCCATCCATGGTAAAATCCAAGCACCATAAGGATGAAAGAGAAAAGTTATTGGCAATAAGGAAGGTGGTGCCCTGGAGTTTATTAATATCAATAATGTAACAGCAAAAAAAATCATAATGTTTGGAAGGAGCAATCCCTGTTACAGATAGGCATCTGTAACTCTATGTGGATCAATAAATCATTGTGCTTCACCCTTTTCAGTGGCAAATTACTTTGCTCCTTTAGCTTTAAACAGTAACTCTACCTTAAAAACTGGTCTATTGTTTTTAGCGAATTCCCCTACAGTAATACAGGGACAAAAAGTGTTAGGACTTGCTCTGTAAGTAACAAAGGACTGCTGTAAAACCTGATAAAGGTTCTAAGTCTTCCCCAATAATTCAAAACCAATAAAAAAAAACGTCTGGAATGTCTGGAGTTGAATCTCAAATAATTCCGAGAAAGGACAAGAATTTTCACTTGAATATTTAAGAAATGTGGTACTTTAATAAGTGATCAAATGTATAGAGCCTGGGGGAACTTTGATATCCACACTCTGGAAGATCTACTTTTAAGGAATCAACCAGCACCCCCAGAAACCCTTATCAATAAATATGGCCTCCCACAAACATACTTCTACACCTTATATCATATTTACCATTTTCTGATGAACTCTCCACCACCTACTATCAACATACACCCTAAAATATGGCAATATTTCTCGAACCTCACTAAATCTACCAAAGGAACGTCTCTCTTTTTTATTACATTCTACAAGGAAAAAAAACAAATTTAGCAAAACAAAACAAATTCTCCAATGGGAATCAGATCTTCAATCCTCTTTTTCTGATTTCAAATTGACACAAGCTATTCACTACTCACAAATAATAACCCACTGTGTGAATCATTGGGAATTAGCCTTAAAAGTCTCCCTCAGATGGTACCTCACTCCACATAGATTAGCTAAAATGTTCACTACATCCTCCGCACTATGCTGGCACGGATGTGGTACCCTGGGCAATCTCATGCACATTTTATGGTCTTGCAAAAATATTTGTAGCTTTTGGCGGAAAACGTTTACAAAAATTTCTAAAATAACTGGTATCCTAACCCCGGCTAATCCAGCCCTGGCACTGCTTAACTTAGGTATTGACAAAATACCAGTCATATACTGCGGTATAATAGCTAATATTCTCCTCTCCACTAAGTTAACCATCACATTCACTAGACATTGGAAACAAAACCTGACCCCCAACCCATTCGAAGAAATAAATACTACCCACCAACACTATCTTTGGGAAAAATCTATAGCTATTCAACAAAACTTCTTCCGCTCCTTCGACCTCATTTGGAAAACATGGCCCTCTGGCATCCACCATAGGATGCCAGAGATCTACACTCACCTGACATGTCCTCTGCAATTCTAATTTTATGCCTGATACTGGTATATATCCCTATTACTGCCATACGAGTTATTAGTGCCTTGTTCGCCTTTGTATTTTTTTATCTTTTTATTTTTACATTTCTGTATTTCTGTAACTCTGAACACTGAAACTCTAGAATACTGTATTATCAGCAAGAGACTATTGCTACCACATTTACCACCACGTTTTCTCCTGTTTTACCAATTCTTGTCTAACCTTTTTGTTAAAGCGGCTGCGTCCGTGTTATTACTGAAATTGTACACTATTTGAAAATCAAATAAAAATGTATTGAAAAAAATATATAAAAATGTGTAGAGCCTAGCACTCCAAGCTTCTTTTTTTTATTCTTTTTTTTATTTTTTTTCGTAGAGGGGAGTTAAATAGGAATTCCAGGTATGGATATTTTTACATAGTTATATTGGTCCAGCTTGAACCTGTCAGGAAGATTCTGCCAGTAATAGGCGCCCCAGGCTCACTGGTGCACGTTTGCAGGCGCCATTGCGCATCCCTGTTGGTGCCAGGCGGGCTATTTAAGCCTGTCATTCACACTCAGTCCCCGCTGTCTGCTCTACAGCGTTCCGTGTTCTTTATCTGATCTGATCTGAGACTACCTGTTAAGACCCGGCTATCTGTTTGTGACCAATCCAGCTATCTGCCTGCATCTGACCTCCGGCTTGCCTAGACTATTCTTCTGTTTGATCCCTGGTACCTCTGCTGTCCGTCTGATACCTGACCACTGGCCTGCCTGACGATTCTTCTGCTTGATCCCTGGTACCTCTCCTGCCTGCCTGATATCTGACTCGGCCTGCCTGACCTCTCCAGTTTACAGTTTACTTGCCTGCTGTTGTTCCTGGTTCTAGTACAGCACTCCGGTTTCCAGTCTACTTGCCTGCTGTTGTTCCTGGTTCCAGTCCATTCTCCAGTTTCCAGTCTGCTTGCCTGCTGTTGTTCCTGGTTCCAGTCCAGCACTCCAGTCTCCAATCTACTTGCCTGCTGTTGTTCCTGGTTCCATTCCAGCACTCCTCTACTCTCCATTTCCAGTCTCCTGGCCCTTAGTGATTTCTGGACCTCTGAACTGACTGTTGATCCTGCCAGGCACTCATACCACTCCTCACTCCTGTGCTCTCTGTCTCCATTCCAGGGGGCTGTGAGTGGGAGCTGTAGGGGAGGCCCCTCTCTTCAGTTCGAGTGCAAAACTACCAGGTACGTGACAGAACCAGTGTAACTGTGCACAGTTACTGAGTGAAGTTGAGTCCCTAATTAGCATATTTCTTCCAGGTCAGTAAACCTGAGCTGGACAAACTGAAAGCCATTGTAACAGAAGAACAGCCAAGGAATCAGCATTGTATGGTAGCTCATCAATAATAGCTTCTAGACTTCCTTGGTGTGGGTTCCTTTAAGGACGGGTCGACAAACCACCAAAAAAAACTATCTGTTAGAATGTAAAATTTTTGGTCATATTGACATCAAGGACATCAGGATAGGGATTCTATTCTATCCTATACGGTGGATATAGAAAGCAATCGCCCACCCCCCTTTAAAACAATCACATTGTATTGCTTTGCCATCTGAAATGAAGACAGGCACGGTTTTTGTTTTATCCAGCTGTATTCACTCAGTGTGACTTATAATATCCAAGTGAAAGATATAACAATATGTCAGAAAGAAAATAAAAAGCAAATTCAAAAACAGAATCACTGAATTGGAAAAAGGATTACACCCTTGTGTCAGTATTTTGTTGAACCACCTTTGCTTTAATTACAGCCTTTCGTCTGCTGGGATATGTCTCTATTAACTTTGCACGTCTACACTTTGCAATATTTGCCCACTTTTCTTTGCAGAACTGTTCAAGTTTAGTTAAATTTGATAGTGACCATTTGTGGTCTGCAGTTATTGCACAGATTTTCAATGGGGTTTAAGTCTGGGCTCTGGCTGGGCCATGCAAGGACATTCATCTTTTTCTCAATTTCTGCTGTGTGCTTTTGGTCATTGTCATGTTGGAAGGTAAACCTTCTTCCCATTGACAACTTTCTGGCAGAGAGCAGCAGATTTTCCTCAAGAATTTGATGGTATTTTGCCCCATCCATTTTTCCTTCTATCCTGACAACTGCTCTAGTCCCTACTTCAGAGAAACACCCCTATAACAGAATATTACAATCTCCATCTTTTATTAGAGGAATGGTGTTGTTTGGCTGGTGAACTGTATTGGATTTCCTCCAGATATATAGTTTGGGGTTGAGGCCAAATAATTCCGTTTTAGTATCATATGACCATAATGCCTTTATCCATTAGGTCTCAGAATCTTCGAGGTGCATTTTGGCAAAGCACAGTCATAACTGCATGTGGCCTTTTTGCTTGCAACCTTCCATACAAGCCACATTTGTGGAGAATTTGTGATATTATGGTCACATGCACTCAATGACCACTCTTTGTCATAAATTCCTGCAAATGCTTTAGAGTTGTTCTAGGCCTCTTGGTAGCCTCTCTGACCAGTTTCTTCCTGACTCTTTCATCTAGTTTGGAGTGATGTCCTGATTCAGGGAGGGTCTGTGTTGTACCAAATACTTTCCACTTCTTAATAAAAGACTTCACAGTTGTACATTAATAAAGCCTTTGACTTGTGCCTGTCCACATATATATATATATATATATATATATACATATATATATATATATACGTACATACACAGTCAGGTCCATAAATATTGGGACATCGACACAATTCTAATCTTTTTGGCTTTATACACCACCACAATGGATTTGAAATGAAACAAACTAACTGTGCTTTAACTGCAGACTTTCAGCTTTAATTTGAGGGTATTTACATCCAAATCATGTGAACGGTGTAGGAATTACAACAGTTTGTATATGTGCCTCCTACTTTTTAAGGGACCAAAAGTAATGGGACAGATTGATCAATTAATTCATTCATTTATCCATCAAACTTTCCCTTTTTAATACTTGGTTGCAAATCCTTTGCAGTCAATTACAGCCTGAAGTCTGGAATGCATAGACATCACCAGACGCTGGGTTTCATCCCTGGCGATGCTCTGCCAGGCCTCTACTGCAACTGTCTTCAGTTCCTGCTTGTTGGGGCATTTTCCCTTCAGTTTTGTCTTCAGCAAGTGAAACACATGCTCAATCGGATTCAGGTCAGGTGATTGACTTGGCCATTGCATAACATTCCACTTCTTTCCCTTAAAAAACTCTTTGGTTCTGTTCGCAGTATGCTTCGGGTCATTGCCCATCTGCACTGTGAAGCGCCGTCCAATGTTCTGAAGCATTTTGCTGAATATTAGCAGATAATATTGCCCGAAACACTTCAGAATTCATCCTGCTGCTTTTGTCAGCAGTCACCTCATCAATAAATACAAGAGAACCAGTTCCATTGGCAGCCATACATGCCCACGCCATGACACTACCACCACCATGCTTCACTGATGAGGTGGTATGCTTTGGATCATGAGCAGTTCCTTTCCTTCTCCATACTCTTCTCTTCCCATCACTCTGGTACAAGTTGATCTTGGTCTCATCTGTCTATAGGATGTTCGTCCAGAACTGTGAAGGCTTTTTAGATGTTGTTTGGCAAACTCTAATCTGGCCTTCCTGTTTTTGAGGCTCACCAATGGTTTACATCTTGTGGTGAACCCTCTGTATTCATTCTGGTGAAGTCTTCTCTTGATTGTTGACTTTGACACACATACACCTACTTCCTGGAGAGTGTTCTTGATCTGGCCAACTGTTGTAAAGTGTGTTTTCTTCACCAGGGAAAGAATTCTTCGGTCATCCACGACAGTTGTTTTCCATGGACTACTGGGTTTTTTGGTGTTGCTGAGCTCACCGGTGCCTTCTTTCTTTTTAAGGATGTTCCAAACAGTTGATTTGGCCACACCTAATGTTTTTGCTATCTCTCTGATGGGTTTGTTTTTTTTTTTTTAGCCTAATGATGGCTTGCTTCACTGATAGTGACATCTCTTTGGATCTCATATTGAGAGTTGACAGCAACATATTCCAAATGCAAACAGCACACTTGAAATTAGCTCTGGACTTTTTGTCTGCTCCTTGTAAATGAGATAATGAGTGAATAACACACACCTGCCCATGGAACAGCTGAGCAGTCAATTCTCCCATTACTTTTGGTCCCTTAAAAAGTGGGAGGCACATATACAAACTGTTGTAATTCCTACACCGTTCACCTGATTTTGATGTAAATACCCTCAAATTAAAGCACATCTTGCTTGTTTCATTTTAAATCGAATTGTGTCAATGTCCCAATATTTATGGACCTGACTGTATATATATATATATATATATATATATATATATATATATATATATATATACACATGCACACACACACACACTATATTCCCAAAAGTATTGGGACGCCTGCCTTTACATGCACATGAACTTTAATGGCATCCCAGTCTTCAACTCTTCTGGGAAGGCTGTCCACAAGGTTTAGGAGTGTGTCTATGGGAATATTTGACCATTCTTCCAGAAGCGCATTGGTGAGGTCAGGCACTGATGTT
This sequence comes from Lithobates septentrionalis, assembly GCA_037952835.1. Lineage (NCBI taxonomy): Eukaryota > Metazoa > Chordata > Amphibia > Anura > Ranidae > Lithobates > Lithobates septentrionalis. The sequence goes on along the minus strand of JBBDGP010000639.1, from coordinate 882,315 downwards.
GGACAAGAAGGCCTGGCTCGCAGTATCCACTCTAATTCATCCCAAAGGTGTTCTATCAGGTTGAGGTCAGGACTTTGTGCAGGCCAGTCAAGTTCTTCCACCCCAAAGTCGCTTATGCATGTCTTTATGGACCTTGATGGGAACTTCAAGGTCCCAATGATGAGAACTTTTGTTAAAGGTGAACAGTTTCTAGTTTCTGCAAAACCAGTCGATTTACCACTGGCTCCATTTGTGGTCAAATCTGATATTGCAGGCAGAACAACTTAATTAATATCCTGCTGGAGGCAGAACAAGGACTAAGCAACCTGACAGAGAGATATGTTTGTGCTGTCTGGCATAGCTGTGTAAATCTCAGTAATGCATGGACAGAAATACAGATCCTTAGGCAGGTAAAAGAGCTCTTTTATGCATATTTAATTTGTGTATTTAGCTGTTTTTCTAGCATTCATGGCCCAGGAAAGCTGTCCACCTTGAGGCCCGTGATAACTCTGAACACCCTTGAATAAGCAATATGTGCAAGTAGCTAATGCTGCATTCCTTTCTCATATAAATAAAGTCTATTGCACTCTGCCTGATGCTAGGTGCTGACAAAGTGGATTCAGAATAAATCATTGAGGTTCTTAATGAGTTTCTTAGTTTAATGTTACTGAGGCAATTCATTTATAACCGCTGTGCTCTATTACCGTTGTCTGAACAATAGGGTTCTTCATTTCACCTCTCTCCAGGGGCATTTCTTTCAAATCTGTGTGAGTGCAATTATTGCAAACACCTCCAATCCTTATTAACAGCTTTCCTTGAAAGCCTAATAAACTGTTAACTTAGAACAGTAGCGTGATTGCTGCTACTAGCCCCATTCAGGAATCATAATTATCCCGAATAATAAGTAATGATCACTGTCCCTAGGAAGAATAACTGATTTGCACGTTGAGCACAGCTGGACCAGTGCTGTAATTGTAAATGTTTCAGGTAATGAAAATGTACAGGGGTCATTTACTGATGGTCACATTTGTGTGTGAGTTAATAGGAAACCATAGGACGTATTTTGGAGATCATAGGACATATTATGTGAGGCACTTTGTATACTAATCCCAGCCAATGTTTTACATTCAAGCGTATGTCCTTCACCCCAGTAGTTCACCTAATAATAAAATTATGCAGGGATGGATTTACAAACACCATAGCAGATTAGGCTGATAGAAAATACAGTTAAACAGTGTTTTTTTATTTTTTTTTAATCCCTAGGCCCCCGGGAGGTTTTACCCCCTTCATGGCCAGGGCATTTTTTGCTAATCAGCACTGCGCTACTTTAACAACAATTGTGTGGTCAAGCAACACTGTACGCAAATGAAATGTATAGCATTTTTTTTTACACAAATAGAGCTTTCTTTTGGTGGTATTTAATCTCACCACTGGGCTTTTTATTTTTTATTATATAAACGAAAAAGACCAAAAATTGTGAACAAAAACCCACCAAAAAATTTTAAAGATCAAATTTCTTCAAACATTTAGGCCAAAATCTATTCTGCCACATTTCTTTGGTAAAAAAAAAGTAAATAAATAACTAAAAAATCCCAATAAGTGTATATTAACCACTTCACCTTCAAAAGATTTACTCCCCTTCCTGACCAGGCCATTTTTTGCGATATGGCACTGCATTATTTTAACTGACAATTGCGCCATCGTGCAACACTGTACCCAAAAAACAAATTATGTCCTTTTTTCCCACAAATAGAGCTTTCTTTTGGTGGTATTTGATCACCTTTGCAGGGTTTTTTGTGCTATAAATAAAAAACAACCGTCAATTTTGAAAAAAAAAACATATTTTTTACTTTCTGTTATAAAACACATGCAATAAAAAATGTAAAAAATCTAACTTTTTTATCAATTTAGGGCTCTTTCACACGGGGCGGATCAGTGATGATCCGCCCCGTGAACACCCGCTTGCTCAGCGGGGATCACTCCGCCGATCCCCGCTGAGCAGGAAGATGACAGGTCCATCGCTGCACACTGTGCAGTGACGGACCTGTCAGAGCGCCGCTCTCCCCTATGGGGGATCGGATGATGACGGACCGTAGAGTCCGTCGTCACCCGATCCGATCCGAAAATGGATGGAAAAGTAGGGTTTTCCTCGGTTACACTTTTCGGATCGGAGCGGGTCGGATGTCAGCGGACATGTCACTGCTGACATCCGACGCTCCATAGGGATACATGTATGTCCGTTTTTCATCCGAAAATGGAAGGATGAAAAATGGACATATTGATCCCTAGTGTGAAAGAGGCCTTAGGCCAATATGTATTCCGCTAAATATTTTTTGGTAAGAAAAACCCCAATAAGCATATATTGATTGGTTTGCACAAAAGTTATAGTGTCTACAAACTATGGGATTTATTTATGGAATTTTATTTATTTATTTTTTTTACTATTATTGATGGCAATCAGCGACTTATAGCGGGACTGCGATATTGCGGTGGACAAATTAAACATCTAACTGACACTTTTTTGGGGGCCATTGGTGACATTATTACAGTGATCAATGCTAAAAATATGCACTGTCACTGTACTAATGACACTGGCAGGGAAGGGGTTAAAATCAGGGGCACTCAAAGTGTTAAAAGTGTTTCTAGCTGGTGATTCAGTGTAGTGGGGGAGGTGCTTTTACTAATGGAAGGCATGGATTGGTGTTCCTACTTTACAGGGACACAGGATCTATGCCTTTCGTACTGACAGATCGGCAATCTGCCTCGTTTATATAGACTGCCTGTGTACTGAATGATCAGTGGGTGCTGGCGGACATCAGGTCTGCGGGACCCGCTGTTCAGCTTCTGCTGTGTAAAATCACAGCAGGAACGAGCGTCTGGTGGCATGCCCTTGCGCCCAATACCTGGAAGTGCATGATCCTTTGCAGTGCCACTGCCCCGTAGCAGTGAATGTGCTATGGGGTGGTTGACAAGTGGCTATTTGGTCTACAAACTATGGTATACACACTGAAATTTACACAGCTATGATGATAATACTGGTAATAACGGTGATCTATACCTTATAGTTGGACTTTGATAGGGTGACAATGGTGGCAATCTGGCACTAACAGACACTATCTGGGAGGGTCACTAACGGACACTGATGTTGCTGGGGACACTAATATAGTGATCAGTGATAGTACTGTACAGTGACAATATACTAGTGACAATATACTAATGACAATATATTAATGACACTCACTGGGAACATCTAGGGCAATTAAGGGGTTAACTGTGTGCCTAACAATGTGTAATGTGTGCTGCTTTTACTTTCTGATCTGGTTGTTGTTTCTCCCTGCTTTTCAAGGAGAAGAAACAGACAGATCACTGTTCACAATACATAGCTCTGTCTTTTTGTAAACACAAAACTCGGTATGTGATTGGACACAGTCGATCAGCTGGTTTCAGCTAAAATATTGGCTGAAATTAGCTGCCAAACTCATGCTGTGTGCAATCACAGCATAGGTTGGCAGGGGTCGCGCGCATGCGTACCCCAAACCTGAAAGAGGGCGGATCACATACATGCACATGATCATGTTTGTACTTGCTGCCTGTTCTAAATATTTACTGTGAGCGGTCGGCATGTGGTTAAAGCTATTGCACAGGGCTGTGGAAAGTGTGTTTTTTTTCATGCTTCGGAATGTAGGTGTATTTTTTTTTATGGGCCAATACACACAGCTGCATAAAGATCAGTTAATTTGTGCTGCATTCAAATCTGTAAAAAAAATAAATATAGAAAAATCCTGCGCCTGCGCCCTAGAAATGGAGGATGCTTGGTGGCTTCCAGGAAACACCCCCTGCATCCTAGCAACAGGGTAATTTATACTGTAATGCAGTACGCATAGAAACATTGCTGAAACTGGGTATGGTGTACAGAGCACTTTTTATGATGGTTCTTGCTGCCAGCTTCTGCTAGGAAGATTCTGCATACCAGTTTCTGCATTTTTCATACAACCATGTGCTTTGAGCCCTAAATGTGGTACACTATACAAGCACCAGATCTAAAAAATACTGCACAGAGGTATACTTGCTATCCTGAATTGATACAACAACTACGGTATATCTTCTACCTTCAGGTTGGCCAGCATGCAATACATGGTAAACTGCAATGGTCAAATTTAAATTGGTGTGCCTGTGTGCTTCAGCTAAATTCCAAGGCGAGCACTCCCCTATCTTGGATGTGTCTCCCTTTTTCTATTTTTACATTTTTGGGGCTTTTGCTACAAAATTAGAAGAACAGCTTTATTAAAATTATTCAGAAAAATAAAAAACTAATTAACTAAAAGATTGGTAGATTTGCAATAATTGCTATAAAAGACATGAGTATTTTGCTTAATTGCAATTGGCATAGATTTTAGATAGAGGCTATGTAATCTTTAAGCCACGGGGTCATGGCACATAGTTGTGACTCAGGTCAGATCTATATCTGAGGAACCTAAAGGCACTAAAAATCTGCAACCTTTAACCCAGCCCAACAACATGACAAAGACCAAGTCGTACCCTTACAATAGTGATGAAAACCATCAGACAATCTTGTACTAAAATAAATGCACATTGTCTACTTACAGAAGCACTCCAGAAAAATAGTCAAAAAATGTAGGGGGAAATCTATGTAATATGAAAGTTTTATTTAGCTCAAAGGCATCAATGCGAAAATGTTTTAGAAAATCACCTCTCTCCACTGCACTCCCACTAGCCTCCATGCTTCTGGTTCCTGCATGATGCAGTGTCTATATTAATGCAGTCTGCCTTATATAGGAGTTTTTGGACTGCCCAGCATGTTGCAGAATAGAGCATCATATCTCAAAATGTAATTGAGCCCAGATTACTGTACCCAAACAGGCTGAACAATGTGGCATCAAGAAAAAATGCTCAGCAAGATCTCTTAACTATGCCTTACAAGGGTCCCCAATTTGCTCATTACTGTCATTTACTGTACTTAATATTTAATGAAAATAACACTCATCTTGGCACATGCTTGTTGCATCAACATCTAACACAACTAATATGGCTCTAGCCACACTGTTAAGCAACAACTACATATCTAAATATCTTGAAGGACAATTTCATGGGTCTGTTGGTGAATGCGCCAACAAGAGATAAAGCATTACTAGACCTGCTGATTACAAACAACACAGACCTGATTGGGGATGTGGAAATATGGCGCATCTTATGAAACAGAGATCGCAAGGTAATTACATTCAGGATAAGTCACAGGAAAGGGAAACACAAGGGTAATACAAGTACACCGAATTTCGGAACCCGGAATCTCCAAAAGAGACAAATTCCCTATTCCATATAGATTTTAATGGTGCCATTGCACACTGAGGCCCTGTGTTCGTGTGCACTGAAAAAAATAGGGCAGGTTGCAATTTATTACAGCTCTTTTTAGTGTGCAATGTAGTGCAGCACAACGTAATGCATTTTAAAGCTGTATGCTAGCTTGTGTGTATTGTGTGCAAGGTAACACATTCACTATGGTATAAACAACACCTTAGTAAATCAGGCCTATTGAACAAGAGAAACATCTTTTTTGACAATGTGATTTGTTTCTTGTTCTTATTTTTTTTATATAATCTTTATTTCTCCTTAATCAATATACAAACAAGAAAAAGCATAAAAAATACAAATCCCCAGCCGAGATACACACTTTAGCCTAGATCACAAAGCATAAAACTATTAAAAAATAATGGAATACACTCAAAAAAATTTTGAAAAAAATTGGCAAAAATAAAAGGATAATGGAGGGAGGGGAGGTTGGATGGTCTCTACATTTTCAACACAATGGAATTAAAATTTCCAAACAAAGTAAAAAAAAAAATCAGAGAATACTCCCCATCACAGAATGTGTGATTTTTTTACTGTAACTCTCATTCCCTGTACTATTTATATAACAGACCCAGTTCCCACTTTTACAGTCTTTTATTATAGACATGCTATTTCTCACCTTTTATATTTTTGTTGACTTGTTTCACCCAGTGTTCTATACAAGATGTCTGCGACTTTTCCAGAAAACCAAGATTAGCCCCTTAACAGCATCAGTTGGGGGACTATACTCTTCTTATACGCCCTGATAGAGCTCAAAGTGCCATGAAAAAGGCACTATACTGCATTAAAACATCAATAATTTCAGATATTAAATTCCTGATCTTGGCCCAAAACCACCTAATCTTGAGACAATCCCATCATATATGAGCAAGAGATTCCTGTAAACTGAAACCCTGCCAACACCTGTCTGAGAATGAAGGATATGCAACCACCAACAACTTCAGGACACTATACCACCTTGACATACGTTTATAATTAGTTTCTTGTATGTTGCCAGTGTGTGAGTGTGCCAGTCTTAAGATATTACATCTCTGTAAGACTTCTTGTTCTTATTATGTGGTTTTATACTCCCTTAATTCCCTGTTATGTTCTAAAAACAGTATGTTTATGGGTTTATTTAGGAAGAGATTGTATATTATTTTTCAACAACTCTTACCAAAGTAACTATGGGATACTGCTCTGTGTTTGTTGCCATTGCGTCTGCATTGCCTCATTCAATAAGCCATCTATTCTTGTAATGCCATGAATGTTTTATTTGCTTCTCACAAGATAAATTATATGATGTCAGTACCTCATAATGGCTGTCATTTAAATGTCGAGCCATAGTTGTTTTGTTTGTTGGTCATTTGACCCTTTAAATGGAGCATGCAAGGAAAATAACACCTAAAGCAAACCGTTCTATCTAAATAGCATGGTCTATAAGCACATAAATGTGGATTATAAAAAGGATATAGAATCTAAAAGCAAATATTATGGCATATAAGCTGAAAATTCAGACTTACACTGAGAACTGTAATTCATTTTTTTTTGTTATACAAGCATTGCATTATTATTTTTATTGGACTTTTCAGCCTGTCTATCTTTGGAGTAACACAATTTATGTCTAGGCATTACTCAAATGTATTATTAATTATTATTATTTTTTTTTCTTTTACCTTGTACCTGTAGCAAAAAAAACTATATGTTTTTTTATTGCCTATGACTTCATTGCCATGCTTGTAAAATGTTTTCAAGGCAAGCTGCTCAGAGCTTAGTTGCTATTGATGTAAGCAGTCCCCTCAGGATTATATCTCACAAGAGCCCATTTCTTACTCATAATGCGGAGGAAAAATCTTGGTAGTCAAGGCAGCAGCAGTGAAATAAAGAATGACTGCATGTGGAAAGGGAAAGTAAAGTGCAGGGAGAGTTCTGTAGTCCAGCAGGTGGGCTGATAATGCTGGTTGGGATTTATGCGTAGAAAAGCACTGTGTTGTCAAACCAACCAGCAGATTATGATAACACTGGATTTCTGACAGGTCAACAGATATTTTTTGTATATAAAAACTGTCTGCACTCTCTAAACTCAAGACTAGTAAAAACATTATTGTACCAGTATAAAATTAAAGTGGTTGTAAAGGGATAATTTTTATTTTATTAAAATAATAAACATGTTTTACTTAATTGCTCTATGGAATGGTTTTGCACAGAGCAGCCCCAATCCTGCTCGGATCCCCTGCTGGCACATCTGTCTCCTCCCCTCCGCCTAGGGCTCCCATAGAAAATTGCTTGCAAGCAGGGTAATATAGCCAGTTAGATGCTATCACGGCCTGGAGGATAAGAGTTAATGCCTTTACCAGTTCTTTGGTCTTTTGACAGGTTCTTCGCTGAATCAGATCCACTAATCCTGTGATATATAAATATGGGCCAGTGTTCCTGTCAGGATGTAGCCCCCAAGGAGCCCAAAAAGCGAGCCCAAAGGTGTCCAGTCCGAAGCCCCTGGAGGGGAGGCTCTGAAAAAGCTCACTCGCAAGTGTGGAGAGAGAGCTGAGAGGGTCAGGGCCCACATGGGAATGAGACGGTGAACAATACCTGTAATGCCGCTCATCACTGGATGAAAGTCATCAGAACCTGGGGTTCACCCTGAAGACTCCGGCGCCAAGGAGGAACTCTGTGTCACACAATCATTACCTTTACAGGTATGCTGGGGAAGCACACAGCCTCTAGTTATAATTAGGGAATTAGGGAAATATTATGCCTTTTAGAGTTGGACTTTGTAATAGACATGTGCATTCGTTTTCGTCCGAATGCATTTTCGTCCGAATTTTAGGTATTTTCGTTATCGTTTTAACAAACGATAACGAAAGTGCAGAGTCCGAAAAACGAAAGATCCGACATAAACAAATGCTTTATTTTCGTTTTCGTTGCTACAACAGTTCGATATAGATAGGAGATTCGACATGATGATGACAATAACAATCTGTGTCCATCAAACCTGTGGTCGAATGTGCCTAACCTTAGTTCTATTAGTCCAAGATTATTCTACATAGAGAGAAAAGATTCGACGTAGAGAAAAAAGATTCGACGTAGGGGAGAAAAGATTTGACGTAGGGGAGAAAAGATTCGACGTAGGGGAGGAAAGATTCGACGCAAGGGAGGAAAGATTTGACGTAGGGGAAGAAAGATTCGACGTAGGGGAAGAAAGATTCGACGTAGGGGAGGAAAGATTCGACGTAGGGGAGAAAAGATAAAAAAAAATAATGATGATGATGAATGTTATTGGCTGATTGTAACCAAAGAGGTGGAGCAGTAAAATAGCTAGAACTAAGTACACACATACTTTGGCTTATGGTGTCTGTTGAAAGTTCTAAGAAGATTCGACGGAGCAGGTAAACTATACGGCATTGTACAGTTTAGCTGCTCCGTCGAATCTTCTTTGAACATTCGACAGACACCATAAGCCTTCAATGACAGATTCGACCTTAATTTGGATTTTCGGACGAATGCAATTTTTAACAAAAAACAAAATAAATAAAAACTAATTTCGGGAGTAACTAAATAAATTTATTTTTCAGACGAAAACGAAATTCCGAAACGAAATATTTCAGTGTGCACATGTCTACTTTGTAATTGCCTTTGCACCTTTCTAGGTAAAGCAGTTGAAAAATTGTTCCTGCCTGGTCTGAAGTTACTGAAAGGGGTTAATGCAAGAGGCCAGCACACATAGTCTACCAAGTGAGTCGTAAACACACTGGAGTATGAAGACATTGATGTGGAGTGGAGTAGTGTGAAGACACGAGTGGTTACCTAGGGTAATGGAAGTTTTACAGCAGCCTGTCGATAGTGTGTACCTGTTATAGCTGGAACATCCACTAGCATTGAGGGAGATGTTGCTGGCGCTCCTTCCATCTGCGGTCTGTCTTCCATAGCAACGGAGCAGATTTGCGCTGCAGAGGTTCCCATCCTGTACAGAGATAAGGAATTTCAAGAGTTAAGTTAAGTTTACATGTTGAGCCCATGCAGGGTGCACGACGGAGCCCACTCCGCTACTGGGGAACGGTAGTGAAAAACGTTGGACAGGTGGAAATGGACAAGACTCAGCATATCCCTCCTACATGCAGATTACAGAGAGAACATTGTCACGGGGACCCGATAGTTACCTGGAGAACAGTTGCAGTGCAAGTGTATATTTTGTAAGTTCATATCTACGTAGAAGGCCACCTTAAGGTTGAGTACTCCCCCACAGCAGCCTCAGCCTTGTCCTAGGGCATTAATGAAAACAGCACAAAGCAAAGGTACCCCATGTGTAGTGAAGTGACCCCGTACAAGGTCCCTAGCATAGCCCAGAAGAACCCCCCCCCCGGGGTAGACCTCTCATGGAAACCCTTGTTTGGGGCCCAACGTGGGAAACATGGAAGATGTGACAAATAGCTACCACTCTGTCCCTTACATGCAAAAGGGTAAAAAACCTTCTGCCTTTGCAACCACTTTAAGCTTCACTTGCACCCCCTTTCTTAAGGCATTTAACCCAGAGAAGGACTTACTCTTATGCCGCGTACACACGAGCGGACTTTACGGTGGACTTTGCCCGGCGGACTGGATTTCGTCGGACAATTCGATGTGTGTGGGCTCCAGCGGACTTTGTTTTCTCAAAAGTCGGACGGACTTAGATTTGAAACTTGTTTAAAATGTATCCGTTGAAATCGAGTCCGGTCGAAAAGTCCGCCGTCTGTATGCTAGTTCGACGGACTAAAAAGCCACGCTAGGGCAGCTATTAGCTACTGGCTATGAACTTCCTTGTTTTAGTCCGGTCGTACGTCATCACGTACGAATTAGACAGACTTTGGTGGATTGTGTGTAGGCAAGTCCGTTCATTCAGAAAGTCCGTCGTAAAGTACGTCGAAAAATCCGCCGGGCAAAGTCCGCCGTAAAGTCCGCTCATGTGTACGCGGCATTAGAGAAAAGAAAAAAACACTTATCTCTATGTTTAAATCCATCTCTGGGTGAAATGCTTTAGAGTTAGAGGTTCCATGTGAGGCTTAATTTTGTACTTGTCTGGTATAATACATTTTTACAATGCTAACTTTTACAGATTGCAGCTGGTTATTTTCTTTTAATGTGGAGTATTAAATATATTGGAGCTAATATAAGCACTTATCTGGAGAGCACCCAACAGCAGGGAGGTGAGCAAGAAAAGGAATTGGGCATGGTAATCTTTGGTGATTTGGACAAGTATTTTTCTGTTCTTACAGTATTTTTGATACATCATGGGAAATGTGCACGCATTGCAGACACACTGCATATTTTTATTTATTTGTTTAATTATTTATTTGAACTTGAAAATGACTCAGTTTATGCTTAGCAACATTAATTATAAGGAGTTATGCAAACACAAAAAAAAAACACTACTATAAAGTGTATTATCAATTTAATAAGGTGACAGCTCTAACTTGAGTGTATTATCGATTTAATTAGGTGACAGCTCTGACTTTCGGATCATAATCTACACAGTCCTGTAAAATACAGAAATAATCCCACATAAGGCAAGAAATCACACATTTTTAATGCACGTTTCTTAATTAAATCCTTGTTAAATCAATACATAGATGTATAATATATAAAACTAAATTGATGTCTCTGTACCAATGCATGTATATTTTAATGAAATGGTATCCCTTGGCTTGTGGTATTAATCTGTGACTGAATCCAGTATTAACATTATTTCATATTCACTAGTTCACAAGCAAATCCATTGAATTCATCAATTAGTAACCCATAGCCTCTGACAGTCTCTTGTAACATAGCCATGGCATCAAGCAGTATACTCTTCCAAAAACACAGTATCAACAAGATGTAAGACAAGAAAGAAGGCAAGACAAAGAAAAATTAAAGTTCAGGGTAGGATATGTTTATGATAAAAAATATTATTTATAATTAGAGATGGGCCGCACACCCCCCCGTAAGGTTCGCAGCAGAACTCCCGAACAGGGAAAATGTTCTGACCCGAACTATGAACCCCATTGAAGTCTATGGGAGCTGAACAGGAAAAATCAAAAGTTCCTATTTTGAAGGCTTATATGCAAGTAACTGGCCATAAAAGGGGTATGAAGGTCCGGGTACTGCCCCGGGGGACATGTATCAATGCAAACATCTTTTTTAAAAACAGTGTTTTTTTCAGGAGCAGTGATTCCAATTATGCTTAAAGTGCAAAGAAAAAATAAAAAATGTATTTAAATATAGTGCCTGGGGGGTCCCCTTAATGTACCTGTAAAGTGTCACATCTGTAGCATGCATAAAACATGCTGAAGCAAAAATTTAATTTCTAAAGTAAAAAAAAAAAACGAGTCACAGCCCATTTAAAATGACTTGTGGTTACAATTGCTGGCACCCGGCTATTAAAAAAAATAAATAAATGGCGTGGGCCCCCCTCCCCCAGTCCATATCAGGCCCTTTGAGACTGGCATGGATTTGGAGGGGAACCCTGCGCCAAAATGTAAAAAAAAAATGGCGTGGGGTCACCCCCCAAATCCATACTAGACCCTTATTCAGACATGCAGCCTGGTAGGTCAGGAGAGGGGGAGGGGTCGAGCGAGCGCCCCCCTCCCCTGAACCATACCAGGCCACATGCCCACAACATGGGGGGGTGGGTGCTTTGGGCCAGGAGGGGCGCTCCCCCCACCTCAAAACACCTTGTTCCCATGTTGATGGGGACAAGGGCCTCAACCCACACCCAAGGCCGGTGGTTGTGGGGGTCTGCGGCCAGGGGGCTTATCGTAATCTGGAAGCCCTCTTTAACAACGGGGACCCAGATCCTGGCCCCCCATGTAAATGAGTATCAGGTACATAGTACCCATAACCATTCACCAAAAAAGTGTACAAAAAGTAATAAAAACAAGAGACAAGTTTTTGACAAATCCTTTATTAAAAAAAATAAAAAAATAGTATCCCTCAATGTAAATCTTTCATAAATTATGCCGATAGCTAACCTAAAAAATAGAAGGAAAAAAATGCTCCGCTTTCTGGGAGGGCTTCCTGCCGAATGCCTGCTCTGCGCTTTGACATTTCTTATATAGGTAACAGGCAGGGCCACCTGGCTATGTCACTCTGTGGCAGCACCCCCTTCTGACATCAGACTGGTGCGTGCTGCGCTGGTGATGTCACAGGGTAGCGGGCCACCAGGTGACATTGTCAGGTAGCCCACCCCTTACCAATATAAGAACTGTCAAAGGGCAGAGGAGACATTCAGAGGGAGGCCTTCCCAGGAGGCTGAGCGTTTTTGTTTTTTTGGGTTGGCAGGTGGCATATATGACGATGGATTTACATCAAGGAATTTGTCAAAAACTTGTTTCTTTTTTTTAATGCTTTTTGTACACTTTTTTGGTGAATGGGTGAATTCATTCAAAAATGGGGGAGGCCGGGATCTGAGGGCTCCGATAAGCCCTCTGCCTGCCGACACCCACAACCATTGGCCATGGTTGTGAGGATGAGGCCTTTGTCCCCATTAACATGGGGACAAAGTGCTTTGTGGTGGGGTGCAGAGCCCCCCTGCCCCAAAGCACCCACTCTCCCTGCTCATTGGTCCCCCCTTTCCTGACCTACCAGGCTGCATGCCTCGATAAGGGTCTGGTATGGATTTTGGGGAGGACCTTATGCTGTTTTTTTTTTCAATTTTGGGTGGTGTTCCCCTCCAAATCCATACCAGACATGAAGGGCCTGGTATGGACTGGGGGGGGGGGGGGGGCACACCATTTTTTTCTTTATTTTTTTTAACGGGCACTTTTTTATGATTCATCTGTCATTGGGGGAAATCCATTAACAGCTGATGACTTATCCATTGCTAAGGATGCCTCAGCCAGCTTCCCGGCCCGATCTTTAACAACCAGCTCACACCACAGAATGCACTGTGCAGCATGCAGTGAATTGCAGGGTGTTCGTCGGGGCGAACTCCCTGCAAATTCAGATGATCGGCGAATGGTCAGACAGGCAAATGTTTCGCCCAAACTCATGCTCGGGTCGAACCGTTCGCTCATCCCTAGTTATAATATGGCCTCTGTTTTACCTGTCCATCATAATTTGTTCACACCTTTATGTTATGTCCCAACAAGTCAAGCCCAGCTCTTGCTTTATTGTCTTTCTAGAAGTTGAGAGTCATGAAGTTGCAGCCATTGAGGTTGTGTCATGACAGTTTCAGCAGACTTCCAGAAAAATACCTGTTGATCTGCCACAAATGCACCCAGTGATTAAAGTGTAAGTAAGCTCAGGACCATGCATTCACTATATCTGGTATCCCACAGTACACAGAACAAAGAAAGGTTATTAATTTAGTAAATATAAACTGCTAAATACCTTTTCTCATTAGCAGTATATAGCAGTCTTGTGACTTCTATTGATGTCTGTCTGAGCACTAAATAAAGCTTGTAGGAGGAGTTTTTATTCTCCTCTCACTGTCCTATGAGGCTGTATGACCCCTGACCCTCTGTCTAGACAGTATTGATTGGCCCTGTGCTGATCACACCCTCCCCCAAAATAAAAAAAGTCTCTAGCAATACACACCAAACTGAGCATGTGTAGAGTGCCCCCAAGGCTCTGTTCTATCAGGAGATGGTTTGGGGACAGTGGAAGAAGGGTAAGATCAGAGAAGACAGGATCAAACAGCCTTTTTACACAATGCAGAGGATTAACCCCTTAGGTTTCACAGTGAGTATAACAAGCATCCTTTACTGTACATACAGACTGATTTTACTGTTGTGGGTTTACACACTTTAAGTCCTGTTTTGGGCTGACAACCTACAGTGTTTGGAGTGGTGTCAGCCATGCCAAACTACTCAAACCCTCTCACTCTCCGCATCTCTATAAAATGACACTAATTATTCTGCAGTTTACTATTAGAACTAGGAAAGCTCGTTCATTTCCTTAATTGCCTTAAGATAACACATGAAGAATGCATAGGAAACAGGACAGCTCTGAACGTTTGACACGAAAACAAGCTTTTTTTTGCACTTATTGAACAGCTAGGCAAAACACTTTCAATTGTATAGTTAACAAACCAAAATGTGTCACATATGAGAATCTCATTGTTAAGATTTCCATATACATTAAACCTCTGGTACTCACCCTGCAGCCCAGGTACCTCATGCAGCCCATTGATACATAATGATAACATGCTTCTGTCGGGTCATACCAAACTATAGTCAGTGTTTTACTTGCCTAAGTTCTTACATAAAGACAGTTTTCCCCTCTGAAGAAGCCCCTTTGTGGAGTAACGTGTAAGGGGGGGCAGAGCTGGCGACGTAAGATTTTCATCTATGTGTCACAATAACTAGTTGGAAGGTACCTGACACTGTAAGGAGAGGGGGTCTGCAACTCTAAGGGAATAGTCTCTAATTATCCACAAGCTGCAGCCTGCAGCAGGGGTGCTGCCTGGCAGTATTATACACACGATATTTGTCTGCTGTGCACCAGTCTCAAGTGCACTTAAAAACGTGAGTTGATTGTATATAGTTTTAAATAGTAAACACAGTTGGTTTTATGGAAAGCGCTTTGATGGTCCATGCATTTTTTCTGAGCTTCGTAGTATGATAATGCTGAGTGTCATCTGGTAAAAACAGACCAAGAGAAAATCCAACCCAGATATTGCCCTTAAGGGGTCAAGCGTTTTTAGACCTATTGACCATAGGTCAAAATATGAGGTGAGCGGCTAATGGTGGTGGTCACACAGGGTGTGAATTTTTTTTAAGAATTAGTACGCATTAAAAGGATTTAAGTTTTTGGTGGAAGATCACTTTCACAAGGACTTTTTTCTTATATTTATTTTGTTTATTTTGTGTATATAAATATATATATAAATACAGTATATATAGATATATATATTGTATTTTATTTATTTTGTATTCTTGAATTGTTCATGTTTTGGTGGAATGATGTGATTATATATTTATACACTGGATGGATTTGCAGGTTCAATTTATATATTTGGGTGTTCATGTATAGGTGTAGCACTTAATCACTATTGTTTGTTTAATTGAAATTTGGATTTGGAATGCATTAGCACTTGAGAAAAGCACTTCCTTACTTTCTCTGTGCTTTTCTCATTTGTGAAATCAAATATGGTACCAGTAGGCTGTATGGAGCACTGTCTGTAATGAAATTGATTTCTAGCAGCACCTTGTAATAAGTTCCAAGTCTTTGACAGTCTCCTACAGCATGTTCCTAGTCTACAACCCCTCCTGTAGCACGTCTGCACTCTTTGACAATTTCCTTTGATGATATTGGGGGCACACTTGCAGCCCCTTATATCAATTAAGTTGACCACCACTGATTTAAACAATTGAAACAAGTTTAGGAGAGCAAACAGGGCCGTCTTAGCGCATAGACACCCCTGGTCACTGCCCAAAGGCCCCAGATGCATGGGGACCCCATGATAATCTTCCATGAGGCTCTGCCACTATAGGCTGACAAGAGATGTGATAGCAGCGCCACTCACTACTTCTGTCAGTGGGGAGGAGGAGAAGCAAAGCAGTGCCACCTAGTGTTCAAATGTGCGGCCAGGCAGGGGAAGGTAGACACTATTTCTTGTAGTATTCTAGTACAGCCTCAACAGCTAACTGTCTTTAAACACTGAACAGCAGAGCTGGAGCTGCAGGCTGCCATATCCCTGGTAGGGATCCCAGTGCATTACTTTGCCCAGGGGCCTATGATGCTATTAAGGTGGCCCTGGGTGATTAACTGCAAGTTCAGTTTCTGATGGCCGAAGACCAGTGCTCAGGCTATAGTGATCCCACACTCCAATGATCAGATCTGTGGTAAATTCATTCTGGGGACTTTGTGTAGTCTATAAAATCAGAATCTTTATTGGCTACATATTGAAACACACTGGTAACAAGCTAACATGTTTCGCCTGTAACCTTCCTCATAGCACAGTTACAACTAGAAACTACCACAAATAAATAGACCAGATTTATTGAAACTGATCGTTTCTCAGGAAGAGAACATGCTAGCCAAAATTAATTTGGAAATTGCTTCTCAGGGAAGATGCCTTGCAATATTTTTCAGTCCACACGTATGATAGCTTGAACACAGATCTGAAAACAAATATAAAAAAACTGGTACAAGAAATACAATATTATTTGTTTCAGCCTAACAACCTAACAACCAGAGAACAAGCATTTTGAAAAGGAGGCCAGCAATGTTAGCCTACATATTCCCTTCAGCACCAATTCCCTTTGGTTTAAATGAGCACAGAATGATTTGCGTATTCTGAGTAAATGTAAGACTTTGGGTT
Organism: Lithobates septentrionalis; assembly: GCA_037952835.1. NCBI lineage: Eukaryota > Metazoa > Chordata > Amphibia > Anura > Ranidae > Lithobates > Lithobates septentrionalis. The sequence goes on along the minus strand of JBBDGP010000639.1, from coordinate 865,712 downwards.
CTCCTCTGTGCTATTATAGAGTTAACCTTTATATGAAAAAAACTTTTCAAATATTTTATTCTGCCTGATGTCCCCTCTAGGGAAATAACCCAGCAGCTTCAATTCTTATTTTCCAATATATCTAAGACTTGTCTGCCTTGCCTTTTGGAGTATATTCATGATTTAAGAGTTATCCTAGCATGGTAAACTGAGCTAGGTTAGGTCAAGACAAGGGACTCTCAGTAAAGGTGACAGTGCCTACTTTTAAGAAATACTGGCTTTTAAGAAGAGGGTTAGATATTTAATGAAAAATATCAACCTGGTGTGTAATTTTATACTGTATTAACATCATAGCAACTATTGTACCTTTTCCGTTCTTATGGGAACCTTTGCCCAGACTATGCACACTAACATACTTACAAATTCTGAACAGGCAGTAAACGCACATTAAAATATTCCCGCATTTATTCTGTAGAAATTCATCTTCTATGTTCACAGAGAAGAAGTACAGAAGATGAGGTATTGGGGGAGGTGAAAGGGGTAAAAATTATGCCACAGCCTTGAATGTCTGCTTCTGCCAATCTGGAACCATAGAATGAACTACGGTTGAGCTTATGGTTAGATCATTCTGACTGAACCTTGGCTTCATTTATACACTTGAACGTTTATCCATTCTGTGGGAGCAGAACATAATCCATAATGGCACTATTACTATCACTAGCATATAGAACAGCTTTGACTGTCAATGGTTGTTAAGGACACTAATGGGTGCAGGCACAATCGGTGATGTCACTGGCCCCATTTACTTACATGGTTGGACATTCCCTACCATGTAAGCAAAGCGGTGGGGTAGTGACATCACTGACCAAATATGGCCATGGCTATAAACCAAACATGTCAATGTCCATACCCTCAGTGATGTCACCCCTATCCCCTTGTATATAAACATAGTGATAGCTCCAGTGTGCTGTCATATGTGTGCTATGTCCTGGCATATCAAAAAGGTTTTCTCTATGGATGCTCAGCATTTATTGTGATTGATGCTGGATTTTTAACACTGAATCTTTTTTCTTTTTACTTTTTAAAGGGCTTGCCAAAAATGTGTCTGACTTTTTTGAGTAGGGTTGCTATGTACCCTTTACTCAATTATGTGGGGGAGGGGTGCTCAATATCTGGGTGCCCCTTAATATAAAGGAGTCTTCCAGATTTCTAATAAGTCCCCCAGGGACCCACACAACCTTCCTTGTTGTGGGAATGTGGCCTAGTATAGTTCAGGAGGAGGGGGTGATGCACACTAGGGGTGCAACGGATCGTCACCGATCTGTGATCCGAGTAGTTCACCCTGCTCGGATCGGCACACCCGCGAGCCGTGGAGTGCTTCGCTGCCTCAGCCTTAGGAAAGGCCGTGGCTTTGGCCTAGCTCTGGAGCGGTGGCCATATTGGTACACCCGGCGGCGGCGGTGAGTTATTACAGTGGGGGAGATTTGTGGATATTACAGTGTGAAGATTGTGAACATTACAGTGTGGATATTGTGGATATTACAGTGGGGGAGATTGTGAACATTACACTGTGGATATTACAGTGTGGAGATTGTGAACATTACAGTGTGGATATTGTGAACATTACAGTGTGGATATTGTGAACATTACAGTGTGGATATTGTGGATATGACAGTGGGGGAGATTGTGGATATTACAGTGTGGATATTACAGTGTGGATATTGTGGATATTACAGTGGGGATATTGTGGATATTACAGTGGGGGAGATGACGTGGATATTACAGTGTGGAGATTGTGGATATTACAGTGGGGGAGATTGTGGATATTACAGTGGGGGTTATGTTTATATGTCTTGTTGTTTTTTTTTTTTTTTGCTGATCCGAAAATGATCCGATCCGTGATCTCTGATCCGAGGTACGATCCGAACCGTGAGTTTTTTGATCCGTTGCACCCCTAATGCACACTGAATGAAAAAAAAAAAAATTCCACCACACAATCTGGCTAGTCAGCACAAAAATACCCTTTTCAATAGTTAGGCCAAAATAGTTTCTATAGCGCACATTTTCAAATGTACAGTATGTATTGCCACCTTGCCACATTAGGGCATCTCTCTAAAGTGTGACCCTTTACCTAAACTCCTTAAGCTCCCAACTAGGGAAATATATAGAAATTAAGAATTTAAAAACATACCTTGAAAGTAACCCCATCATCTTTAAAGGTACAGCAATATATCAGAAGCCCACCAGATTCACTCAAATCAATTGAAGACCACAGGGTGGGGTTGATTTACTAAAACTGGAGAATACAAAATCTGGTGCAGCTCTACATAGAAACCAATCAGTTTCCAGGTTTTTTTTGTCAAAGTCTAATTGAACAAGCAGAAGTTAGAAGCTGATTGGCCACCATGCACAACTGCACCAGATTTTCCACTCTCCAGTCTTAGTAAATCAACCCCTGTGTGTCTAATTAGTTGCGTACATTTACAAATCTATGAAAAGCCGCATTGTCATAAAAATAAACAAAGTTGCGTTAAACGTGCACATATTTGATAAACTAAATCAATGAATTGAATGTTAGGTAATATACAAGTTAATGGAAAAAAAGCTAACAAAAGCAAAGTAACATAGTAGCACAGTGAGTCAGATTAAAATATGATAGATGACCATTGAATTCAGTCAGTAATAGAAAATCTCCACAAACAGAACCCTATACACACAGCTGATCCAGAGGAGGGCAACAATTTGCTCCAACAAGAAAGAAAAAAGTCCTTCCTAATCCCCAAAGGCAATTGGATATTTCTTGCATTCTTACTTAAATAATAAAAAAATTAAAAAATCAATAGATAAAAGGTAGCACTATACACACACCGCCTGTAGTATTCACAGTGTGCTAACTTAAAGTGCATACATATAGAACATTTATTTAGTCCATAATAATTTGCAGAGAGATGGTGTGTTAATTACACTGAAAATGGTAAGAAAGTCCAGTGATATTCCAAATTTAGTAAGAAAAATCTGCTGTCACTAACACCTCCACACGTGCAGGAAAGCTGGGGGGGTCTGAATTCCCCCCGCGTATTAAATTCTTACCGGAAATCACTGGATCAATGCTCATACATACCAGAATGTTATATGGACCATCTATCCTGGGATATTTCCCCTCAAAGACTCCTTAGTATCGGACAGCTGGATCTCACAATCAAGGGATCATTCAAAAACAAAAGGAGGAAACACCATAGCGTAATCCTGTTGAAACAATTTATTTAAATTTAAATTTAAATTTAATAACAAACACTCCCCCTTTAGGACTTGCACTTACAATATTTTTTAAAAAAGCAGGCATATAATCATATTAAGTCAGCGAAAATGAACGGGGACACGGCTGTGACTACCGCTGGAGAGATAAGCTCAGTGGGGTAGGAGATCCAGTAATGATCCCCGTTTGTTTTTGCTGATTTAATATGATTATATGCCTGCTTTTTTTCTAAATATTGTAAGTGCAAGTCCTAAAGGGGAGTGTTGTTGTTGTAATTTTTTATATGTGTCACTTGCCATTATATTCTGTACATTAAGGAATGCTTCTAAATTTAAAAATAAATAAATAACTGAACTGGCTAGAGCTAGTTCCTGAGGTAGTCTATACCACATTGTTAAAGTTCTTCTGTATGTGGAGATTAAACCTTTTTTCCTTGAGACAAAAAGATTGTCCCCTTGTCCTTTGCAATGGCCTTAAAAAGAATAACTCTGTACCAAATTCACTATATGGACCACTTATGTATTTCTACAAGGTGATCATATACTCCTTAATCTCCTCTTTTCAACAGATAATAAATTCAGTTTAACTAATATTTCCTCATAGCTGAGCTCCTCCATGCCTCTTATCAGTTTAGTTGCCCTTCTGTCCCTTCTGCCCCAATGCCCTTTTATGAACTTGTGCCTAAAACTTAACCACATTATCCAGATAATGTCTTACTATCCCACACCCACATAACTGTCCCTGAGCCACCCCCATCAAATCATTCTTTGCAGCTATTTCCTTTTGTACCACCACCCCCTCCCTTTAGAATGTAAGCTCTATGAGCAGGGCCCTCCTGTACCTTTTGTATTGAACTGTACTGTAATTGTGTTGTCCCCCTTATACATTGTAAAGCGCTGCGTAAACTGTTGGCGCTATATAAATCTCGTATTATAATAATAATAATAATAATAATACTAATGTACAGTAACAGCAAGAAGGCAAACTGTATCCCTCTGACATTCGTTTTCTATTATTTGCACTTTTTCCCCCCCTGCACTTTTATACAAGTTTATGCTGTAATTCTAAGTGCCTCTTACCAATAATTGCTAACACATCAAAGTAATGAATTTTCACCTTCTCTCTCTCTCTTCTAAATAAAATAACTCTTTCTGAAATATTGTACTTCACTTCTAATAATTTGTAGAAAAAAAGATTTCAAGAACTACTTTAAGCTCACCTCCCTCACACGGCTGGATATTTTTCTTTCAGACCTCCCGCCCTGTAAATCTTTCTTCCTCTAAGATATTGTAATTTAAATTCAACATGCTTCCACGGCTATTCGTCACAGATACATTATAACGCCAATAGCACATATGCTATAACTTCCTTCTCTGTAACTGACTTCTCCTGTGTCTACAGATACAAGAAAACAGGTGAGGAAATGTTTTACTACCTGGATGCTGTTCTATGTTATAGAGCAAGGCAATTTTAGGGTGTTTAATATGGGTCACTTGGCATTTTTAGTTCTAAAGTATATTATTACCAAGAATGGAATAATTGCTGAAAGCTTTAGTGAGTTATTTACAAACTATAATGTATCTGGGTTTTCATGCCGGAGGCATGTGTCTCATCATCCTCATTATCTTTGTTTCTACTTTTCTTTTTCAGTCTGTCTTTCTTGCTGCATTAAAGGTAAAATCAACATCTCCACAATTTCCAAGTTGATGTTGTAATTCAGGTAGCAAAATCATAATCTTTAAAAATATTAATAGTTTGTTTGCTTTGTATGCTTGTTCATACTTTTAAAGTATCTAAATTGAAATATGATAAGTTCAGATTTTTTTTGATTGCCATTAGTGATCAGTAGACCCTACATGTTGTGTTGATAGAATTGCTTTCTTCAATTTGTCTTATTATGATAGCAATGGCCATTATGTTCATTATGAGTTATCAAACCAGTGGTACTATAAATATGACTGTGAAATTGTGGGGCAGTATTTTCCTAATATTAAGCATAGCATCATAGATTTAACAATCCTGACATCACACTTTTGACTGCAACTTAATAATCATAAAAAAAAATTAAAAATCGGACTGATCAAATCAATGACTGTATAATCAAGACTAAAAGTAACTACACCACCCACACACATTATACATGCATTGTACATGCATTATAACACAAGCTTTCACTAAAATTGTAGCGTCCACATATTTAGTTAGGCCCCCAGCCCATCACAAAACATTGCCAATAAAAAAATAATTTAAAAAATCACTGGGGAAAAAGTTTTTCAAAAGAATAACTTTATCTTCTCTTTTGCAACATTAGCATCCTTCTGGCAATATCTCAGCAGATGCTGAGCAGCCCAAATCTCATGGGAAGATGCTACTGCACTGTACTATAGTGCCATTTCCCAAGATTTGGGGTAATCTGCATTCCCTGGGAACTTTAAAATAATAGGGATGTCACACCCCACAGGTAGAGATATGTTATGTTAACTATTTTTACCACGGCAGTTATTTTTTTGGCAGAAGATAATTAGGTGGACCTTACATGAAGTGCAAAGTTTTTTTAAAAAACTGACTGCGACATAGTATCCACAATGCCTCCAAAATTATTGTAACATCAGAATAGTTGGTCTCACATTATCAGAGTAAACATTACATCATATACAATTTATGACATCACAATTCTTATAATTCCATTTTTGTACAGACTGAAACCTCCTAGTGCCAATTATGGCATTATATATTAACTGAATCACATTAATGGCAATGTGAAAATGTGGAATAGACTCCCTTTAGAGGTGGTTCTGGCCAGCTTAGTAGATTGCTTTAACCACTTCAGACCCGGAAGATTTGGCTGCTCAATGACCAGGCATTTTTTGCGATATGGCACTGCGTCGCTTTAACTGACAATTGCGCCGTTGTGCGACATAGTACCCAAACAAAATTAATGTCTTTTTTCCCCACAAATAGAGCTTTCTTTAGGGGGTAGGGATGGGCAAACAATTCGGCCCGAGCATAAGTTCGGGCCGAACTTTGGTTGTTCGGATGTTCTGCGAACACCGAATAATATGCGGTGTTCGGGGCAAATTCAAAAGCCACCGGAACACCTTTAAAGTCTATGGGACATTAACATTAATTAACAAGTGTTCATTTTAAAGGCTTATATGCAAGTTATTGTCATAAAAAGTGTTTGGGGACATGGATATGGGGCAGGACATGAGTCCTGCCCTAGGGGACATGTATCAATGCAAAACAAAGTTTTAAAAACTGACTTTTTTCGGGAGCAGTGATTTTAATAATGCTTAAAGTGAAACAATAAAAGTGAAATATTCCTTTAAATTTCGTACCTGGGGGGTGTCTATAGTATGTCTGTAAAGTGCCACATTTTTCCCGTGTTTAGAACAGTCCCTGCACAAAATGACATTTCTAAAGAAAAAAAAGTCATTTAAAAGTACTCACGGCTATAATGAATTGTTGGTCCTGGCAATACAGATAACAGTCATTGAAAAAAATGGCATGGGACCCCCCCAGGCCATTACCAGGTCCTTTGGGTCTGGTATAAATATTAAGAGAAACCCCGAACCAAAATGTAAAAAAAAATGCGTGGGGGCCCCCCAAATTCCATACCAGGCCATTCAGGTCTGTTATGGATATTAAGGGGAACCCTGCACCAAATTTTAAAAAATGGTAGCCCCCAAAGCACCTTGTCCCCATGTTTATGGGGACAAGGGCCTCATCCCCACAACCCTTGCCCGGTGGTTGTGGGGGTCTGCAGGTGGGGGCTTATCGGAATCTGGAAGCCCCCTTTAACAAGAGGACCCCCAGATCCTGCCCCCCCTGTTTGAAATGGTAACGGGTATATTGTACACATACCATTTCACTAAAAAGTGTCAGAATGTTAAAAAACCCCACAAGACACATCTTGGGACAAGTCCTTTATTAAAAAAAAAAAGTCCCACAAAGTCCATTCATCTTCTCTCGCTCCACCGACGGACCAAAAAAAAAATGCAGGCCACCACCGATCTGCCTCCATGGAAGGCTCCCACTGTCTGAAGCATCCTCGCAGGTGACAGTTCTTATATAACTGAGGGCGGGGCCACATGGTGACATACCCAGGTGACCCCGCACCCCTCTGATGCATGGGGACTTCCCCATGGCTTTCCTGTGGCGTCAGAGGGGGCGGGGCCACCCGGTTACATAAACAGGTAGCCCCGCCCACTCTCACGCCATGGGAAAGCAATAGGGAAGTCACCGTGCGTCAGAGGGAGGCAGAGTCACCTGGGTACATCACCGTGTGGCCCCGCCCTCAGTTATATAAGAACTGTCACCTGCGAGGACGCGTCAGCCATTGGGAGCCATGGAGGCGGATTAGTGGTGGCCTGCGGGAGTTTTTTTTTGGTCCGTCAGTGGAGCGAGAGAAGATGATTGGACTTCGTGGGACTTTTTGTTTTATTTTTAATAAAGGACTTGTCCCTAGATGTGTCTTGTGGTTTTTTTTTTAAATTTTGACACTTTTTTGTGAAATGGTACGGGTACAATGTACCTGTTACCATTTCAAACAGAGGGGCGGGATCTGAGGTCCCCTTGTTAAAGAGGGCTTTCAGATTCTGATAAGCCTCCTGCCCGCAGACCCCCACAACCGACGGGCAAGGGTTGTGGGGATGAGGCCCTTGTCCCCATCAGCATTGGGACAAGGTGCTTTGGGGGGCTACCTCAAAGCACCCTTCCCATGTTGAGGGCATGTGGCCTGGTATGGTTCAGGAGGGGGGGCGCTCTCTCGTCCCCCTCTTTTCCTGTGGCCTGCCAGGTTGCGTGCTCAGATAAGGGTCTGGTATGATTTTTTGGGGGGACCCCCACACCATTTTTTTTTTTAAATTTTGGTACGGGGTCCCCCTTAAAATCCATACCAGACCTGAAGGGTCTGGTATGGATTTTGAGGGGGACCCCTACGCCATTAAAAAAAAAAATTGTCACAGGGTTCCCCTTAATATCCATACCAGACCTGAAGGGCCTGGTATTGAATTTGGGGGGACACCCTCGCACTTTTTAAAAAAAAATTTGGTTCGGGGTTCCCCTTAATATTCATACCAGACCCAAAGGGCCTGGTAATGGGCTGGAGGGATCCCATGCCGTTTTTTTCAATGACTTTTATCTATTGCCAGGACCCGACAATTCATTGTAGCCGCGAGTACTTTTAAATTACCTTTTTTCCTTTAGAAATGTCATTTTGTGCAAGGACTGTTCTAAACACGGGAAAAATGCACCACTTTATAGGCATACTATAGACACCCCCAGGTACCAAATTTAAAGGTATAATTCACTTTTATTGTTTCACTTTAAGCATTATTAAAATCACTGCTCCCAAAAAAACGTCCATTTTTAAAACTTTTTTTTGCATTGATACATGTCCCCTGGGACAGGACCTGGCTCCCCAAACACTTTTTATGACAATAACTTCCATATAAGCCTTTAAAATGAGCAATTTTGATTATTCATGTTTGTGTCCCATAAACTTTAACAGTGTTCGTGTGTTCTGCCAAATTTTTTGCCTGTTCGGTATGTTCTGGTGCGAACCAAACCGGGGGGGGGGGGGGGGGTTCGGCCCATCCCTATTAGGTGGTATTTGATAATCTCTGCGTTTTTCATTTTTTGCGCTATAAACAGAAAAAGACCATCAATTTTGAGAACAATACAATATTTTGTACTATTTGCTATAATAAATACCCCATTTTTTTTTAAAAAAAAAGCTAATTTTTTCCTGAGTTTGAGCCAATATGTATTCTTCTACATATTTTTGGTAATAAAAATCGCAATAAGCATATATTTATTGGTTTGCGCAAAAGTTATAGCGTCTACAAAAAAGGGGATAGATTTATGGCATTTTTATTATTACTTTTTTTTTTTACCAGTGGCAGTGATCTGCAATTTTTATTGGAACTGCGACATTATGGCGGACAAATAGGACACTTTTGGCACATTTTTGGGACCATTGGCATTTATACAGCGATCAGTGCTATAATAATGCACTGATTACTGTGTAAATGTCACTGGCAGGGAAGGGGTTAACAGTAGGCTGTAATCAAGGGGTTAACTGTGTTACCTAGGGAGTTATTCTAACTGTGGGGGGATGGGACTGCCTGGGTGAGGAGAGTGATCTGTTGTTCATACTTAGTATGAACAACAGATCGCTCTCCTCACCCCTGACAGCACGGAGATCTGTCTGTTTACATTGACAGATCTCCGTTCTGTCTCTGTGTGGAGCGATCGTGGTTGCCCGGCGGTCATCGTGATTGCGGGTGCCCGGCGGTCATCGCGACTGGCGGCGCGCCCTCTAGTGGTCAATAGGCGAACGGACGTACAGTTACGTTGGTTCGCCCAGGGGAGCCAACCTGCCACAGTACAACTGCAGCAGCTGGTCAGGAAGGGGTTAAAAAAGGCCCGGATTATTTCCTTAATGTACATAAATCCGATTGCCTCTTGAGGGATCAGGAAGGAATTTTTTCTCCTGTGGTAGCAAATTGTATCATGCTTTGCTGGGGTTTTTCGCCTTCCTCTGGATCAACTGTGGGTGTAGGATTGTATATATGGGATAGTATGATTTAATTTATTTTATTTATTTTTTTTTTAACTAGTTGAACTAGATGGACTGTGTCTTTTTTCAGCCTGACTAACTATGTAACTATGTAACTATGTAATGGCTGACACAGCTATTTTTATTTTGGCAACACAATTGTTTTAATGAAAATAAAGCTTACAGTGATATCTTAAAAATGACTAGGATACCTCTGAGCTATTTATGACACATTCAGGAATCATTGATATTGTTGTGTTCCAGTAAAGCATGCTAAAATGCAGTGAAATTAATTTTGCATAGCATCCCAGTGCTCTAATCCAATGAACCCCCAATGCACTTGTGTTTTAGTGTACTATATGCTTGGTAAAACATTACCATGTGTTTTGATGCTCTGCATCAGAAAACAGTAGTACATGTCTATTTGTGATGTGTTGTGGTGCATTGGCAGTCCATTTATTCATTAAAGCAATGCAGTGCAAACATGTGAATGAGTACTGGCTTAGTAATACTGTCAGCAAAGGGCCATTAGATTTAAGGCTTAATTTTTAGGAAGTACAGCAGAAAAGAAAAAAGTGGTTGGGCATATGTGCTTAGGTTCAATTTGGAGACTTGTTCAGTGATCAGGTCCAACAATCTGCATATTGTGAACACTAAAGCAAACCCTATTGAAGACAATGGGATGCAAATCTTGAAAAGCAGTTCTCACTATTTTCAATGCAGTAAGGGATTGTCAAACTAAGGGCATGGATAGCAGGATACTCTTGTTGTGGACATGTACCAATGCAATTTAGTGGGGAGCAATTATTTTAATAAGACTGAAAGTGAACCATTAAAAATAGAAAATTTGTTTAACTATATTATGTACCCGAGCAAAAAGACATTATAGAAAGAAAATAAAAAAAAATAGCTGGTACATTTTTATACTGGCTTATTGCGAGAAATGGGACCCCCCCCCCCAAATCCATGCATGCAGTTATTTAAATTAATAACAACCTTTTTATCTTTGATGAGAGTCTAAGGAAAAGTGTAAATTCCACTCCTAATTCCACTCCAATATGGAAGCCTCCTTTAAGATAAGATAGTCCCCAGATATCCGTCCTTCCCCCTACGTGAATTAGTAATGGGTAATGGGTTCTGTCACAAAAAAAGGCAATGAAATAAACACACACACACAAACTGTGACAAGGTCCTTTATTATAAAAAAGAGAAAAAAGTGTAAATCCATTGTCAATAACATTATCCATCCACCCATCCATGTTAATTCAATCAATCTCTAAAGGATAAGATCACCTGTTGTAGAATGTTACACCAACATTCAGGGTGTAACATGTTACAATTGCACTAGCCCCCGCAGCCCCCGAGTCCCTGTTTTGACAGGGAGCGGGGGATCTTCACCCCCCACTCGCTGACACTATCTAGAGAAAATGCGGCTGTGCAGGGCTCTGCCCACCCTGTCGACTGTCAGCTGTCAGCTTGTAGTTCTCAATGCACTACAGTACCACAGCGCTGTTGAGTGCTGTGGTAGTTCATTCACTCTTCCTATCAGTGTGTATCTGCCTGCCCGTATGAAGTACGAACAGACAGATATACTAACAAGTCTGCAGGAGTCCTGCATGGCACCCACAATCTGCAATGCAATGCTTTACAGGCTCCAGGTAAAAAAAAATGCACCTGTAAAAAGATGTGAATTTTTTTTTTTTTTAAATATTAACTTTTTCTTTAAGTACACTGATCACAATAACCCTCCGAAACAAAAAAAGACCAGTGCTGATGATCTTTTCCTGACTGACCTTAGTTGCAATTGACAGCTCTCCAGCTCAGCTGCTGAATGTAAACAAAGAGACAGTGATGATGGTTGATGTAATTGACCAAATATGACCATGGTAATATTTAATCAATGATGTCACCAAGCATCTTAGCCCATTTCTTTACATTCAGCTGTCAGCCAGGGAACCCCCCCACATGACCGCTTAATGGACTAGGTATGCATCATTGGTCGCTGGTTGCAGGCAGTAACCAGTGTCCGAACAACCCTGATAAGAAGCAGATGCATGGCCTTGAGCAGGAAGCTGTTACATTTATTGGCAGTAATAATTAGGGATGGGTCGAACACCCCCCTGTTCACTTCGCATCCAGAACATGCGAACAGGCAAAAAATTTGTTTGAACACGCAAACACCATTAAAGTCTATGGGAAACAAACATGAAAAATCAAAAGTGCTATTTTTAAAGGTTAATATGCAAGTTATTGTCATAAAAAGTGTTTGGGGACCTGGGTCCTGCCCCAGGGGACATTTATCAATGCAAAAAAAAGTTTTAAAAATGTCAGTTTTTTCGGGAGCAGTGATTTTAATAATGCTTAAAGTGAAACAAAAAAAGTGAAATATTCCTTTAAATTTCGTACCTGGGGGGTGTCTATAGTATGCCTGTAAACTAGCGCATGTTTCCCGTGTTTATAACAGTCCGAGAGCAAAATGACATTTCTAAAAGAAAAAAAAGTAATTTAAAAGTGCTAGCGTTAGTGCCGGCTATTAATGAATTTTCGGTCCCGACAATACACATAAAAGTCATTGAAAGTCATTGAAAAATGAAAAGAAAAAAGCGTGGGGGTCCCCCAAAATTCCATTACCAGGCCCACACCAGACCTATATCCGAGCACGCAACCTGGCAGGCCGCAGGAAAAGAGGGGGGGATGAGAGAGCGCCCCCCCTCCTGAACCATACCAGGCCACATGCCCTCAACATGGGGAGGATGCCCCCATGTTGATGGGGACAAGGGCCTCATCCCCACAACCCTTGCCCGGTGGTTGTGGGGGTCTGGGGGTGGGGGGCTTATCGGAATCTGGAAGCCCCCTTTAACAAAGGGGACACCCCAGATCCCAGCCCCCCCCCTATGTGAATCGGTAAGGGGTACATTGTACCCCTACCATTTCACAAAAAGAAAGTGTCAAAATGTTAAAAAAACCACAGGAGACGGCTTGGGACAAGTCCTTTATTAAAAATAAAAAAATAAAAAATAAAAAAGAGATTCCAGCGATGTAATCCAATAAATCAATGCTCCTACTCCAGCGATGTAATCCAATTCTCGATCTCCAGCGATGGATGATCTCCAGTGCCTCCAGCGAGGAACACACACAGGATCCGGTGGAGGCACTCCGCCAATGACGCGGCACTAGCTTGACAGTTCTTATGTAGCTGAGGGTGGGGCCACCCATCATGTGACCCCACCCCCCTCTGAAAAGGGTAAGGTTTCCCAGTGACATGTATGGGTGACCCTGCCCCCCTCTGATCCCATTGTATCAGAGGGGGGCAGGGTCACCCGTACACGTCACTGGAAAACCCCAGCGTTTCCCCTTGTCAGAGGGGGATTGGGTCACGTGACGGGTGGCCCCGCCCTCAGCTACATAAGAGCTGTCAAGCTAGCTTGGAGGCAGGATCCTGTGCATGTTCCTCGCTGGAGTCGCTGGAGATCATCCATCGCTGGAGATCAAGAATTGGATTACATCGCTGGAGTAGGAGCATGGATTTATTGGATTACATCGCTGGAATCTCTTTTTTATTTTTTATTTTTTATTTTAAATAAAGGACTTGTCCCAAGCCATCTCCTATGGTTTTTTTAACATTTTGACACTTTCTTTTTGTGAAATGGAAGGGGTACAACGTACCCCTTACCAATTCACATGGGGGGCCGGAATCTGGGTGTCCCCTTTGTTAAAGGGGGCTTACAGATTCCGATAAACCCCCCGCCCGCAGACCCCCACAACCACCAAGCAAGGGTTGTGGGGATGAGGCCCTTGTCCCCATCAACATGGGGACATCCTCCCCATGTTGAGGGCATGTGGCCTGCTATGGTTCAGGAGGGGGGGCGCTCTCTCGTCCCCCCTCTTTTCCTGCAGCCTGCCAAGTTGCATGCTCGGATAAGAGTCTGGTGTGGATTTTTGGGGGAACCCCACGCCATTTTTTTTTAAAATTTTGCAATGACTTTCAATGACTTTTATGTGTATTGTTGGGGCCGACAATTAATTAATAGCTGCCCCTAGCGCTAGCACTTATAAATGACTTTTTTTTTCTTTTAGAAATGTCATTTTGCTCTCGGACTGTTATAAACACGGGAAACATGCGCTACTTTACAGGCATACTATAGACACCCCCCAGGTACGAAATTTAAAGGAATATTTCACTTTTATTGTTTCACTTTAAGCATTATTAAAATCACTGCTCCCCAAAAAACTGCAGTTTTTAAAACTTTTTTTTGCATTGATACATGTCCCATGGGGCAGGACCCAGGTCCCCAAACACTTTTTATGACAATAACTTGAATATTAACTTTTAAAATTAGCACTTTAGATTTCTCCTATAGAGTTTTAAAGGGTGTTCCGCGGCTTTTCAAATTTGCCGCGAACACCCCAAATTGTTTGCTGTTCGGCGAATGGGCGAACAGCCAATGTTCGAGTCGATCTCATGTTCAACTCGAACAGATAGCCTATCACTAGTAGTAATACCACATTAAATGTATGACTTTCTGCAGCAACCAAAGGGTTGGTTAGGCAGGCAGGAAGGCAACAAGGATATTTTGTTTGCCCATTCGCTGAACAGCAAACAGCCTGTGTCACCGCATACTCGTACCCAATGCCTAGCTGTTATTATTTAAGCTATACAACATTTCAATATAGGTGTCTGGAGGTGCTCCATGTTTTTTAGGACCCTAACAATTCCCCTAGTCAGGCATCAGGTTTAAAATGTGTTTACAGTTAGAGTTCAAGTCAAAGATAATGTGTTAAAGTTAGAAATGAAGGTTAGGTCATAGAGGGTATTTTTTTGCCAAATGTTTTAGCACTGAGTTTCAAGATAAGAACTAAAGGTTACATTTAAGATTAAGATTAAGGAGACTCCGTCAACAGCTGTTGCTGTCAAGATAAATAAATCAGTGCTGCAGCTGAATGGCGTACCTAAAAAAGGAAACAGTGGTAACGATAAAACATTAACTCAATAAAACAACTTGATTTTTAACGCAATCTGTGCCTAAAAAATATATGTCGAAGCATATATTATGTTAGGAGCAAATCGCTCCTCCACCCCTGCCCCCATGCTTCGGCATTTATGCTATTTTTTTATCTGTGGTGGTTTATCTGTGGTGGTGAAATCACCTCCTACAGCACTGGAGTCATGGCTTTACGTATCGTGGGAGCAAATGCTGTTGCTGTCAGAATAAATAAACCCGTGCTGTAGCTGAATGGTGTACCTGCTAAGCAAATGATGGTTAACAATAAAACAAAGTAATATTACAGTACAGTATAACAGTAAGACATACCATAACTGCAAAGTAAATACAATAAAACATAGTAAAAATAAAACATTACAGTTCTAAAATACAGTAACAATAGAGAGAGAACAATAGATATAGAACAATAGAGACAGAACAATAGAGCGAACAATAGGGATCAAACATAAGAGAGAGAACAATAGAGAGGGAAGAAAAATAAAACCACAACTATTTTTGGCTTTTTTATATATTTTTTTGTGTATTGTTTTTTTTTTTACTGTAAACTGTAAACATTCCAGATTAGGGTCTCTCAAAATGTGATGGTCATCTCATCTTTTGAGACCCTGTGAAAGTGTTCCCTAGGACTGTGCAATGCTGTACCCTACGCTAATACTTCACTAGTGTGTGGTAGCTTTCGAAACATTCACCAATGCAAAGACCAGGTTGGTCAGGACAGAGGGACAATAAAAGTGGTGTCACGCCTATATACGCGCTTTCTACAGACACAACATCTTTGGGGATTTCTTTGGGTAGGGGTACCAGGGAAGACATACGAAAATGCCTCTCATGCAGCCGGCTCACTGCATTTGGATTGGGAAGTTGGGCTACAGCACCATCTGGAAACAGAAGGGCTGTGATGATCTCTTCCTAGAATTTAAGGAAGGATCCAGTTCGTCCTGAAACTTTGTATAGCACATAAGCATTCGGCAGAGTCAATTGGAATAAATATACAGACACTTTTTTATACTAGCATCTGGCCTTATGGGGAATTAGGTACGGTGCCAACAACTGGTCGTTGAGGTCCACCCCTCCCATGTTAAGGTTGTATTCGTGGACACAGAGGGGTTTCTTCACAACACCAGTCGCCGTCTAAATTTGGACCGTCATGTCTGTGTGAAGGGAGGACAGAACAAAAACATTCTTATTATCTCTCCACTTCACAGCAAGCAAATTATTACATCTCAAGCAGGCTCTCTCCCCGCCTAAGACGGGAATCGACAAGTCGCTGGGGTAAGCCCCGGCGATTAAATCGCACAGTGCCAAATGCGCCAATTCCATGATCAAACGAGTGACTAAAAAGCGGCATGCTTGTGTAATAATTGTCCACATACAAGTGGTATGAAGTGGGCTTTCCAAATAAGGGTGACACCAAGTCCCACACAATCTTACCAGCGCTCCCTATGTAGTCTGGACAGTTCTCCGGCTCTACGCAACTATCTCTTCCCTCATAAACCATAAAACTATATGTATAGCCTGTTGCCCTTTCACAGAGCTTATACATCCTGACCCCATATCTGGCACACTTGCTGGGAAGATATTGTTTGAATGACAAGCGGCCAGAAAGCTTAATTAGGGACTCATCAAGGCAGACAACTTGATCAGGAGTAAGCAAGGCTGCAAACTGCTGGTTGAAGTGGTTTACGAGGAGCCAAATTTTATAGAGCCGATCGTATTCAGGGTCACCCCGAGGATGACAGAGTTCATTGTCATTGAAATGCATGAACCGCAAGATCTGCTCGTATCGTGTCCTGGTCATGGAGGCAGAGAACACAGGCATATGGTGAATTGGGTCAGTGGACCAATATGATCGCAACTCACTTTTTTTAGTTAAGCTCATAAGGAGGGATAGGCCCATGAAGATCTTAAATTCGGAGACTGTAATAGGTCTCCAATCTCTGGCAAGGGTCAACTGGGGATTAGCGGCGATGAATTGACCAGCATACAAATTGCTTTGGTCCACAATAGATCTATAGAAATCTTCTGTGGAAAACAGCGAATAAAAATCAAGTTACGTAAAATCAACTGTTTCCACCTGAATTCCGGGTTGGCCAGTGAATGGGGGAAGTACAGGTGCTGCAGAAGTGGTGGGCTCAATTCAGATTGGCAAATGCAGTAGGAAGGGCACTATGGGCTCAACGGGCCTGTCTTTGTCTTCTTGGTGGCTGCAGGACACTAGTTGTGCTAGCCACCTCACAAGGTTGAACTGCACTTATGGGACTTGCCACGTCACCAAGTGTTACTGCAGTGCTGGATGTACGACCAGGTTATACTAGGCCGCTGGTGCTTGCCAGTTCACCAGAAGGATGAGCGGCACAAGTACTGGCTCTCTGCTCCATATGAGACCCCTGTGGTTCTGGCACCTCAACAACAGCAGAAGAACGGGTCGGGCACGCCTGACCTTGGCAGGGACCACTAATCCATCGTAAGAGCTATCTGTCAGGGTGCCGCTGCTGTACACAGGTTCGTATTCTGAGCCTGAATATGACAGATGGGTGAGTTCCTCTTCACTCTCATTTGTCATGTTCAGAAACCTGTAGGCCTCTTCACTAGTGTACTTTCAATTGGACATTTTGGCCTCTAAATTTACTGGTACAACTAGTGAGACTCACAGGAAAAAAGAGCACCTAACTGTCAGCGACTGCTTCAAACGCTACCAAAAAAAACCAGTTAGCATTCGCAGGGATCAGGCCTGACTCTGCGAATGCTGTAGTTAAGTGTTTAGTGTTTTGTGCCTATGTGTACTGTGTCAGTGTAGTATTGGTGCAACTGACGTTTGGATGTCCTCTTTCCTCTCTCTGGAACGGAAAAGAATTCCAGAGAGGGAGATGACATCACCTCCCCTGCCTGTATTTACACTTACAGGCTGCTGGTCAGATGCAAGACTTAGCCAATTATCACTGTTAGATTCCTGATTGACATGATGACTTTCTCCACTCACAGCTCAGTGCTCATAGTCACACCCCATCCTATAAAAGTTAAGTTCCCATAGAAAGCTTTTGCAGTGTGTTGGAGTGGAGATAGTGCAGGGCTTAGTTTGCTACTAGCGAGTTAGTGTGTTCACTTATTGTGACTCTGAGTGTAGAGTGTTAGTGTAGTGTTAGTATAGTGTGTCAGTATAGTGTGTGAATGTAGTGTGTCAGTGTAGTGTGTTAGTGTAGTGCAGTGTTTACCACAGCTTTACATAACATTTGACTCTGAGTGTAGAGTGTTAGTATAGTGTGCGAGTATAGTGTAATGTCAGTGTAGTGTGTTAGTGTAGTCCAGAGTTTAACACAGCTTTATATAACATTTAGTGTGGCACACAGTGCCGTATACCCTTTTTATTTTTTGGTTGCTGCGTGTTTTTTTTTTGTCTTTTTATTTGTTTTTTTATCCCCTACCTCCTTTTTTTAAATTGTCAGCCGCAGTTTTTCTGACTAACCCAACTTTTCCTTTAAAAAAGTGCATTCAATCACACATTTTCCAATTTCTATTATTTTTGGATAATAAGACCCTCCCCCCATCATGTCTGGGAGGCCAACAAGGAGAGACAGACGTTCCCATGCCACTATAAGGGGGGTCAGCAGCGTCCGTGTCCACAGGCAAAGGTGGACGCGGTCCATCCTCAGGCAGGGCACATATTCTCTGTTTAGTGATGTTGGCTATCCAGCCACAGCATATAAAGAAGGTGGTGGACTGGCTTACTAAACCATCCTCATCCTCCTCATCTTCTATGACCCAAGCTGACACTGGTGTGCAGTCCACCACAGCTGCCAGAGCAGCTTATTCTGCCTCCTTGTCCACAGCTACTCCTGCCATAGCCCCAGCCTCATGCATGGAAGAGTCAGCTGAATTATTAGAACATAGTGTCAGCCACTTGCTTCTAAAGGATGCACAGCCATTACTTGATTGTGATGTTGTTTCTGAGGTAAAAGAAAGGAAGTGAGTTGAGCCTACAGAGAGGGAAGAAGACTGATAAACAACAAATTGGCAGTCATGTTCCCCCATCCCCAGCATATTGCCAAGTTGGCTCCAGTGATAATGAGCATGGAGGGATGATGATGATGAGGTCACTGAGGTGACGTGGGTGCTGGATAGAGCAGAAGAGGAAAGTGAGGGGGAGAAACAACCCCAACAAGTCAGGATGTCCCTCAGAGGCAGCCATCATGGAAATGTAAAGAGCAGCCACCCTATTCCTTCAGATAGGGGGGCTGTTATCTCCCGTCCCACTTCCCACTGCTCAGCTGTGTGGGTCTTTTTTTGCACATGTGCAGTCAATTACACTCTTGCAATTTGCAATCTCTGCCGCAAGCAGATCAAGCTTAGCAAAAACACCAGACATTTGGGTACCACATGCTTGTCAAGGCATTTAACCTCCCACCACTCAAACCATTGGCAAGAGCACCTGAAAGCCACAGAGACACAGTTTTTCTCCTCTGCTATTTCTCATGATCTCTCAACAGCCTACATTGACAGGGATGATGGTATAGCGAAGGGTGTCACAGCAGCACACCACCAGTTGTAGAGTATAGCAGGCAAATTTCTCTGTCCCAGCTGCATCGAAAAATAAAATACACTGCCTGCCACCCACATGCCCAGTGACTAAATTCCATCTTGTCCAAATAAAGAAAGCTTGCAGGGAAAATCTATTTAAATGTAATTTTTTCTTCTGTCAGTTTTGCTGCAGCTGGTTCTATACATTGTACATATGTGCCACTTTACAGACAGACTAAGGGGAACCCCAGGCACTATATTTAAAGGAATTTGTTTTTTTTATTTTTATTGTTTCATTTTAAGCATAATTAAAATCACTGCTTCTAAAACATTAGTCTCCATGCGGGACAGATTAACCTAGTTCAAAATGGTACACAGAGCCTATTTCACCCCCTCTAGGCTTCACACAATGAATCCCTCCCTTTCCTCAGCGTGTTGGCGGTGTGGAGACACTCAGGGTAAATATACTTACATTTTTTGGTCATGCTCTGGAATCACAAGCTATTGATCATATCAGAGCAGAAAAAATACTTGTCAGCCTTTTCCTGTTCTATGCAAGAAAGTAAATTTCCTTGCATTGGAAGAAACAGGCTCCCCTTCCATTCCCTCCTGGAAACAACTGATTACCAAAAATCTACCACTCAGACACATATGCAAACAGGGGCTGCCCCACCAAATATGATAAGGTATGGGCCAAATGGCTAGCAGACCCCACCTCAGCCTCCTAGATGCAAAATAAAGTAAGGCCTGGAGTTACATACTTAAAACTTATGTTTAATTTTTGTTAAGTAAGTAAATTTGGGTCATCTTCTTTACTTGTTCCATAACTGCCACCTAGTGGCTAAGGTTCCACGGTCAAACCACTACTTTCCTGGTGATAATAAATAAAGTAAGGCCTGGAGTTACATACCGTATTTATCGGCGTAAAACAAACACCGGCGTATAACACGCACCCCAATTTAGGAGGAAATTTTAAGGAAAAGAAAACTTTTAGGAGGGAAGTTGAAGGAAAAAAAACTTACATTTAAATGCCCATCATTGCAGCCTTCTCAGTGCAGCCTTGCCCCAGTGCAGCCATGTCAGTGCAGCCTTGTCAGTGCAGCCATGTCAGTGCAGCCATGTCAGTGCAGCCATGTCAGTGCAGCCTTGTCAGTGCAGCCTTCCCCAGTGCAGCCTTGTCAGTGCAGCCTTCCCCAGTGCAGCCTTGTCAGTGCAGCCTTCCCCAGTGTAGCCTTGTCAGTGAAGCCTTGTCAGTGCAGCCTTCCCCAGTGCAGCCTTGTCAGTGCAGCCTTTCCCCAGTGCAGCCTTCCCCAGTGCAGCCTTCCCCAGTGCAGCCTTTCCCCAGTGCAGCCTTGCCCCAATGCAGCCTTCGATCCTGTGATCCCGGACCCCTGCCATCCTGGGCATCAAAATCGCCGATCGCAATTTGAAAATGGTGCCGCCGGCGCCGAAATACACAGAGCCGGTCCTCGGCTCTTCTCGGCGGCTCTCGTTCACTTTCGGCTCCATTCGTAGTCCCGCCCGGGATGGGCGTGACTATGAGCGGAGCTATCGAACCTAGCCGAGTACACTCGGCTAGGTTCGGGCGGCACTCGAGTGAAGCTGAAAGTGGCCGAGAAGAGCCGAGGACTGGCTCTGTGTATTTCGGCGCCGGCGGCGCCATTTTCAAATCGCGGTCGCCGATTTTGAAGATCTGGCAGCTCCAGATCGCAGGGGATCGGCGTATAACACGCACCTGCGATTTTCCCCTGATTTTAAGGGGAAAAAAGTGCGTGTTATACGCCGATAAATACGGTAGTTAAATCTTATGTTTAATTTTTGTTAAGTAAGGAAATTTGGGTCATCTTCTTTACTTTTTCCATAACTGCCACCTAGTGGCTAAGGTTACACGGTCAAACGACTACTTTCCTGGTGCTGTCTTCGTTATATCACATAAACCATGTATTCAGGACCCCTGCGTGGGCAACACATATGCTTTAGAGGTTTTTTTTCTAATGTTGTCTTGTCCTTCTTATATAGTAGATGATAAAACCATTATAAAAAGAATAATTAAAAAAAAATCAGTGCTCCTTTAAAAACTATATTTTTTAGAAGTTTTTTTGCATTGGTACATGTCCCCCAGGACAGTAGCATGGCCCTTATACCCTTTTTATTGCCAATAACTTGCATATAAGCCTTCAAAATTGTAACTTCTGATTTTTCAATTTCGGGTCCCATAGATTTTAATTGGGTTCATTGTTCGGGTCCGAACTTTGCGATGTTCGAGAGTTCTGGCGCAAACTGAATCTGGGGGTGTTCGGCTCATCTCTATGAAGGAGCAACACTGCTACCCCAGGAAAAGAAGTGTTATAAGATGTAGAGGGGAGGTGTCCTGCAGTATACAGAAAGAAATCAGGCAAAGGGACCAACAATGTTTTGAAATTTCAGTGTCATTTTTCTACAGGGAGTTAGAAACTCACTGGATTTCTGTCAGGATCAATTGATATATCGCTCTATGAAAGAAATGTAATTAAAAAATTCAATGGTATATTTATCTGAAGAAAAGGAAGCAAATCAGAAAGGTTCACTGTTAGGGTTTACTAACACTTTAATTACTGATGATTAAGAGGGGAGGGGTGGAATTGAAAGTGAGGGGTGGAATTGGAGTTTCAATATAGCCCCTAATGATTTTCCTCTTTGCCCTAATGATGATTTAAGAATGCTGAATTTTTAAGGCACCCAAAGCTAATATAAGTTTTTCTTAAAGTGTGTGCTGTATGACTGATCTTAAAGTGGTTGTAAACCCCATTCATGAAATTTAATCTAAGCACATATTGTATATCTGTAGTGTTTACTTATCTGTCTCCAAAACTCTAAGTGCCGTTTCTCTCTGGTGCTTTGTTCCTCTGTTATTAGCATGAGTCACTTCTGACAAGTTCTTAAACACAAGAGATAACAGCAGCTGAAAATTTGTGTCGGGGAGGGAACTTAGAGGGAGATTAGCAGGGAGCTTGAATATTGATAATACCGCTCTGCATGTTCATTCATTCCTCTGCATATGTGGAGTGGGGGGTTGTGCCTTTCCTCCAATCAGCTCTCACACAGTGTAAGTGCAGACTCCCCACCCACTGCTGAAAGAGGAAGAAAGATTTCTAACATGATCTGCACTTTTGAAAGAGTCTAGAAAGGGTAAGACTGCAGATATGCAAGTACAACTTATGTAGGATGATTTGTTTCATTTCTGTGCATCATCTGAGGCTATTCACTGGGTGTAGGAAAGGGTTTACAACCACTTTAAAGTGGAGTTCCACCAAGAAATGGAACTTCCACTTATCTGCCACCCCCTCCAGTGTCACATTTTGGCACCTTTCGGGGGGGGGGGGGGGGGGGTGGAACGAGTACCTGTTTTTGACAGGTACCCTTCCCCACTTCCAGGAGACAGTGTCACGGCACTGTCTTTTGGAAGTTCAGCCACCCTCCTCAGCTGTCAGGCCAGTTAGAAAGAGCAGCGGCTTCGCGCATGCGCAGTAGGGAACCGGCCAAAAGGCTGCACTGCCAGTTCCGCTTATGATGAATGGCAGCGGCAGCACCTGACAGCCGTTCCATAAATCGGCAGGGATGCCGACATCGCGGCTTCCCTGTACAGGTAAATGTCTGTAGTGCTAGTAGATTTACAATCTACCGCAGATTAGGTACATTTAGTATATTGTGTGTTAGGAAGGTTAAAAGTTCGCCTCTGTTCCTGCTTGGCTGACGTTGTGTGTGCTTCCATGCTGACCGTTGGGTGTCGCTGTTACCATTAGTCAGTGTTGGAAGGGCAACGTGTCGAAGTATATAGATGCTCCTCTGTCTCGGAGACAAGCTCGGTGGATGTGGTCCTCCGAGTTGCATTCTGGGAAGGGGGTATTTATGGGACAGACGCCATGTTCTAAGGTCATTTTGCAGCCACCTGCTGGCCCTCCTGGCCAACAGGTAAGCGTTAAGGAGCTACCTCGTGGTCCTCCGATCGGGAGGCCCACGATGCTATGGCGCAGGGGTGGGTGCAGAGGCTTGTCTGGGGCCTACTACCGCGGCCGAGGAATGGTCCTGAGCTGTCGGTCCTGGGTGACGAAACTGGATAGCCGGGGAGATCCCAGGGGAGGACCCGTCTTGGAGAGATCACGCAGTGTGCTGGTCTATAGAGGGGCCTGGTGACTCGGTTGTAGGACGTATCCAAAAGAAGTAATTATAAGCATAGTGCCGCCGGTTCGGCTTAAAGGTTCAGGCACTGTGACTGACTGTTCACTGCAGAAGATCTGATACTTCCTGTGGCAGAGGATCGTACAGATTTACCCCACCAAGTAAGTCTGTGGCAGAGACTTTAGATTTGTGCTGCGTACTGGCTGCTAGACCGGTGAGAGAGGCCTATCCAGACGAGCAAAGAGTGCGTCCCATGAGGGGAATGCTTTCCACATAATTATCTGAATTCTACCGGGACATTTGTCGCTAAGATCTTGTAAGAAGATATTTGAGTTTCTCCTGAAGGTTTCCTTTTCCGTCTCTTTCCTGCTACTTCCTAAAGTTTGACTGTTCAATAAAGCATTGAAAACGTACTCCAGTGTTGGTGGGTGTGTCGTCCAGCTGTAAACTCAACGGAACCCCTAGACCCAGTGCCGGTGAAACAGAGGGAAGCAAAGTGAAGGTAACAGACCCGCTTAAACCAGCAGCTCCACCGTGACTTAGTGCTACATGTCCATATATTAAAAGTCAGCAGCTACATTATTTGTAGCTGCTGACTTTTTTTTTCTTTTCCCAGGCGGAACTCCTCTTTAAGTAATATACAGTATAGTGATTATTCCCTTAGCCCAAGCAGTTGCACTGGGTAGCAGGTGAAACAGAGGAACATAAGTACAAAAAAAATCAACCCCAAATACACATTGGGGTTGATTTACTAGAACTGGAGAGTACAAAATCTTGTGCAGCTCTGCATTGAAACCAATCAGCTTCCAGTTTTTTTTGTCAATGCTTAATTCAACAAGTTGAAGTTAGAAGCTGATTGGCAAATAAACAAAAAATAATAAATGCATAGGTTTTCAGCTGCATAAAAATGTTTATTATTTTTTGTCAAAAAGGTGAACTTATTCTTTTAAACAATGCCAAAATGTATAAAGTCCTAACATATTTTAAATGTTTTAAATTAAGTTAATTAAATTCTTATGCACACCTAAAAAAGATATTAATAAATGCCCTGTACCTTCCCTACTTATGTAATATCCCCGTGTTTCAAAATAAATTCTAATTAGAATCATTTCTTAAGCACCAAATTTTTTTTCCTCTACAAACTCCAGTGAAGTAGAACATTATCCTTACTTTGCATATCTTACCTGTGGCACAGAAGGAGAATTTGAATTGCCATGAGCTAAAAAGCATAAGGATTATTCAGAAATCATTTTGCTCAACTGTATTTACATGACTATTTTTTTGTGGCTGAATAGACTGGATACAGAGCACTTGGATTTGCTGAGTTTGTGTCTTCTGCAGACCTTTTTTCCTTCAGACTCTAGACATATTTTACCAGGTAATTCTATGTGGGAGAAGATTACTTTTCTGATTTTTCTGTTGAGGTTTAATCCAATATGTTTAATTTTTTTTTCAATTATCATGTGATATTTTGGTACGGTGGCACCCTGCTGTTTGTTCAGCTCTTTTCTACAATACAAACTGCACATCAAAGCTTTTATAGAACAAATTGTTTTTCTTGCTGCCAAGTGCAGGACCTTTACAACAATCCTAACAGGTTACATTCCTTTGCACTCCATAAAGGTCCTATAAATGTCTTATAGTGAACATACATATTTAAGGTTTGCACTTTAAATACCTATTAAAGTAATGCAAAAGTATGATGTGATAAACACTATAAATATGTTTAAATTGTACTTTACAAATGGACTTTTAAGCATTCCCCAGATCCTAGGCACATACCTGGAGCTAACTTGTTGTTAAAATACACATTTTAAAAAATAATTAGCTTGTTTGTTTTATTTTACAGTGCTGACATATTGAACAGCACTTTACAGAGTAAGGTATGGTGCTAGTCATATCAGACATGGCTGGATGGTGGCATTAAGACTAAATCCACTAAAGCAGTCATACAATCTCTACTTCTTATGCTGCGTACACACGGCTGGACTTCCCGACAGAAAAAGTCAGATGGGAGCTTTCGTTAGAACATTCAGACCGTGTGTATGCCCCATTGGACTTTTTCTGTCGGTATTTCCGACGGACTCAGATAAAGAACATGTTCTAAATCTTTCCGTTGGAAATGCCGACAGAGTTTAGCCCATTGGCAAGTCCGGCCGTGTGTACGCGGCATTAGAGTCACTTTTGATAAAAACTATTACAGCTATATTTTTGTATTTTGAAGAAAACTTGTGTTATGCAAACTCTAGGACAGTAGAGTTTAAGGCTGGGTTCACACTATGTGCAGAAACGCTTGCAGCAGGGGGTCCAGTGCATCCCAGTTCACCATTTCAGGTGCGAATTAGGTCCAAATTTTTGTCTGAATTCTGACCTGAAACTGAGCCAAAGACGCACAGGACCCTTTTCCTGTGCCCTCTGTGGCTGCCATGGAGATATGTGAACTGGCTCCATTGAGAGCCAGTCACACTCTCCTGTCATGCGAATTTGATGGAAGACCGGTTCTACCCGCAAGACCGGATAATTCAAATGACACAAGAGCATGCATGGGAAATCAGATGACCCACATGACCCACATGTTGTACAATTGAGATTTTCCTGTATTTATCTTACATCTTGTGAGTGCTTTTAACCATTGTTTATTAAACGGTATATTTTATGCTGCACTTAGATGGTGCCTTTTCTCTCTCCTCTTTTTATGCTGTTTTATTAGAGTTGCCTTACCCTTAAAAAGGAAAAATCAGGGAGGGGGAGGCGCCAACCCGAGTGTAGTATTAAAATGATGACTTTAATAGGATAAGATAAAAAACACTTACAAGATGATAGAAGATGCTCGTCAAAGTGAAGTGCTGTCCTGGCATTCCACATGGCTCTGTTCTGGAAAGCTGGAAAGGATTGGGCAGCTGGTGGCTGGAATGTATCACAGTGTTTCTCCAGGAGCAAGGAACCAGGAAGCTCAACAATGACCAGCATGGACCATGGAACAGGAAGTGATATCACCAACATCTGATTGGACCGAGGCAGGGCTGGAATCCTGTCAATTAGGGCCAGCTCCGAGCGTATAGCCTTCACCACTGCAGCCCTGATTGACAAGATTCCAACCCAGGAACTTAGAAGCAGGAAAAAAAATCAAACGCCTCTAACAGTCACGTTTATAATGCCCTGTGTGCATGAGACCTTAAAATAAATTAGAATATTTGATCTTGAGTAATCTGAATACCCTTAACCATTAAATGTATATTGGTGACGTGTTCATCTGCATTAAGAAGATAAATAAATCCCAATTCAGCCCTCTGAACCATATATGTTGAATATTATGAGTCTGTTTTCAGCAAAATATTTAGTATATTTCTCTATTGACTACATAGCTTACAGAATTTATTTTATTCACCTCATAAAGATAAAACTTACAGGAAAGATTTTTACCTCGCAAAAAGAATAAGATGAAAGGAAACATGTTGAGGTGACGAACAAGTGATCTAGATAAGTGATACTCAAATCATTTGTTCTGCAGAAGTGATGGTGATTATTGTCAGGCTTAGGTGGCATGTTTGTAGAAGCAGCTGGTTCCCCATGACAAATGTCATTTCAGTAATTGGAATTTTCCTTACACATTCAGACAATTGATTTGTTTGAACTGTCCAACAATAACAGCATCTTTTTGTGTGGTGGACCTGACTAATGTACTAAATAATCTGTCTATTGCTAAACAAAGCCATAATGCAATGTGTTATTGTAGGGTGTAAATAGATTGGGAATGTAATTTCTGCAATCATATTATTGTTCTATCCCAGTATGGCAAAACCACAGAAGCAGAAATATCATTTGGAGCCTATGTATGTAGAATATTATGCTATTTATATTTTGCTAATTAAAGTGTATGTTACCCCATACTAAGGCCTTATAGGCTGAAACACGTCAACTGATTTTATCTGTGGTTGTGGACTCTGGTTTCTGTATAAAGATAAAGATTTTTTAAAAGCAACTCTTGGTGTGTGGATCATCTTTCTATATATATTACCCCACCATTTCATATTCCTGATATGTGTCTGTTGTAGTATGCTATGGGCTACTGAAATTTAGTATTATACAAATTATATTATATTATACAGATTCCATGCTGTATATATGTAAAAGTTTGTAGTCGCTTTTCCAACTGTTGAGGTTCCGACATCTGCTGGTTGTTTTTTTTTTCAAAACAAGTTAATAGACAACAATAGTTAACACACTTAATAATTTCTTCATATAACGGCATATATATGTAGGTACATCCTCACGGCTCCTTGGAAACATTGGTTAATATTATGCCGTTATTCTACACCCAGTTTTGAACTTATATCTTTCATGTCCATGCAGATATATACACAGGCCGATTCCGGTTCATATCACATAATATTTCTCTTACATCTTCAACAATATTGTTACATTATATAAGTCACTTTTATTTCTTTTCATTTCATTTTATTTCATTGAAACACTACTTGTTTTTCAATTTTTCTTTACATTTTCTTTATTGCCATCTATATGATAGCGCACGTATCTCTTCACATCATATTTTTTCGCATTGGTTTTTATTATTTCATTTAGTATACAGGTTACTTCCTTGTTTACACAGGAACATATATACATTTATACCTCCATTTTTTCATTTATTACTTAGTCTTGTCATCCTTTCAACCTATGTTTCATAAAGACTAGGCTTCTTATCATTACCATTTTTTCACATAATTTCATTATTAACTTCTATTCATTCATTGTTAATATTTTTACATATACACATGCACATAACTGTATTCATTATCTACACTTTTGGTTTGATTCTCTTTTTCTTTTTTATGCTGTTGCTTATACACCATATTATCATGGGAGCTTCCATCCCAAACCCCGTTCACTTGGTAGCAGGTGTTGAGACCTCACACAGTTGGCT
This sequence comes from Lithobates septentrionalis, assembly GCA_037952835.1. Classification (NCBI taxonomy): domain Eukaryota; kingdom Metazoa; phylum Chordata; class Amphibia; order Anura; family Ranidae; genus Lithobates; species Lithobates septentrionalis. The sequence goes on along the minus strand of JBBDGP010000639.1, from coordinate 837,315 downwards.
TTCAGCTGTTTTTGATTTCCCACATCATTATATGGTCACGTGGTTTAAAACATAGGGGTTATATGTGATTTTTATTCCCATGTTTGTCAGCTATGAGTAAGCACTTGTCATAAGTGTGAAACGCGTCAGTTGATTCCTGTATGTTCCTGTCTTAGTGTCTTGTGTATACCATGATCCAGATTTATTAATAATGGCACTCGTTATCTGTCCGGTGTGCGGCCATCCAGACTACTTTGTCCACTTCCACTTATGTAGAATTTTATGCTATGACTATTTTGCTAATTAAAGTGTATGTTACCCCATACTACGGCCTTATAGGCTGAAATATGTCAACTGATTTTATCTGTGGTTGTGGACTCTGGTTTCTGTATAAAGATGAAGATTTTTTGAAAGCAACTCTTGGTGTGTGGATCATCTTTCTATATATATTACCCCACCATTTCATATTCCTGATATGTGCCTGTTGTATGTATGTGAATGATAAAGTATCCTGTTCTTTTTGCAGTGCTTCCTATTTCATGTAATCTTCGTGATGTAGGAGCACTGAACCTTAGGCAGGTGTGTTTTAATGTGATAGGTGGTTTGTGGTCCTAGAGGCTGCTCACCAGCAACTGTGGGGTCTTGCTGGTTCATTAAAGTTTTAAAAGGATGGGAGCGCCAAACCAGCTTGTACAGACTTTTTAAAAGATTTTTATTTGGGAACAGCCAATGCATTTTTGGGGCTCAGCACTCCCCCTTCATCAGGGCTAAAAACAGGATGATGCAGGCACTTGGATTGGAAATGCTTTCCTATTTCAATTCTGTTCTATTTACGGGTTGGATTTGTGGTTCAAGGGATTGGGGGACAGCCAACAGGAATGGGTGTGTTTGAAATGTTATGGTGAAAACCCTCTGGCAAGGTACATCCCCACATTGAGGGCTTGTGGCCTGATGTTGTTCAAAAGGATGGAGCCGCATGTTTTTCGCCCCCCCCCCCCCTTTCCTGGCCTACAAGGCTGCATGTTTGGATAAGGGTCTGGTGTGGATTTTGGGGAGGGACCTCATGTTTTATTTTTATTTATTTATTTATTTTAATAGGGTTGCCCTTAACATCTATGCCAGACCTGAAGGGCATGGTTTGAACTATCGGGGGAATCCCCAAATTTTTTTAACTATCCCCACAACTTTGCTTACATATTCCCAGCCATGTAAGTGAATGGGGCTGGTGATGTCACTGGTGTTAAGAATTTGGCAGTGCTTGCACCCACCGGAGTCTTTAACAACCATTAACAGCAGGAGACTGTCATATATAACAGTAGAAATACCGTTATTATACATGATGTGTGTTTCCTGCTGAACAGGTACATTTTGAGCGTTTCAACAGCCAAGGTTCAGTCTGAATTTTAAGCTCATTCCTACTCTGTATTTTTGGGTGCATCAGCCAAGAAATCTGTGTGCTTGAATTCGATGCCCTCAGCGCCAAAGACAAGGGGCTATTGGGTGAAAATACTTCACTCAAATCTGCACATTTGGAATTGTATGCTTTTTCATTTTACTGGGTTATGTAAGGGATTTGAACACCCACTTTTGTGTAAAGAACACACTGACTGCAGGAATAACCAAAGCTTGAAAGTTACTACTGTATCAGTAAATACTACTCATGCACAGTGCCTCAGGAATAACACTGAGCAATGGGATTGATTTACTAAAACTGGAGAGAGCAAAATCTGGTGTAGCTGTGCATGGTAGTCAGTCAGCTTCTAACTTCAGCTTGTTTAATTAAGCTTTGGCAATAAAACCTGGAAGCTGATTGGTTTATATGCAGAGCTGCACCAGATTTTGCACTCTCCAGTTTTAGTAAATCAACCCCATTGTGTTTTGGGTTAAAACATTGAGTTTCAATTTAAAGAACTACTGTCACAAAAGTAATGGGCGGAGTTTACTAAAACTAGAGCAGTAATATTCTGGAGCAGCTGTGCATAGTAACCAAAGCTTTTTCAGTTATGCTTTATAAATAAAAAAAATAGATGGAGATTTGTTGCCATGCACAGCTGCTCCAGTCTTAGTATATTCCCCTTTTTTGTACATGGCTAACTTATTGCATCAATACCCAGGTCACTGTTGCTATTGCTGCATGTAAATGTGGAAAAAAGTCTTATGAGATTAAAAGGAATTAATATACTTATAAGAAAATTGCTTTCACAAAAGGTGCTCTAAATTTTAAGGCTTGTTTTCACTTTTAGTTTTCTTTTTATCTTTTAGAGTGGTCATTAAAATCAGCACAGTTTTTTTTTAACATTATAGCACATAGGACAAGACCTAGCTCACCAGTTGCAACACTAGCAGTTTAAAATAATGACAACACTTATAATAATAACTCATTGGTAACAATACTGTATACTGTATGTATATTATCCACTTTTTTTACACCTCCAGGGAGTCAATTAGCATTTTATATAATGTTTGCTAAGTTTTTTAGAGGGTATTTAGGTATAAAAATATTACAAATGGTAAAATAAATAAATACATTTGTTTAAGTAAAATATGCAGTAGAATATGGCTTTTAGCAAGGTATTAGCTATTATCATCCCTCTAGTAAAATCACACATTGGTGGTTACTATATGGACTATGTTTGCTTGTTTTGATGACATTCATCTCCTCATTTTTACTATAGTAATCTGAACATGTTTTACTGAAAAATAATTACATTCATAAATGCATAGATTCTCATAAATATCCTGCCTGAGAAAATAGATTTGCTGTTTCCATAACAGTGGCCTCTTAAATTTCATTTTTATATACATGTACATACTATATTGTAAAAACAAATATGTTTGTGGCCTATTACATAGACATATATTTTTCATTTTAGGTCTTTGATTCACATTTAACTCTGTGAACTGAAACATATGAATAATGATCTTAGAGAGTATTCTATTAAAACTGAACTACAAGCCAACATAACATAATCATGTAACCATTTCAGCCCCGGAAGTATTTACCCCCTTGATGACCAGGTCATTTTTTGCGATACAGCACTGCGTCGGTTTAACTGACAATTGCACATATGTGCGATGTTGTACCCAAACAAAATTGATGTCCCTTTTTTCCCCACAAATAGAGCTTTCTTTTGGTGGTATTTGATCACCTCTGCGGTTTTTATTTTTTGCGCTATAAACAAAAAATACCGACAATTTTGAAAAAAAAACAATATTTTTTACTTTTTGCTATAATAAATATCCCCCCCACAAAATGTAAAAAAGCTAATTTCTTCATCAATTTAGGCCAATATGCATTTTTTCTACATATGTTTGGTAAAAAAAATATTGCAATAAGCGTATATTGATTGGTTTGCGCAAAAGTTATAGTGTCTACAAAATAGGGGATAGATTTATGTAATTTTTATTATTATTTTTTTTTTTACTAGTAATGGCGGTGATCAGCGATTTTTAGCTGGTCTGCGACATTGCGGCGGACAGATCAGACACTTTTGACAGTTTTTTGGGAACAGTGACATTTATACAGCAATCAGCGGTATTAAAATGGCACTGATTACTGTATAAATGACACTGGCAGGGAAGGGGTTAACACCAGGGGCGATGAAAGGGTTAAGTGTGTCCTACGGAGGTGCTTTCTAACTGTGGGGGGGGGGTGTACTGACTGGGAGTACAATGAAATCACTGTTCCTAATCACTAGGAACAGACGATCACACTGTACTCCCCTGACAGAACGGGAATCTGCTTTGTTTACACTGGCAGATCCCCGTTCTGCCTTTCTGTGGAGTGATCGCAGATGGCCGGCGGACAGTGCGGCCGCCGGCCATGTGCATTGGCTCTGGCACCGTGTGAGCACCATCTGTATCTATTACACAAAGCGCTGCACTGGTAGAACGATTAGCACGATAGAGCCACAATGCCGCAGTATAACTGTGGCGGCTGGTCAGCAAGTGGTTAGTTCAGTCAAGTATAAAAATGTTTTAAAGCTGAATTCCAGGAATTCAGCCACTTTGTAAAAAGTGCAGGCACATTAAGAGTTAGGTCTAAGGAGGCGCACAACATCTCCCGAACGTATCTCTATTATTTACATCTGGCAGTTTATGGCTCTGCTAGAGCATACATTGTCACTCAGGGCTGTGAGAGAGGAGAGAGGCACACCGAGCAGTTATGCCCACCTCTCCCCTCTTCTGCCCATTCAGACAAGGCTTTGTATTTTGTGAATGAGTTCACATAATACAAAGGCTTCTGTGATTGGACAGGAGGTGGGGATGGGCAGGTATAGCAACTGCATTGACTCTAATGTTGAAGATGCTTAGACCTGAAACATCAGTATCAGGCTCCTGGAAATACAGTGATAGCCATCGTCTGGAAGTGCAATAAAACTGTCAAATACAGTAAATAATAGAGATAAGCCCAGGAGATGTCATGCACCTCCTTAAACTTAACTCATAGTGTACCTTTAATTTTTGCAAATGAGCTGAATTCCTGGAATTCAGGTTTAAATGTTGCTAGTAAAAAACCTCAACCATTCCTTTATATTAGCTTCCTATGTCCCCCAGTGAGTTTTTACTGCTATCAAGGGCTCCATCTGATTTCCCCTCACTTCCTGTCCTTATGACAACATTTTACTATCCATGAAGTGAGAGGATCTCTCATAAATAGAAATGTCTTTTTTTTGTGAAGTAGTGGAAAACTGGAACCCCTTTCACATTATTTCTCTTAAGGTACATAGATTAAAACCTATAAAAGGGGGAGCAAAAGACAGTACTCCATGAGAGATGGCGGGATGGTAAACAGGCAAAATTGCCTGAGGCAACTCCAAATGTACCAATCACAGAAAGTAGGAAAATCCAAAATGCAAAGAAAATAGGCAAAAGCACCTTTAAGAGTATTGCTCAAATAAAAACACTGTGAGAAAACTTGTAGGGGCAACGTTCACATAATATATACACCACAGCTCACGTACACCTTTCGCAGTGAGAATTGGCACATCACAATCAATTTCAGATGTTTTAGTACTAGGGGATAGGAAGGAAATATTTTGTTTAAATGTATCCCTTTGTAAAGGTACACCAACACACTCACAAGGAAAGTTTCACCTTATAGTAATGGCGAGTGTTGAACTTCACAGCAATTAGCGTACAATATACATGCAAGAGAGCTCATCTGAGTAACTCCAATATCCAGCATGTGCGCAGTTAAAAACTACTCTCAATGCTTTTAAGAGCAAACATCGCTCTTTTTAGGAGTATAGCATAAAAACTTGTAACAAACTTCAAATTATCCAGCATATTGGGGGGGGCGGGATCTGGGGGCCCCTTGCCCCTTCCAGATTCCGATATGCACCCCGCCCGAAGACCCCCACAACCACCAGGCAAGGGTTGTGGGGATGAGGCCCTTGTCCCTATCTACATGGGGACAAGGTGCTTTGGGGGACCCCAAAGCACCCTCCACATGTTGAGGGCATGTGGCCTGGTATGGTTCAGGAGGCGGGGGGCACTTTCTCGCCCCCCCTTTTCCCACGGCCTGCAAGGATGCATGCTGGGATAAGGGTCTGGTATGGATTTTGGGGGGGCCCCCACGCCACTTTTAAAAAAAAAATTGGCACGGGGTTCCCCTTAAAATCCATACCAGAGCTGAAGGGCCAGGTATGGATTTTGGGGGATCCCCACGAAATTAGTTTTTTACATTTTGGTGCAGGGTTCCCCTTAACCACTTCAGTGCACTGTTATATAAACTACACTGGCTGCATTGATTGAATATAGAGTCTACACTGAATACTTAGGCTACACTGAATGCAGAGTATATATATATATATATATATATATATATATATATATATATATATATATATATATATATATATATATATATATTTATATATATCAAATACACTGTCTGCACTGACTTAAATATAGAGTCTACACTGAATATCTAGTCTATGTTATATATATATATTTATGGTTGAAGCCCTATGGCCAATACGGATATAGAAAACATTTAGAATTAACATAAGACTTACCACATGAAATGGACCTGAAAGTGTGCCTTGGTCTGATGGGCGGTATACCAAAATAAGGGGGCATACCCTAGATTTAGAAATGAATATCTTGTGAAGAGAAATTAATATTTGAGAAATGCCCTGAAAAGGGGATGGGATTGTGGGTATCGCACACAGGAAACCAACAATGACCACAGGCGAGCGGGCTGATTAAATACCCCCCGGGCTCCTCCCATAAATTCAGGCCACCATACTGGCCTTCCTACTTATGGTTGAAGCCCTATGGCCAATACGGATATAGATAACATTTAGAATTAACATAAGACTTACCACATGAAATGGACCTGAAAGTGTGCCTTGGTCTGATGGACAGTATACCAAAATAAGGGGGCAAAAACATTCAGGTAGGGGTATAGTATTTTATTAGTTTTCAGTTGTTTATTGAGCTAGTTTGGTAAATGCCTGAGCCTACTCACTTGAGGATTGGGGATGTACTGGGGGAAGCAGGCAGACTTCCACCTGCCTAGTCTTTTAATGACGTGGTCTAGGACCCCGTGGCGGGATGCTGCTGAGGCCGCCCCAATGCGGAAGGAGTGGCCAGAATACTGGCTGGGGTTGAGATGAAGGTTGCGGAGAAGGATCCTTATGAGTTTCACAAACTGACAGGCACTCAAGGGTTTGACGGGAAACGGTAGAAGGGGACTGGAGTCCGGCTGTTCGGGCAGGAGTGATAGAAGATGATTGAGCATGGTAACTGGACACCAGCTATTATTAGTTTTATAATGGTGGATATCTACCCCAGAGCCTGCTTGCTGGGTTTTAGAGACTGTAAGGTGGAGGACGAAGTGGTCTTGGTAGCGGACCAAGTGACGTCTACGTAGCACTTGGCCTGCCAGGTTGCTACAGGTGAACTCGCCAGGTCGTAAGAACCTGTAGTAGGCCAAGTATATGGCCGCTTGTAGGACCACGCTGGGAAGAAGACCAAATGGAGAAGTAGTCAGGATGGTCGACATACCCCTGAAGATAGCACTCGTTATGGGTAAATGTTTGGTTGGTGTTTCTGGAACAAATGAGCAGTGGATGTTAAACTGATGTTGTAAAGACAGTTGTACCAGCCTGCGCAGGAAGGACATGACCGAGACGGACTTGGACCAGCCTTTTTTAATAATATCTGCCGTGGCCTGATTGTCAGTGGCAAAGGCCACCATTTGTCCTGTCCAACAATGACCCCAGAGCTGTGCGGCTGCCACTATCGGATAGAACTCGAAGAGGGAGAATGTTCGGGTGAAGCCAGGAATTAAAATTATCTGTGAAGGCCAGGGTACTGAAAACCAATGATGGCCAAAAATTGCTGCGAAGCCTGTGGAGGCTGCAGCATCTGTCACTACCTGGGGTGATAGGGACGAGATAGTAGGTATGAATAGGGATATACCATTCCAGGCAGAAAGGAATTCCTCCCACATCGATAGGTCTGCTACTGCTGCGGTATCTAGGTTGAGGATCTGATAAGGGTCCTGTGTTTGTGAAAGGAATACCAGCAGACGTGACACGAAGGAGCGACCCTGTGGAATGATCCGCATGGAAAATTAAGCATTCCTAACAGAGATTGCAGCTGCTTCTTGGTACACCCCCTAGTGTGGGTGAAGTCTCAGAGGACCGCCCTGATGCGGGTCAGTTTGTCGAGGGGGAGGCTTGCCTGCATAGAGCAGGTGTCTAAGTTGACTCCGAGAAAGGTAATGGTATGTGCTGGCCCGTCGACTTTATGTTTAGCGATGGGAACATTGAGATTTCCGAACACGACTCTCAGTTTGTCGAGGTCTCCTGGGGACACGCTGGGCGGTTCGATTAGCAAGAAGTCATCCAGGTAATGGATGACCTCTTGACATTGAGCTTTGTAAGAGTATCCAGGTGAGTGATTGCGCAAATGTGTCAAAGAGCCAGGGGCTACTCTTCGAACCAAAAGTCAATTTGGTGGCAAAGTAGTATGCCTCCTTCCACTTAATGCCATGCCAGCACTAAGGGGACGGGTGGATAGGCAGGAGCTTGAAAGCGTCCGAGATGTCGGCTTTGGAGAGCCAGGCACCTGTGCCTGCTTTGATGATCGCTTGAATTACCATATCCACGGAGGCGTACTTTAGGGAGAACTCTTTGGAGGGGATTAGGGAATTAAGACTGGGAATGTGGGAAGAATGAGGCGCAGACAGGTTGTACACCAGACATAGTTTATTAGAGAACTTGCCCTTGACAAGCCCAATAGGGCTGACTCTCCAAGTATTGAAAGGGGGCTGAGTGAAGGGGCCTATGACAAAGTCTCTGTCTATTTCGGCCTGTAAGAGCTGGTCTATGGCCTGCTTGTCAGTGGCCGCTGAGCGGAGATTCCTGCATTCGTAGGTGGTGTGATACCCTGCTGTGAATCCCTGGATAAGGTAGGTGGCCAGGAAGGGAGTGGGGTGTGAGGTAAGGTAGAGCCCTAGCCACAGGACATTAACTTGGCTTAGTCATGCCCTCTTTTGTTGCTTGACCTCGCACAAGTTCCTTGAATGCGCCCTCTGGCATAGGGTGCAGATGTGGAGCAGGCAGCACTGGCTGAAGTTGCAGGATCCGTAATTGTAATTGTTGCAGATAGCTGCTCCTCCCACGGTTCGGACTGAGTGTCCAAATTTGTCCACCTGAGGCATCTGTACAGGGGCCGACTGGCCTTGAACTGCACCAGAGGTAGAGGGAAATTCGAAAGGGTGTCTGATTGTCGCATTGGCACACCAAGTGGCGGTGTGGGTGGAGGACTGACAAATAGCGCACAGTGGTGAGCGCAACCCGGCAAAGTGGTGACAGAACAGCTTTGTGTCCATAAGGCTCCAATTCGTGGTTGTCTGGAATTATGTGAGCCTAGCTGCTGCCTTGGCGGCAAAGGAACGGTGATAATCATAAAAAGAAAATCCTCCATACTTGTAGCTCAAGTCTACTACAGTATGGTGGTATAAGTCCAGCTCTTCCCTCCTGCTGGGAGAGGCTGAACATAGGACATCCCTCAGCATGCCGAAGGCCGATGTGCATTCTGGGATGGACAATTTCTGGTTGAGCCTGGAGTCTTTGGCCTTAAGGACCACTGACACGTCACCCCAGGTATAGGCTTTGTTTTCCGACAGATCGTGGACAGAAATGAGGAGAGAGGCAAGGTTGACGTCCCTGCCGTCCAGGATAGCCTTCCTTATGCTGGCTGGAACCAAATGGAACAGGTAGACAATGGGGCACCACCCTGTGGTACCTGCAGGAAGGGGTGTCAAAACCTGGATTGCGGTAGGGTCAGGAATAGCAGCGGTTGGGCGAGCCTCCAAGAGTAAAATGTATGTGATGGGGGCGCTAGGTCTATATTTACTGTTAGCTATATTGCATAAAAAATGTCATACCCAACAGAAATTATTAAATACACATCAATGTGCCATACAAAAATGCTGAATATATGTATAATACTAGATACAAATAGTGCATATTACAAAGGGATAACAACCATGCAATCCCTGCATGTGTTAGAAAATAAGGTCCTTGTGAAAAAAATTTATATGAAAATCCCAATGGAAAAAAAGTCCACGTGCAATTTCAAAAAATAAACAAAACAAAATAAGTGACTCTTCCGGTGTGTAGATGAACAACCTTCACCAGCTGTGTTGTACACCCAAAGTGCTCTGTAAGTGGATGTCCGGAAGTTTTTGACCTTTTTAATTAAAGAAAGGTCAAATAAAGCCTTTAGCAAGGAATGGCTTGCTGCAATGATATGGATAAGCCGTGTGGGTAACCTTTTCCTCTCCCTCAGTAGGATGTCAAGAAATATGTAGAAGGATACAAGAATGGCTAAAATAGTGTAATCCCGTTTATTGATAAAAAAACAATTATAAACAAAAGCCAAATGGCTGTTTACATTTCGAAGTGCCCTCACCTGGCACTGAGGCTGTACCGCTCGTATGGGACTAAAAGCTCCGCTCTGTGCGTGGTGACTGGCGCGCGCTTCACCATTAGCTGCCGACAACCACAGGGACTGGAATTGTGGATCGAAAATTGCGTAACCAGGCACGCCTCGACGTACGTTTCGTTTCCCGTCTTCAGGAGGCGTGCCTGGTTACTAGACACACATACTGAAATAGTCAAACCATTGACCAATAGAAATTTAAGTTGGATAGTTGCTAGGCAGGTTAGGTAATCCAGAGGTTTAGCCAATAGTAATTAAACCTGAATAGTAGCTAGGCAGTTTGACAGCCTCAGTGTCGGTGATAAGCATGATTGGACAACACAGTTGACATGCCTAATTACGGAAGCCAAAACTCCAAAGCACTACATATATAGGAAAAATTACCTTCTCTCATAAACAATCCATACATATTTTCTTGGGGTCAGTGCATTTGAAATAGGTAGTAGATTTATATAATGTTAAAACGATGAAATTAAAATATATGAAGGAAACTGTAAAAATTTAAAATAAAAATATAGTAATAATATAAAAATAATACTGCTGGCTCAATGCCAATGGAAATAGAAAAAAAGCCTCCAAGAGTGCCACTCTGGTTTGTACATCCGTAACTGAGGTAGACAAGGATGAGACCATGGTGTGGAGTTGTGAGATGGCAGAAGATATTGACTGGAGGGACGCCTGCTAGATACTGGGCCCTGCAGCAGCTGGTGGAGGGAAGAGGAGCTTGAAGAGCTCCCCCTTCTTGGCTGTGGTGGGAAAGGGCACACCTCTGCTTCTTAGTTCTGCCGTCAACTTGGGGGTGGTCCATCTCCTGAGGGACTGCATGCTGCCACTCGCTGAGACCGGAGAAGGTGACAGAAGGGCCGTGAGGTCTTCGCTGCTGGCCTGGGATATGGTTCTGCCCTAGATATGATGTCCTGTCCTTTGGGGTCGACCGGAACCTGGGGGAATATCATCCAACCTGGTGCAGGGTGGACCTACTAAACTTCACTGACCTGGAGGAAAATGAAAAGGTGACAACTCGTGAAGGGTTTGCTTAACTAACTTGAAGAAGTAAATTGTATGGTGATATAAATGAAAGGTGCACGGGATGAAATAAATGAGTGAAATGTGTATGCCTTGATGGTGGCACGAATTGGTATGCCCCGACTGTGACAAGCTACAAATCGAACTGTGGGGTATGGCATGAAACGAGGCCAAGACTGTTGTGGCCTACCGGGATGAATCGGTGCCTCGTGAATGCCCAAGATTCGACATCGGAGTGCGGTGTGTCGATAATGAAATGAATGAAATGTTTGCCTTGATTATGAAATGAATAAAACATCTTGCCATGACAGAGGCCTGACTCGGTCGTGACGCAGCTGCGACTGACAGCGAACCGGACTATGGAGCATGTATTGAAATGAGGCAACAGAAAACATTGGTGCACACCAGAACGAATCGGTGCATCACAGATGCGACTGGATTCGAATCAGAGCGCAGTATGTAAAAATGAAATGAATGAAATGTTTTGCCCTGACAGAGGCGCGAATTGATGCAACTGGATTCGAATCGGAGCGCGGTACGTGACAGTAAAATGGTTTTGATTGCCATGACAGAGGCACAAATCGATCATGCCGCTGTTGTGACTGACTACGAATCGGACTCTGGAGCATGTAACAAAATGTGGCTAAAATACCTGGGGCACGCTGAGACGAAACGGTACATTTTTAATGCGACTGGATTCGTATCGGAATGTGATACATGACAGTGAAATGATAGGCCATGACAGAGACACGAATTGGTGAGCCGTAACCTGTGACTGACAATGAATCTGACTCTGGAGCATGTACTGAAATGAGGCACACTGGAGCGAATCGGTGCATCTTGGATGTGACTGGATTCGAATCGGAGCACGGTACGTGACTGAAATGAATGAAATGATTCGAAATGGTTTTGAAATGCTTTGAAATGTTCTGAAATGTTTGTGAAATTAATTTGTTTCGAAATGACATGAGTCAGTGTACAGAAGTTTTTGCGAATGCCAACTAGACTTGTCTTGTGAAGCATGGTAAACAGTTTTAGACATGCCTGAACGAAGCGGCATCTGCGTTGCAGTGGGGTACAAAATAACGAAATGACTAAATAATGACGGTACGAGTGGTATGCATTACGGTTACATGTGAAATTTTTTATGAGTGATTCGTAAGTTTGATATCACGGTTTAGTGACATGATATCTAACAATGCGTGAAATGAAAAAACGTCAGCTGAACCCTACCTGCGACAGCCGAGCCAGGCACGTTGTACGAAACTGCGAATTGGTAACGAGGGCCTCGAAACATCTCGAACATGGGAACTTTACGAATACGGGAACTCACGAACACGAGAACTCACGGACGCTGAGTTTCGTATGGTCGGCCTAGTGACGTAGTATCGCGCACAGGAAACCGACAAAGACCACAGGCGAGCAGACTGGTTAAATACCCTCCCATAAATTCAGGCCACCATACTGGCCTTCCTACATATATATATATATATATATATATATATATATATATATATATATATATATATATATATATATATATATATATATATATATATATATACTAGACTGCATATATATATCAAATACACTGCCAATAACTAACCTGCCTGCCTAATCTAGCTCAAACTATCTCCGTGCACACATTATATACATGGCCGCTATGTAAGCAGCCTTATATAGTGTGGGGCGTGGACTTAGTCCCCCTGAGCCATGATTGGCCAAAGGCACCCTGCCTTTGGCCAATTATGGCTCTCGCAGCAAAGCGTGCTGTGATTGGCCAAAGCATGAATATCAGGTGCATGCTTTGGCCAATTATCATACAGCAATGCACTGCGATCTGTTTGATGAATGGGCGAACACCCAATGTTCGACTTATGTTCGTTTGGAACATCAAGCTCATCCCTATTCCTCACTGACACATGGCATACATGTGCAAAATCTCCCTCACTAACCTAAAACATACACGTAAGATGCCCAACCCTTTTCTTTTGTAGTTTATATACTTATTTCTGTATGGGTCCCTGCAGACTTTTCCTTAACATATAAATGTGTGTGTGTGTGTAGATAGATACTGTACATAGATGGAAAAATAGGTATAGTGTGTATACAATACACATTAACATTTTAGAATTTAAAAATGTATTTATATGTTTATTTATTTATTTATTCATCCATCCAGTTGGTAAGTAACTATATTTGCCTGGATTAGTGTAAAGTGATTATTCCTGCGCTATCACGTAAGGAGAACAGAGCTAATGGAAAAGCTGCCTGCACCGAATAGGGTACAACTAAACCCAAATAATCAGAAACGTGTAATGGGGGGGGGGGGGGGGTGCTGCGCTAATCCAGTAACAAAGTAGTGTAAGATAAATACTAAAATTCAAACAATCCCAACGGAATAGGAGGCGTACCACTAGTATAAATGATATGGAAAGATATTATATGACATCATATCTATACAATGCAATAAGGATGGGGGGTAAATGCTGCGCTACTCCAAAAAAAAGTATGTTGCTACAGGTAGTAGTACAAAATGGAAAGGAGTAAGTGGAACTCTCACACTACAGGTGAAGCAGTCCCGGAACTAGCTGCAAATCAGTGAATGTAGATAAATAAGAGGTAGTGGTATAGCATAATAAATACGTACGAATGGTAAGGTGCACAGTGAAAGACATAAAGCCATAAGCGGTTAATAAAAAATGTGCAAAATATCAATGTGCAACAACACAAACTGTGAAATGCAATCACATGTGCAAACTCTATAATACATAAAAATACATGTTGGGATTGTTTAAATTTTAGTATTTATCTTACACTACTTTGTTACTGGTTTTGCGCAGAATCACCACCCCTCCCCCCCGTTACACATTTGCCTGGATTAGTCACACTTCTCCCATAAGCTCCATTCACACCAATGCATGTTTTCATGCTTTTTTGCAGAAACGCAGAACATTTTTAACATGGCTTAGTTTGCATTTTTGTGGCTCTGTGTTTTTGGAAAGGGTCAGGGACTTTTTAAATGAAAAACTGTGTTTTTTTTCCTTTGTTGGTTCAATGGACTTTAATGGAAAAGCTGAAGAAAAGTGTTTTTTTACCGTGATTCTGCCACTGTTTGCATTTTGCGTTTTTTTAATCTGCCCCACAACAAATGTTCCAAAAAAAAGCAAAATGCAAAACGTGGCGAAATTGTGGTAAATCGAGGTAAAAATCACATAAAGCGCTGCAAAAAGCACTGCATAAATGCTCAAAAGGAAACTGCATAGGTGTGAATGGAGCCTTATTGTTTGGTTTTGTTCCTATCATTGAACACTCATATACACTCATATACATGACATGACTAATATTGAAACAGGCTTAGTGCCAGCTTTAGAAATTTTCTGGACGGCAGCGTAAACTTGTGATAAGCAATTTGAGAAAATATTATAGACAGTCTTTGTAAAAGAAGGAAATGTTGCTGTATTACTGTGAATAGATTACAGAATTTATCAGCAGGACATTAGGTAAAAACAACTTTGGCAGCAATAAGTCAAAACCATTTTGCTTCTGTTTTACAGGGCTCACTTGCAGAGGGGCCTTCTTAACTTCATGGATCTAAGGAATCTGTCCATGTACAATGATGAATTCAACAATGGCACCAATGGTACAGACATTGGACAGAAGACAGAATACAATTATTATGCCATGCTCCTTACCCTCCTTATCTTTGTCATTGTCTTTGGAAATGTTTTGGTGTGCATGGCGGTTTCCCGGGAAAAAGCTTTACAGACCACCACCAATTACCTAATTGTCAGCTTGGCAGTTGCAGACCTTTTGGTGGCAACCCTGGTGATGCCTTGGGTCGTTTATTTAGAGGTATGTGTATAATCTTTATTTTTTATACAATGGTATCATATGTTTTTTTGTGTTTTTTTACAGCTGTAACCACAGGTTTTATATATAAATATGGTCCAGATAAGAAATAATTAATACATTTTAGCACCAGAAAATTATATTTATAGCCAGAGACATCTTCTATTTGCAGAGTTTAAAAAAAGAAAAAGTTCACATTTGAAATATGTTACACACATTTTTGGGGTCTAACATGTAACATATTCCAGCACTTCCCCTCCATACCCCCTGATCCTCCCCATTTGTGACAGCAGATGGAAGTTCCTCTCCCCTGCAGCTGCCATCACAGTGTAAATTGGCTTGGTTGTGCTGGGCTCCTCCTGCACAGCTGCACCATTCATTCACAGGGATCCGTGAATGAATAAACTAGAAGGGAAGAAACAGGAACAAATAAATGAGTGAGTCATTTATTAGTTCCCGTGGTACTAAGGTGAGAAGATCATTTTTTTAACCCTTTCACTACCCATTTCTCGTACACATCTAACCTCTAGCTTGCCGTTTTCTTTGACCTAAATATTAACCTTTCATTTCCCTTATCCTTTGCATCTGCACTTTAACTGCTTCATTTCCATCTTCACATGGTATGTGACCAGTACATTAACCCATTCACCACCTCCTCCCCCTGCATGTGACTTGTTTGTAATGTATCTAGTACACCATAACCAAGCTCCATGTTTTAACGCCCTCAATACCAGCATGTTTCTTCATTTCCAAAAAAAATATTGTGATCAAAAAAATTAGATCACCTTGGAGCTTCTACTTTCCAAAAAGAGGTAATTTTGGGTGTCAGAAAAATAACACAAAATAAGACAAGCATTTCTTATTATTATATATACCATCAAAAGAAAACTCTATCTTTCACAAATATATATATATATATATATATATATATAAAAAATCTTGGCTACAATGTTACATGACTACTGAATGTGGAAGTATCACATCACTGTAAAATTCAAAATGGCCTGGTAATGCACAGCAAAACTACTGATTTCTCCATTGGAAAATTGTTCTAATTAAGAAAGTTTTTCCAACTGCACTGCTCATTAAAAATTTGCTTAAAAAAAACAAAAAAACAAACATTTTTTGGATGTTTAGTGGGCGTTTCTTTTAGGTATTTGCATTTATGGTTGTTTGTTTAATTTGCTTTAGTGTTTTTTCTGCTTATGTGTTTTTTTGTCTGTCATTTGTGTATTGCCACTTTGAGGTTTTTAATGTATTTTTTTTTTACATAAATTTCTTTAAAAAAAAAAGTTAAATATTGAGACTAACAAGAGGGCAATTTTTTTTAGCACAAGACTAGGTCCACGATAAAAAGGAAAGGTTGTTCTATAGCCTTCAGAAGCCATTCAAAGCCCATTTCTCATTTAAATCCACCAAAACGACCTAAATTTATATTTTCATTTGATACACTTTGCAAAAATAGCTACATTTAATCAAAATATCACAATATTCACATGAATTTTGAGGAGATTGCAACTCACAATTCTTCAGTTTATGTATTAATATATTTAGTAGACATGTGCACACTGAAATATTTCGTTTCGGAATTCCGTTTTCGTCTGAAAAATAAATTTATTTAGTTACTCCCGAAATTTGTTTTTATTTATTTTGTTTCATTAAAAAAAATGCATTCATCCGAAAATCCGATATAATTAAGGTCTTATCTGTCATTGAAGGCTTATGGTGTCTGTCAAATGGTCTAAGATTCGACGGAGCCGCTAAACTGTACAATGCCGCAATCGTACATTTCAGGTCAAATGTTCCGCTTACAAGCTTTAGTAGAATTCTAATGTTGTATGACACTAGTAATAATTATATTTATTAATTATTATTACTAGTCAACCAACATTAGAATTCTTCTATAGCCTATGGGCGGAGCATTTGACCATAAATGTCCGCTCGCGGCGACTGCTTCGTCAAATCTTTATGTCGAATCTTTTCTCTCTATGTCGAATAATCTTGGACTAATAGAGTTAGGTTAGGCACATTCGACCTTTTTTGCTATTGTCTCTATAATGTCGAATCTTTTCTCTCTATGTCAAATCTTTTCTCTCTATGTCAAATCTTTTCTCTCTATGTAGAATAATCTTGGACTAATAGAGCTAAGGTTAGGCACATTCGACCACAGGTTTGATCACAGGCTATTGTCAGCGTCATGTCGAATCTTCTATCTATATCGAACTGTTGTTGCAACGAAAACGAAAATAAAGCATTTGTTTATGTCGGGTCTTTCGGTTTACGGATTCTGCACGTTCGTTTTCGTTTGTTAAAACGATAATGAAAATACCCAAAATTCGGACGAAAATGCATTAGGACGGAAACTAATGCACATTTCTAATATTTAGGCTCCATGTAAACTGGACTTTAAAAAACGTCTGTTCTCTCGGGAGTAAAAAATGCTCTTATAGAGCATTTTTTGTACAAAGTTTAAATGAGTTTAGGAGAGTGTTACGTTGAAGCTCATTGTTACACAAGTTGGTAAGAGTACAAGACGTGTGATAGATAATTATACAAAATCTGATGTGTTGTTGGAAAGTTGTAAGAAAGTACATTCTATATTGAGATATTTGACTGAACCAACAAGAGTTAATGTGGTGAATCTGAGGATGAAGACTATATTCTGTAAAACAGAGAGCTTCAAAATCATAAGTGGGGCAAAAAGGGATAGAGAGGAGGTTGATCCAAGAGCCATTGTGAGGTATAGTATGATCAGAATTAAATCGGCTACCATGGCAATAGGACAGAATCATTAAAGGATGACGGTAAGTAATGTTTTATCCAAGGGTACCATATTTTATGGAATTTGGGAACTTGATTGCGTTCTATAGCCACCATTTTAGCGTGAATCATGGTATTGTTCATTCAGTGTTTTGTCTCAGCTACCTCCAATGAAGGGGTCTTCCATGCTTTTTTAAGCCAGTGTGCTTGGAGCCTACATATGCATGTTTCTGTAGTACAAAACTTTTTTTTTTCTTTATTGCCCTGCTTGACAGCTGGGATAACATGATATACAGGAATAAGGGCTCATAAAGTTTGACTTTATTGAGCGGTACACATAGCAGTTTGGTGGCTGTGTTTGAACTGCTTTGCATTACACTGCATTTTCTTTGAATGCAGCAGGTCTTATGCCCTGTACACACGGTCAGACTTTGATCGGACATTCCGACAACAAAATTTATGGATTTTTTCCGACGGATGTTGGCTCAAACTTGTCTTGCATACACACGGTCACACAAAGTTGTCTGAAAATCAGATCGTTCTAAACGCTTTGACATAAAACATGTACGTCGGGACTATAAACGGGGCAGTAGCCAATAGCTTTCAACTCTTCATTTATTCTGAGTATGCGTGGCACTTTGTGTGTCGGATTTGTGTACACACGATTGGAATTTCCGACAAAATTTTATAGCAAGCTCTCAAACTTTGTGTGTCGGATATTCCGATGGAAAATGTGTGATGGAGCCCACAGACGGTTGGAATTTCCGACAACAAGGTCCTATCACACATTTTCCGTCTGAAAATCCGACCGCGTGTACAGGGCATTACTGTGCTGTGTTTGAACTGCAAGTAAATAATGTCAAATATTATTTTTCTTGTCGAACACTGTATTTGCAATTCAAATAGCAGATATGGGGACTAATTCATTAAAGCTGGAGAGTGCAAAATCTGGTGCAGCTCTGCATAGAAACCAATCAGCTTTCTGTTTTTTTTTTGTCAAAACTTAAAGAGGAACAGCAGTCTGCTCACATAATTTGTAATAAAAACATAAAAAAGGGGAATTGGATAGGGATTATAGTGGTGCCTAATATATAGAAAATGACAGTATTTTGCTTAAAAAATATAAATTTTATTACATAGATGTACAGAAGACAACAAACATAGGGTGCATAAAATATAAGCAGAGTAATATACAGATAGTTATACTGGCCATATACTTCAAATGGTCACTGATGCATGTCAAGTCCCTGCATGTTTCGCCAAACAATGGCTTCTTCAGGGGATTATATGATCATCAGTGTTCAACAGTGGCTCTGATAATAATAAACACATAACTAATTATTACAAAGTCGGGAAAATAGAAATAATTTGAAAAAAAATACAATAGTACCAGGAAAAATACATACAAATATATATCAAGTGTCATGGCTCATAGACTGTCCCACCCCACAAATCCCACCCAACTTACCAAGGGGACCCCCACAGAAGGGCACACGGCCGGACAGCACAACAATCACGGCAAAGGGAGGTTTTGTCCGTGTGACCAAAGGGGGCATACAGGGGCCCAGGCTAGATTAAAGTTAAGAAGAAAATTATAAAAGGGGGTAATATATATAATTGGACATAACACAATCCAATATTAGGGGCTAACATATCCTCAAGCGATACTTACATATACTAATATTATACTGTATAAACAGCACTGTAAATTTGTAACTTCACCATATATAACACACTGTAAGTAAAAAGAAGGAAGACATGCCGATAAGAGAGAAAAAAGGGATCAAATACATTATGATAGAAAAAGGGAATACAAGAAATAATGAAAGCAAATAAAATATACTGATAAGGTGGAAAAAGAATCTGTAATACAGCACCACAGAGGCGCCACAATGCAGCCAAGTATAATGAACCCTGTAGGAATAGGATATATCCCAATATAAGCCTGCAGTGGATAACAGCCAGCCAAAAAGAACATCCCATCACAATATGATAGGTGGCGTCAATATATAGTAATTTTCAATAGTAGCCCAGCTTATGGAAGAAAAAGGAAGAAAGGAAAATAGAGGGAAAACATTGGCCTAGCACAGCAATATATGACAATTTCATCAAGCAGCATAAGCCCACGGGTGAGCACAGCATCCAAGTTTACCTGTAATAAAAAATGATTTCGCGCTATGCAAATCTATCACCTCAAAATAAAGTGCATACAATAATTAAAAATTCCTAAACGTGCAATATCTAAAAGTGCTCCATAGTGCAATGAATAATCAACAAAGGTGCTATGTGCATCAAAATAAAGAATGGATGAAAGTTAATGAAAAGTTCATATTGTGCATCAATGTTCAAAGTCTATGTTGTGCTGTTCCACTGGGGTCATTTAATAAGGGTGGAAAGTAAAAATAATCTTGAGTTTTATGATCCGGTGGCACCGGGCTCTCTAGACTCTCACCTTAGATAAAATTATTATGGGCATCAAAAGCAGGTTCTTTGTTCTTTATGGTGTAATGGTGTTGAGGTGGAACTTCTCTGGTGCTGTAACAATTCCTCAGCTTAACAGTACCTATGAGATGTAGGAACAAAGGGGGTTGCCCACCTGGGCTCCACCAGTCCGGTGGTATAAACAGGAAGGGGAGAGAGAAAAGATGCCTCCAATGGTGTAGTAAGTTTAAAGTCACGGGCGGCGACGTAACGCGTAGGGCGTGGCCGAGCACAGATGAAACCGGAAACTAGTAAGGAGGCGTCTCAAACGCCGCTCCTCAACCTTTTTACCCTAAATGCTGTTTTTAACTTGTTAACATGTAAGAGACCACTTGATTTTTAATAAATAGCCATCCTTTTAAACTTACTACACCATTGGAGGCATCTTTTCTCTCTCCCCTTCCTGTTTATACCACCGGACTGGTGGAGCCCAGGTGGGCAACCCCCTTTGTTCCTACATCTCATAGGTACTGTTAAGCAGAGGAATCGCTACAGCACCAGAGAAGTTCCACCTCAACACCATTACACCATAAAGAACAAAGAACCTGGTTTTGATGCCCATAATAATTTTATCTAAGGTGAGAGTCTAGAGAGCCCGGTGCCACCGGATCATAAAACTCAAGATTATTTTTACTTTCCACCCTTATTAAATGACCCCAGTGGAACAGCACAACATAGACTTTGAACATTGATGCACAATATGAACTTTTCATTAACTTTCATCCATTCTTTATTTTGATGCACATAGCACCTTTGTTGATTATTCATTGCACTATGGAGCACTTTTAGATATTGCACGTTTAGGAATTTTTAATTATTGTATGCACTTTATTTTGAGGTGATAGATTTGCATAGCGCGAAATAATTTTTTATTACATTTATGCTGAGTGAAAGTGAACACTTTAGATTTTGCTGCAGTCCATAGAGACATCATCACCGCTCATTTGCATTATTTTGCACATATATATAATTTTTATCACTTGGGATTTTAGTTTATTATAGAAATATCTACACAACCTATTAACTCAATTTAGCACGAGGGATCACACCATACCATCCAAGTTTACCTGACATCAGTGTGACTATCTGAATGGCCACCCACGAGATCCAGCTGATGGAATGCTGGTATCGCCGGCCCTATATACCCCCCACTCGGTCAGCGCCTGACGTCACCGACCGAGTGCGGATAAAACAGGGCTACTGTGCATGTGCTGGAGGGCCCTCCATTCGCCTACAAACCCCAGAGTGCCAAGCGGCTGTGAACGGCTGTCACGTGATGCAACCGCGTCACATGACGCAGTAAACACATAGGTGGAGGCGGGCAGAACTAATCCCTGCATGATAGCCGCCCAGCAGACCAGATAGGGCAGAGCAGAGGGGAGAAAAAAACCCCAGGCCAGGCTAGCAAAACTCTAGCGCGACTGGCAGCAACCAAAAATGGGCGTCTGTTCAAGAACAAGAGCAGACGCCCGGGGCATACGTGCAGCCACACATAATGTCCACCCAAGGCCATCATGGACAACAGGATGTCTGCCCAAAAGAGGGGAGCCGTCAAGGCAAGAGGGGAGAAGGACAAGTCAGATGACAGGCACTGGTAAGTATACCGGTGCACCAACCAGTGGGGACCAATGCCCAGCAACATGAACCATGACACATGATTAATAAAACATAATTAATTGAACAAAGCCTAATTATACATAGGTTTTACCCAAAGTAATAATAATGTTAAAGACAACACACAATTAGTAAATGTCTATCAAGAGAGACGGGAAAGTATGTACATATATTAATCTGTTTTACAGTGAATAACTATGCAGTGACACAAATCACCCAATACAGGATAGTGAAATGGCTAAGGGGATGCATAATGTGGGAGAGAGAGGGAGGCAAGAGGGAAATAAAGCATTCATGACCACTCCCATTACCGACAAAATAACCAGGATTGAACACATACACTTTACATAAACATAAATAAGGAAATTCTCTATATTACATAAAAGATTTAAAACTAATATACTCGTTCAAGCCGGGATATCTTGTGGCATCCAGATTATGGATCCACCGGGTTTCTAATTGTAGTAACATGCAGTCTATGCCCCTGTCTCTCACATGTAAAGGTATGTGTTAATGTTCAGTGAACGTGATCACGTTGGGATCAAAATTACGCTGAAGTCCCACATGTCTGCTGATAGCAGTGGTCATGAGGCAATTGAAAATGGGAGTAGTGTGGTCCTTAAAAAAAGAACGCTTGGTTTTACCTACATAAAAACATCCACATAGGCAGTTGGCCAAATATACAACGCCAACTGTATGGCAAGTTACTCCATGCGAAATAGCATGAGTTTGAACATTTGGAAGAATGGTCTTGTAGCCATTAGAAATAAATCGACATACATCACATCTCTCACAGGAAAAGGTGCCTTTATGGGATGTGTGGTCTCGGGCCACAGAGGAATAGTAGCTCCTAACCAAACAATTCCTAAGAGATGGTGCATGTTGGTAAGTAATCTCAGGGTACAGTTTGATACATTTTTTAATAGTTGTATTAAGACCCCTTTAACAAGAGCACCCCCAGATCCTGCCCCCCCTGTTTGAAATGGTAACGGGTATATTGTACCCTACCATTTCACAAAAAAAAGTGTCAAGATGTTAAAAAACCACAAGACACATCTTGGGACAAGTCCTTTATTAAAAAATAAAAATGTCCCACAAAGTCAAATTATCTTCTCTCGCTCTTCCGGACCGAAAAAAACCCCCGCACGCTGCCACTGATCTGCCTCCATGGGAGGCACCCACCGTAATGACCGTCCTCTCAGGTGACAGTTCTTTTATAGCTGAGGGTGGGGCCACACGGTGACGTACCCAGGTGACCCCGCCTCCCTCTGACATACAGGGACTTCCCAATGCCTTCCCCGTGGCGTCAGAGAGGGGCGGGCCACCCGTTTACATTTACATTTTTACGCGGATGTGTCTTGTGGTTTTTTTATAGGCATTCTATAGACACCCCCCAGGTATGAAATTTAAAGGAATATTTCACTTTTATTGTTTCACTTTAGGCATTATTAAAATCACTGCTCCCAAAAAAATGGACGTTTTTAAAACTTTTTTTGCATTGATACATGTCCCCTGGGGCAGGACCCAGGTCCCCAAACACTTTTTATGACAATACCATGCATATAAGCCTTTAAAATTAGCACTTTTGACTTCTCCCAGACTTTTAAAGGGTGTTCCTCAGCTTTCGAATTTGCCACCGACACCCCAAATTGTTCCCTATTCGGCAAACAGGCGGACACCCGATGTTCAAGTCGAACTTACGTTCGACACGAATATCGGGCTCATCCCTAGTTACAAGCATATCATTCAGCCATTTCACAGCTGATCAATCTCACCAGTGGTATCCCATATTAAAAGTAACTGCATACTGAGACCACCCCAGCTCCACCCAAACATCTAAAGTCCACATGGTCAACAGCGGAATTGTGTCTCACTGATAATCTACAGTCCATATATCATAAATTGGTCTTACCGCACTCCATGAGCAATTTGCAAACCCAATTCTCAAGTAGCAGCTCTAAGTTTGCCGTGCTTGCTGATTTTCTCAGCTCTAAGTCTGTGTACACTGGCCGCAGTAGTCACCTGTATTGACATGTCTGTGTTTCACCTTGGTCCCACCACAGTGCTGCCATGTGTTTAAGGGATCAAGGGGGCATGGATCCAGGACATCATGTGACATATTGGTGACGTCAATGCATTTCACTAATGTGCAAGTGTAGCTTCGTCAGGACGATAACAGCAAAGAGACGAATGCGTTATTATGAAGTAGTTTAATGGTCCCTGGGGTGTATATGTGTCACAATTTCCAGCCTAACCTATCTTGACTGATGCAGTAATTTTCCTCATTGGCACATATGTAACACATATACATAATAGACATCCAGACGTTTATATAGTGTACATTAATTTACTGTATGCATCTTGGTGTTGTAATTGTGGTGATTAGCACTGTGTGTGTTTCATATAGAGTAATTTTGCATAATATTAAGCCTCATTTGTAATAGCCTAACCTCTTTTTCACCCAAACCAGGGGCCTTACCCTTTGGGTTGGGTTTTTCTTTTTTCCTGTATGGTAGATAATTTTCGGTTATTATGGCAACACTTAACAAGTGAGTAGGCATATATTAGTAAGTAATTGATGATACCCTGCCCCCTTTTTTTCTTTATGGTCAATTTACAATCACCTCTAGCAACTAAAGATATGGAAATCAATCCACCAAATTCTCGACTCTACCCAAATGGAGTCAATCCTGTGGTTTTGTTTTAAATAGCATTTGACTCCCCATTACTATTTTATTAGAATTTGAAATAAAAAAAAAACATTTTCTCTTCTGCTGTCAAGCTGGTAATATTGCTGACTGTTGCTTTAAATGCAGAGGAAACATACAGAGTCTCTTTGACTTTAAAATCTTGCCTGCCAGCGTTGTTTTATTCTAAAGTCATAGTTCTGCTTTAGGACAACATCCTTTGGTTCACATTTTCTACTATATTGGATGTGCATTAGTGGGTAGAATGGGGATCAGGGAGGACAGTTATGCAGCTTAGTTGCATTCCATGAAATGGTGCTAGAAACTCTGGTAAGGGGGTTGTTTTAACCCAATATTCAATAACCACAGTGCAGTATAAAGCAATAAAATTTCAGACAGCAGTTTTAGGGCGACTTTATTCGAAACGACTACTAGGAGCCATTCTAAAAAAATAATATCTCCTTGCTATGGTCAAAATCACACACGACTTCAAAAGTCAAGCTCAAAATGTGATGTTCTACCATAGCTTATGTTCTAAACACATTTTCTGTTATTCCCAACATATACTACCTGTTGTTCTTTTGAACTTCAGACACAAAAACACCAAAGAAAATCAGATAAAATAAAATAAAAAATCTCCCATATGTCTAAGCAATAACGTACTGAAAGAGCAAAGGATTCAGTTATAAATAGAAGTGGCTAATCTTTGTATGTTTGACATTTGAGGAGCTACCATGTAATAATTCTGTACTGTGCTGGAGAGCCAAGAGAGCCAATATAATTAACTGCTTCACTGCTGCTCTGGCGTGATTGTGTTAGCTATGAAAAAGTGGTGGTAAACTCATATAATATAAATAAGGTGATTCATTTAAGAGGAGAATATAAATCCTCAGGACAACCAAGAAATTAAGGTATAAAACAGAATCATGGGATTTAAAAAATTATTAGTATAGCATGATTTCAAAATAATTTCTCAGATTTGTTTGAGCAAATAAAAGTCACTTATAGGATGTATTATGAGCTTTGTTAAAGATTTTGAAGCGTCTTTTCTTTATTGGTGATTTGTAGTCTAATGTATATGTGGCTTATGTTTGAGGTTGATCTACAGTATCATCTTATATAAATTAGAGGTGAGTGAATCTGCTCAATCATGCTGATTTAGGATAGCTCTGAGGAAGAGGGCCCTTTGAAATGCGTCAACTGTGCCTATCTGTCTGGTGGTTTATGTTCTATGTTTATGATAATTCTCTCTTTTTTGAGTATAATGGATTGTCTTATTATTTATTAAAACTTTTTTTTACGATAATGCACTAGGCTGGTGCGCCTTCTTCTTATTTTTCATTTCAAATCTGCTCAAGGGTTTGTTGCTGATCTTGTTAGTAGATATAATTTTAGGGCAAATAGGTACACTACCATAAAAAAGGCAAGGGTAGCTGGCATCACCACTGGGAACGTACACCAGTGCAAAAATATTTTAAAAAGTACTGTACAGTAAGGAAAGGGTCTTTTCAAGTGACCATAAAGGCAGCATTAAAAATACACAAGTACTTTAAATACCATGCTTGGGGAATGCCTTAAAGCTGATTTTCATGGACAATATAAACGACCACATACACCTGAACTGCATATTTGGCTTTGAAATGTTATTTTTTATTTTACATTTAGCTTTGTTACATATATCAGCACCTAAATATAAGTCATTTCAGTAAAAGAAAAAAAAAAACTCCAGTAATTTAATACGCGATACAGGATTTTTCCTGCATTGACTGACCAAAATTGACCAGAAGTTCATTGAGGCTGTCCTGTTCTTACAGATGCAAAACTGTCCTGCTACTGGCCAATTTCCATTAAACATTCATAAAGAATTAGGAGACAGTGGGTAATACAGCAGTGTACAATTTGCCATCCACAGCGCATTTTTGATGAGGGCAAGTTGGCCAAAAGGTATTTGAGACAAAAAGTACAAGTGGGTTACTGCAATAGCAGATTACTCTTACTACAAGAAATAAGATACTGCAGATGGTACAATAGTTCAAAAGAACACTACACCATATCCCCCCCCCCCCCTAATTTTTGGATATTTTTTTTTCTTCATATCTTTTTGGTATGTCCCATGTTGCTGCGGTGAGGTATGTCACTTCCGTGGCATTATCGTGCCCTCCTCCTTCCGGCCATGTGTGTGTCTGTGTCCCAGAAGATGATAGGACCATTCAGAAAGCGCCGCCCAACTCGCGCATGTGCAGTAGGAAACAGGCTGTGAAGCCATAAGGCTTCACTTCCTGTTTCCCTTAGTAAGGATGCCGGTGCAGATTGCCCAAAGAGCTAGCAATTAGACTTAAAGTACAATTTCCTAACTGCCCCTTGCAGTTTGTCATTTTTTTTCCTATCTTTTCCTTACATCAGCTTCAATACACTGTTACTATGGCAGTTCCCCCCCCCCCCCCCCCATTTAGAGTGAGCTTATCCACTTTTTAGGCCTGCTAGCCATAGTTCAAAGGAAATGCAGTGCATTATTCTTAGAAAAAAAAAACTAATGGGAAAATCTACATCTACAATCTATACATTCCCTGAATCACTTATCCACAGGATTTTCCTTAAACCCATGGTAGCTGCCAACCTTACTAGCACTAATATAAATGTTCACAGAAAATATAGGATTCAAAGTTAAAGGGAAAAAATAGTTTCCTTTTTTTTTTTTTTTTTTAGTCATGTAAATAAAATATATTGCTTATAAATATTCCATGCCTTTCCTTTCAACCCAACAGTGTTTTTCAAATGTTTTCCAGGCTGTTTTTTTTTTTTAGCAGAGATTCTAGGAAATAAAATGGTGATTGTTGCAACTTTTTACGTCACACGGTATTTGCGCAGGAATTTTTCAAACGTGTTTTTTTTTTAAAAAAAGAACTGTTTCATGAATTAAAAAAAAAAAGAAAACGGTGAAGTTAGCCCAATTTTTTTGTGAAACATGATGTCATGCAGAGTAAATAGATACCTAGCATGTCACGCTTTAAAATTGCGCACACTTGTGGAATGCTGCCGAACTTTGGTACATAAAAATCTCCATAGGCAACGCTTTAATTTTTTTTACAGATTACCTGTTTAGAGTTACAGAGGAGGTCTTGGACTAGAATTGTTTCTCTTGTGCTAACGCACACAGTGATTTGAATGCCGTTTACATATGTGGGTGCAACTTACATATCTGTTCACTTCTGTGCACGAGCACGCGGAGATGAGGGGCGCTTTCAATTTTTTTTTTTATTGTTTATTTTACCATCTTTTTTTATTTTTACACTTTCTCTTATTTTATTTATTTTTTATCACTTTTTTTCCTATTACAAGGAATGTAAACATCCCTTGTACAGGAAGTCCCCGAGTTACGAACACGTTAAGGACTGTAGGTTTGTTCGTAAGTGAAATTTGTTCGTAAGTCGGAACACTGCTTGTAAGTGTAACTTCCGCCTGTGCAGGGATGTGGGATGTTGCGGCGTCCGCCTGTGGAGGGATGTGGGATGTTCCGGGCTCTTCTGGGGCTCTTCTGGCCATGCAGTACATGAAGTACTGCAGTGTGGAATGTGGCAAGATAGGTGCTCGGAGGTATCCAGGACCAGCGTGGAGCACAAGCAGCTGGCATTGAGGCTGTTCATAAGTAGGAGTCGTTCGTAAGTCGGGCGTTCATAAGTCGGGGACTTCCTGTAATAGGAATAGTGCATGACAGGTCCTCTTTATGGAGAGATGTGGGGTCTAAGACCCCATATCTCTCCTCCAGGCTGGAAAAGCTGAGATAAAAACTGTCTCAGCCTTTCCAGCCGCGTCCCCGGCAATGTTTACTACCGCCGGCTCGGACGTGACATCATAACGTCGCGCCCGGGCCTCCAAGGGTCATAGAGATGACTGGAGACCATCTGGTCCCCAGTCATCTCTATAAACAACTTTCAGTGGGGACCGGTTCGTTCTCCAGCTCGTCGATCACACGGGTGAGCCCAGAGAAGCACCAGAGGGCAGCGGGAGGGGGGATGTAAGTAAGATCAAGTGGCTGAACTGCCACTATGATTGTTCTTACGGTGCACAGAATTGCTGGCCGAAAAAGATGATATCTGAATGATGCCTGTAGCTGCAGGCACCATTCAGACATCCCACTCAAAGTCCAGGATGTCATGTGACGTCCTTGGGCTGGAAGTGGTTAAATATGTTGCTTACAGAGTTTAATAGTTCAGAATAAGATTTAGACACAACAGAATGTGTCAGAGCAATGACTTATCCAGCCTCCCATCGTATCCCTGCCTGCCTATTCAGACATGAGTCTATGAAGTTTAAATTGGAGATTCAGAAAATAAAGAAAAAGGAGTGACCCCATTGGACCCAACCAGATTGTGTCATACACATGCCTCCAGCCCCATATATATTTATGTAGAAAGAGAAAGGAAAGGGTTTTGGGACTTTAAATGAGGCATGTATATGTACATAATAAAATGAAGGGTATCTAAACAGGCTACATGTCGTGGTTCCCCCCGGGAACAGCATGTAAATGTAGGATTATTAGTTTAAATTCATAACTCCAATCAATTAAATGCAATTAATAAATACAGTACACAATATGATATAGGATGTATCTTATACATAATATATAATACATAATTTCCACAGAGGAGAACATAATAAATAATAATAATCATAATCTTATTGACATATTTAATGTTAATAGTTAATAAACATGATTGGTACAGGCAAAGACAACTAATAGATTAATTAGATACAAAAACAGGTCCAATATTTATAATCGTCATGATAAATGTAAACATACAGTAAACGTTAAAAATTCATGATTTTAAGACAAGCTGGGCTTGGCATCCTTGAATCAAAACTCAACGCATTTCATGGCGGTAACAGCCAATCATCAGGAGTAGGATGCATAGACTTTGGCCACAGGGTAAGATAGAAAAATAAATAAATCAAGTCTTAAAGGGTGTACCATATACTCTACAGGAGGGAACTGAGGACTTTACCTATGGTATAGCCCATGTATATATAATTGGCCCAGCAGTAGCCCAAGATGGATTGGGATGGTG
This sequence comes from Lithobates septentrionalis, assembly GCA_037952835.1. NCBI lineage: Eukaryota > Metazoa > Chordata > Amphibia > Anura > Ranidae > Lithobates > Lithobates septentrionalis. The sequence continues at coordinate 807,887 of JBBDGP010000639.1, read as the reverse complement.
GCTCTGAGAGAGCTGTCTCTCAGAGCCAGTCCCAAAACCCTTTCCTTTCTCTTTCTACATATATATATATATATATATATATATATATATATATATATATATATATATATATATATATATATATATATATGTGTGTGGGGATGGAGGCATGTGTATGACACAATCTGGTTGGGTCCAATGGGGTCACTCTTTATTCTTTATTCTTTATTTTGTGTATATTTGGGTGGAAGACACCTGTTTGTTCAGTGACCTCCTACACCAAACATATCCTTTTAATCATATCCCATAGCCATAGAATTCTAACATTATCTATATATAAGCTGTCATCCTTGTACATATTTTTATTGGTTTTTAGTTAGATCTTTCCTTTAGCTCAGGTCATTTAAACATCCTTTACTCCATCCATTTAGCCAGCCACGCCCATTGGGGGTTGGCTCTGTCATTTGCTTTCAAAATCTTTTATTGGTTTTGTACAAAAACAAGAAAATATATAAAATAAAATAAAATACAATACAGGATTTCAAATCACATATCTTGTAACATCCTCTGGTACATAAGATATGCCTGCTGGGGCTAGAGCGTTAGCATTTATAAGGCACATTAACTGTGATTAACTCTGGTGTATAGGAATCAATACTTGAAACCTTGCAACTGATGTGAACATAGAACGTGTTCCCTAGGGGGATTGTCTGGCGTCTAGTGAGGCGCTAGGGGGTCGCACCGGCACCCCTGACGGGATCATGCTGTGCACAGTGCGAGCCCCCCTCCTCTCCTGACCAGGTATTAACCAAGGGCCCTAGGTTCTCAAAGATCAATATAATAGAGCAGTGGAGACTACCACCTATCTGAGAGGAGCAAGCTACGAGATGAGTAATGATTGTCTCATAATGAAGTAAAACTGGTCAGAAAACACAATACAGTCATTACCCGTTGAGCTATCCTAGTTTCCCCCAGCAGAGGGGCTGGATCAAACAAAATACATTTGGAAGGACAGAAAGGAGGAAGAGGAGAAAGGAAAAGAGTGAGAGAGATGTTAGCCGTCCGTCTGGAGGGGTCCCCGCCTCATAAGTTGATCCCTGTTAGTTTTGGGGTGGGACTCCTGGTATGAGAGAGATGCCGACAAATTTTGCCCAGGGCTCCCATATAGCTTCAAATTGCTTAGTTTTGTCATCTAAGATGCTAGCCAATTTCTCTTGGGACATGATCCAAGAGATTTTGTGGATAGCCGCTTTCACAGAGACTTAGGGCTGTTTCCAGGCCTTAGCGATGGTGAGTTTTGCACCTAAGAGTATGAAATGTGTCAGTTTGCGTGAGCTCTTCGGCAACCCGGGAAAGTTGTCATTAAGAAGAGCTATGGTTGGGGATTTCGGGATTTGGATCTGAGTCGTTTTCCTTATCAGGGAGAAAATCTTGTTCCAGAAGGGCCTTAGTCTGGGACATTCCCACCACACATGGGCCATTGTGCCCACTAGCTGACACCCCCGAAAGCACCTGGGGTCAGCTGTTGGGTACATTCTGGAGAGCTTGACAGGTGTGAGGTACCACCTTGTCAAGACCTTAACCCCTCCTTCGATTAAGGAGATGTTTTTGATGCCTTTAAAGGCTCTGTCGAAGGAGCATCTCCATTTAGAGATCTCCCATTCAAAGGCTAGATCCCTCTCCCAATCCAGCATGTAGGGGGTTTTTTGTGGGTGCGAGGCTAGTGACTGGTAGATGACGGAGATCCCCCCTCTCTGTTCAAAGGAGCGACCACACCATGATTCGTATGGCGTAAAGGCGTTGTGTGAGGGGATTCCCCTTTTCCAACGTTGACAGAGGAAATGTCTAATTTGGTGGAATCTGAAGTGCTCAGAATGTGGAATTTCCAGTTGCCTTATTCCTTGCTCCAAGGAGATAGGACCCTCATTCATGAAAAAGTGTCCGATTCGATACAGTCCCTTGTCCAGCCACCAACGAAAAGCCTTAATATCCAACCCGGGGGGAAAGTCAGGGTTATTGAATATGTGTGCTAAAGGAAGACATCTAGAGATTAATGCTGAATTTTTTCTTAAATTATCCCATAAATGGAATGATTGAGATAGGGATGGGGAAAGAATTGGGGGTCTCTGCTTGGGGGGGGTCCAGAGGAGATAGTCCAGGGTGTATGTGGGGACAGCCTGTCGCTCTATTTGGATCCAGTCTGGTTTCTCTGTCCTGGAGTAAACCGTGGACAGTTGGGCCAGCCTGGCCGCTTGAAAGTACCAGTGAAGCTGCGGGGCCCCCATGCCACCCTGGTCTCTTGGAAGGAATAGGGTTTTTTGTTGAAATCTATGTCCTCTCCCCCCCCAGATAAATTTGGTGATCTTCTTTTGGAAATTGGAAAGGTGTTCTTTGGTTATATTTATCGGGATGGCTCTGAAGAGATATAGCAGTCTGGGAAGAAGAGTCATCTTCACAGCATGGACTCTGCCCAGCCAGGAAATTTCACCCTTGGACCAAGCTCCCAGATCAGCTGCCAATTTCCGGTACATAGGCGGGAAGTTTAGGGGGTATAGTTGATCTATCCTAGCTGGAAGTTTGATTCCTAAGTAATCTATCCATTGGTCATTCCATTTGAAATCAAAGGAGCTTTTAAGAGCGGCAATCGTACCCGACTGCAGGGAGATGTTTAAGGCAGAAGATTTAGAGTAGTTCACCTTGAGGCCTGAGGTGTTAGAGAAATCTTTCAGTAATTTGCATAAATTAGGGAGTGAGGTGATAGGGGACGTTATGAATAGGAGCATGTCGTCGGCGAAGAGCCCACACTTGTGGACTTGTTCCCCACAGGATACGCCGTGAATGTTAGGGTTTGATCTAATCGCTATTGCCAGTGTTTCAATGGCCATAGCAAAAATGAGAGGGGAGAGAGGGCAGCCCTGTCTCGTCCCTCTCGTTATTTGAAGGGGTTTGGAGTATTGTCCCTGCAGTCGGATTATTGCCGCCGGGTTGAAGTAGAGGGATCTTAGTACCCCTAGGAAGCTAGCCCCGAAACCCCATCTCTCCAGGATGGAGAACAGGTAAGGCCATTCGATCGAGTCGAAGGCCTTATGTAAATCTAGTGACAACAACATACCTGCTTGTTTAGTGCCCCCGTCCCAATTTGATTGGAGAATGGAGACAATGTCCACCACTCTCCTAATTTGATCTGGACCCTGCCTTCCTGGAATGAAGCCTACCTGATCTTTGTGAACGTACTGCTTGATGAAGGAGGCTAGTCGGTTGGCTAAGATTTTGGTGAGTATCTTGAGATCGTTATTGATAAGGGAAATGGGCCTATAGTTCTCTACTTCTTCGTGGTTCTTATTTGGTTTGGGTATTACTGTTATGAAAGCCGTATTCAAGTGGGGGTCCAGTGGGGATCCCGTTCTCTTAGAGTTGAAAAATTTGGCCATGTGTGGGGCCAGTATATCCCCGAACTTTTTGTAATAAGGGACTGACAAGCCGTCCGGCCCGGGGGCCGAGCCTGTCTTGAGGTTTTTGATAACTTCCTTAATTTCGTCTGAGGAGAAGGGCTCCTCCATCAGATCTCTGTGGTCTTTGGAAAGAGATGGCAGTTTGACATTCTCGAGGAAGGAGACGGTCGAACTGTCGCTCTGTGATTGCGTGGCTTTGTATAAGCCTGAGTAGAAGTCATGGAAGGCTGTCATGATTTTGGATGGATTGGCTGTGGGGGGTTGACCCGCTATGCGCACTTTGGGGAAAGTGCGAGATTGGAACTTGGGGGAGAGTTTCGCGGCTAGCATTGTCCCGACTCTGTCTTTGTGGCAGTAGAATTTAGCACCGCACCATCTAATGTGTTTTTCAGCTTTTGCCGTTAAAGCTAGGTTGAGTTCCAATCTAATTGTGTCTAATTTGTCATTGAGGTTTTTAGATGGGGATTTTTTATGTTCGGTTTTTAAAGCTATATATTTTTGTTCCAGCCTGAGAATGTCTATCATCCTCTCCTTTTTAACTTTAGTGGCTAGTCTGATAAGCTCGCCACGGACCGAGGCTTTGTGGGCTGCCCATAGTGTTTCGGGGGAGATATTACCTACATCATTTAACCGAAAATATTCCTTGATCGCGTCTGCTACTAATTTGGCTTGAACTGGATCCCCCAGGAGAGACTCGTTCAGTTTCCAGTAAGAGCCTCCACTACGCGATAGCACATTTTTCAAAGTCAGGAGGACCATTGAGTGGTCCGACCAGACTATGTCTAGGATTTTGGCTTTGGTGGCAAGAGGAATGAGATTAGTCTGGATAAGAATATGATCTATCCTTGCGTAGGTCTGGTGGGGCGCGGAAAAGTGAGTAAAGTCCCTGGAGGTGGGATTCAGCTCCCTCCAAATATCTGCTAACCCCTGGGAGTGGATCAGTTTAGCTATTCTAGTGCTTAGTTTGGTGGGGCGTGTTAGTTTTCCTTTGAGAGGGTTGGTTTTGTCTAGACCCTGGTCAAACGCTACATTTGAGTCCCCTCCCCAAATGACTTTCCCCTCCAGGAGGGGGCCAAGAGTTGCAAAGAGGTTCTGGAAGAAGGATGCTTGACCCTTATTAGGGGCATAGTAAGAGATTATGGAGTATATTACTCCCTCCAGAGTGCCCTTCACGAGGATGTACCTACCCTCTGGGTCCTTAAGGTCAGAGATGTGGTTAAATTTGCTATTTTTAGAGAAAAGAACAGCTACCCCTTTGGTTTTGTTTGGTGCGTTGGCTATGAAGAATGATGGGTAGAAGGCGTGTAAGAACTTGGGACTGTATCGAATCGGAAAGTGTGTCTCCTGAAGGAGCACTACATCCAGTTTGAGGGATTTATAATGGTCTAAGGCGACCCTTCTTTTCCTAGGAGAGTTGAGTCCCTGCACATTTTGAGAGGCGACCCTAAGGTCCAGGCCTCTAGACACTTGATCAGTCATGAGAACAGAGAGAGGAGTGATCACCGGCCCAGCAGCCACTTACCTTGTGATGGGGAGAGCTCCTTGAAAACGAGAAGGTGGACGGGTTCGTGCTATAGTAGCTTGTGGGAGGGATCGGGGGATCTCCAGACGGCCAGCTAGGAGGAAAAGAAAAGGTGAGAGGAAGAGGAGGGAAGAAAGAGGAGAGACAAGTAAATAAAAAAAACAACAACAATAATGACAAAAACTGTAGCGACAAGGGTCTTCTAGAAGGACCCGTGGAGGAAAGCGGTGTGTCAGGCCGCTTACACTCCAATTTAAGTCTTCCCTCGTCCATATTGGTCGAGAGAAGTCTCACTCTTCGGGGGCTCAGTGGTTGCCCTCGAGGTGAGAGGAGGCGCATGGGTACCACCCCGGACCCATACTTCTAAGGAACCGTAAATATATACTATTTGCATAACGTGGTGTAAGATCTACAACTCAATAAGTGCAATTTGTTACTGCTGTTTCAGTACAGAAAAAACTTTTGTGGAAACTGTAAAAGGGATTCAAGCAGAGCAGAGAACCGAAATAAACCTGATAATAAAAAATAAATAAATAAATAAATAAATAAATGACAGCGGGGAGAAGGTAATTCAATGTCTTGGGAGGAGCATGACCATCTACCATAGGTGACCTGCAACCTGGAACCTGGATCTGAAAAGGAAATTGGTTATTGAGGGCTGTTAGGAACTGAGGTCTCATTGGTAAAAGTCTCAGATTGGGATGGGAAGAGAACTCTCTTCCGCCTCGAAAAGGCGAAGGGATCGCAAGAACTGTTCTCCGTAGCATGTATTCTTTATAGGATTTCATCCGTAGACTTAGTCCCGTCTGTAGAAAAAAAAGAATTTTAAGATCGAGGACCTGTGCCTGAGGTCTCGTTGGGGTCTTGGGATTGAAAAGAGGAGCGTTAGCTCATTCAAAGAAGGGGGAACGTCCCCCGCAGGAAAGACCGTGAAAGGCCTGGGTGTGTAAGAAGAGGGTCTTCTTGTTCCGTTAAGGGGGCTTGCCATCTTTGCTCTTCTTAGAGGGGCCCTTGATCCAGAGAGGAGAGACTGGGCTGCCCGGGGGGGGGACGTTTGGATGAGCCTGAGGCAGATGAGGAGAGCTCCATGGGGGCTTCCTGGGAGATCAGCTTGAGGGAGAGGAAAAGTTTTTCACCTTCCGGGAGATTGGAGAAAGTGTGGGTCTTGCCTTGTATGGAGAACTTTACCGCGAAAGGGAATGTCCAGCGGTATTTGATGTCTCGTTCCATCAACACTGACAGGAGGGGTTTGAGGGTGCGTCTTCTTTGGATGGTGGATTGGGCGAGGTCCGCAAAGACCTGAATTTGGTGGCCCTGGTGTTGAAGCTTGGGCTTCAGGCGAGATTGTCTCATTACCTCCTCTTTTACCGCGTAGAAGTGCGGTTTAACTATTATGTCCCTCGGGGTCCCGTCTTTCATCGGGGGACCCAAGGCTCTGTGCGCCCTGTCCAGCTCCAGCCTATGGGGCGGGATGTTGGGGATGAGGTTCGAGATAAAGTCCTGCACCGTGAGGGGGATATCCATGAAGGATTCAGGAAGGCCTCTAATTCGGAAGTTGTACCTCCTGGACCTGTTCTCAAGTTCGTCAATTCTTGATAGGGCCGTTTCTAGCTGTTCTTGGACTGACTGGAGGTGTGCGGCGTTCTGGTTGGTTCTGGTGACTGTATGGTCAATTTTGTCTTCCATCGCCTCCATCCTAGAGCCCAGGTTAGAGAGGTCTGATTTAATAGCATTTGTGATCTGGGATGCAGTGTTGGCTAGGCCCTTTTCTAAGAGGGTAGAAAATTTGGAGAAGAGTTCCTCTTGCATGACAGATATGTCCTGAAATGTGTATCCAGGTGGGAAGCCTGCATAGGAGGAGAGGTGAGGGGGAATGCCTGAGGGAGAAGCGCCATCTTCCCCCTGCTCTCTGCTGTGAGGGGCTCTGGGAGCAGCTTGTGGAGCTTGGTGCTGGTGCTCGGTCTGGAGCGTGTTGTGGCCTCCCTGTGTTGCCTGGGCATAGGTCAGGGTCGGAGGGGTGAGGATGGGACGCTGTTCTGATCCCTTGTAAAGTGAGGCTGTGTGAGGCCTAGCAGTGTCCCCGTCGGCAGCCATCTTGGTGGACCCGTCCGCCGCTACCGCTGCAAATTGCGGGCCCAGATCACGGCGGACTTGTGTGCCGGCCATCTCACCGTGTTCCCCCGCTGTTCCGCAAGCGGGGGGAGTGCTTGAGATTATCCTCCTCCTGCTGGGGCCGGGGATATGCCGCTCGTCGGTCCGGGGTGGTGCGGAGCTCCGGGCTTAGGCGGCCATTACGGAGCTCTCGTGCATGCGCCTCTCGGCTCTGTCATTTGGTGTACAAAACAACTAGGAGAAAGAGATTCCCCCAAAGAAGGCAAATTACCCAAACACAATCTGCAAAAAAAATAAATTTATTGAACTACAAAACACCACACAAAAATACAAAAATTGGGCAAAATAGGGAATGTATCATAGACCAAGTTAAAACAGATAACGTTATCATTAAAAACAAAGGAGCTGCGGCCAATCATACCCCATACACACACCAATCACCACAGCAGATTCCTACTATTTTGGGCAATATCGTGTGAAATAAAGTCCTTAATCAATCCAGATACTGGTAGTATGACGGTATGAGGGTAAGGGTGGATGAGTGACTAATGATTATTACTTGGGAACTGATTCAGCACATCATGAAAATGATGACAGTCCGTGAACTAAACCCATATCACAGGTATAACAGCAAAGGTGACCAGCAGTATTTACTGAAGATTATTATTGTGGACACAGGACATACAGGTGAGGCAGCTATGTTTGGAGAAAGTAGCGGGGGGAGCAATAACAGCTCAGGCTGTACTATGAGTATAAATCGGAGTGATACTTCTCTCACCAGATAGATGGCTCAGCAGCTCTTGAGATCGTAGGCTCTACCCCCAGGTGATAGCTGTAGATGTCAGTCCAAAACCGCTTGCCGTCAGGTAGGAGATGTCCCGCTATGTCCAGCGCCTACAGTCAGATGCTGTAAGCCGGCCGTCAGCTGTTAGTTCCCGGTCAAGCATTCAAACACCATGAGCGCGCGGCTCCGAGGTGATGTGCTGACGTGACGTGCTGACGCGTTTCACCAGCCAATCACCGCTGGTTTCTGTCATTTGGTGTTCTCGTCCCAGGGTTGCGATTTGCCCAGTTCTGGCCCCCCCTCTCATCTATGTCTAGCACACTGCACATGCGGCGACTCTGGACGCCGAGTTGCGTGCCTGTGCCTTCCCACCTAACGTGATGCCAGGGGATGGACGAGCTCCCGCTGAGGCACATATGCCGGAGGTGGGGACTCGCTCTGTCTCCTACACGGTCATTACGTCAATGCATGACGCTGGCAGGGACCCGCCCCCAGCCGTGGGTATTTGTGGCCGGGGCGAGCTGGTGGCTCACTACACACCTTTTCATCCCAGTGAGAGGTTCCATGGACTGTTTATCCACATCTCAGGTAACCAGGGGGTTTCACCTGACCACATTCACTAGCACACATGCACACTCATCCCTCCTGTGTACTGTCTGTGTACTGTATTTATTAATTGCATTTAATTGATTGGAGTTATGAATTTAAACTAATAATCCTACGTTTACATGCTGTTCCCGGGGGGAACCAGGACATGTAGCCTGTTTATAACTAGATACCCTTCATTTTATTATGTACATACACATGTCTCATTTAAAGTCCCAAAACCCTTTCCTTTATCTTTCTAAATGGAGATTCAGAAAGTTAACAGCTTCTCCTGTGCTCTCTCTGTAAAATGCCTGCAAAACTTTGTAATCATTTGTAAATGGTGAACTCTTTGTTTAAGTTTTATTTGTAAGACTTTATATAATCAGTAATATAAAGTTTTATATGTTTGTGTCAAATCTCTTCTTAATTTAAAACAATCAAGTGCACATTCAAAAATACCAACTCTAACTTGGCATACAGAGATAGGCAGAGTGCCGCTAGCCACTCCCTTCCCCATGCATCACTGGTTAAGGGCACTGTCACAGTTGACAGGCTCTTAGCTAATAGTGACTCTGACAGTGGGTGGAGCTGTATGAACATTCTATGGACCCAGTATACCTCTGCATGACATATGTGGGTGCTGTTCTCAAACCCTCAACATCAACACCCTCTCTACCAGAGGATCTGTCACCTACATTAGGTACCATGCTTTTTGTGTGGCTGCTATACACTTACCACCAGATCTTGGTTACACAACTGTTTTCCAACTCTCCAGCTGAGCTAACCTTTTGTAGTGGCCTTCATACCCCGTGTGTGCTTTACAGGCCCTGTTCCTTCAAATCACCATGTACCACCATGCACCCCTTTGAATAACGTCAGACTAGCCTTGAAACAGTGAACAACTTTACTGAAAGCACATCGCAGTTCAAAAGCACACATGAAACAGAGTCCAGCCTAACTAATTAATGCAGACTGCCAAGGCAAGCAAAGTGTATTCAGCAAAAGTCCAGTAATGTAGGTTTCTTGTCCAGGGAGAATCCCTGAAGAGTGACCCAGAAGGGAGCCACGTGCTATCGTAGGAGTACATGGTGCAGCAGACCTGTAAATCCCATGTGGAAGAGAGCAAGAGCTCTGAGCCTTCCCCTGTATTTATGTGGCTTGCAGCAGGAGGCAGGACTCAGAAAGCCAGGGAAAAGAGTCTAGATACAGTTAGTGCCATCCCACCCCTTCAGGGCAATCTGAACTAACTACATAATTGCACAGTACAATAAATACAACAGCAGAAATACATTTAATGATACCGACAAGCATCTGCTTACGCACTCTTTATGAATTTCTCAGACTGACATTTGCACAGATGGGTATGTTAACCACTTGCTGACCACCCGCCGCAGTTATACTGCAGCAGGTTGGCTCTATTGCGCAAATCACTGTAGGTGTACGTCACTTCGTACAAAAGGTACAGTGGGCGCGTGCCCATGGCGCCGGAGCCAAAACTGATATGCGTGGCCAGTGGCTGCGATGTCCGCTGGCCACCCATGATCACTCCACAGAGAGCCAGAACAGGGACCTGTCAATGTAAACAAAGAGACCCCCTATGCTGTCCAGGGGCGGATCCAGGGGGGCAATGGGGTAACTGATATTGATAATTAATATTACGACTCTGAGGCTCCCTCCGCCACCTCACCAGATTTAAGTTTCGTGAGGCATCATCTAAATGCAGCTGCAGGGACTTTATTTCTGCTTCCCTCGACTCTACGCAGCTCCCAGGTGGCCTAAAATATATTCCCTGGGCCCCATCAGTTCATTTAGAGGGGCCCAGGATGCTGTAGGATGCAGAGACATTTTTTTTTTTTATTCCACTCTCACGCGGATTAACACCACCAGGAGCCACATTTTATGATAATGAAATGAAGGTTCCGGCTCTGGCGGAGTGATATCAATCAGCAGCCTTATCACTGCCTAACCAATAGGTGCTGAGTGGAGGACGGGCTCGAGCTGAGGGGGAAATAGCGGCGGCCAGTAGCCATCATCAGCAGGGGCGGTGACACAGCAAGTGTGTGTCACCACCGTGTGAGGACCTGTGACATCCTGTGGCCAGACTGAAAAATACCTGTGTCCTGTAGTGACATATGAATGTGGCAGAGGGAAAACCGAAAAGTCTGAATGAATTCTTCTGAGGCAGTTACTGTATGTCTTCCCTACAAACTGTGTGTTAACACACTGAGAGCGACAGGCCACCACAGCAGGCTGAGGAAAGTGTGAGGAAAGTAGAAAGCATCAAATCTGCAATCAATTCTTTGTGTCCAAAAAGGTAGTTTTTCAGTATCACCCTTCACCTATGCCATGCCCTGGCTGTTGCCCACAATGAGGAATTATACAGCAGCTAAATGTGTTCATCATCATGATAATCACACCGTACAGATGCAATGCGCCAGAACACCTGTATTGTGTGATTATCATGATGATGATGATATAGAATGACAGTGAAATTAATCTTTAGGCCTCATTCACACAGGGAGTGCTGCAGACATGCATCTAACATGCAGGGCTGTTTTTTTACTGGCTTGGGGATGCATAAAGTGTTTCATATATCCCTGTGCGGCATCCCATTTATTTCTACTGAGACACACAGCCACTCTGTCCCAATATGTCATGCGTGCAGGTGTGGGTCCTAGAATGCATGCAGGGTGCGTTCAGGAACCCGCACCAGCATGTCATATTGGGACATGGCGTGTCAGTGTACAAATAAATAAAAATGAATAAAAGTGCGGCATGTGTCAGAATACATATAAATCGGATGCTGGCACTGTTTTAAACAAGGTTAGGACTGTATGATACGTTAAAGACAGTTCTGTAGGCAACACCTTATTTTCTGGCAGTGCCCCTCCCGAGACTAGACTCTCGATCCGCCCCTGATACTGTCAGGGAGAACAGAGTGATTGTCTGTTCCTAGTGATTAGGAACAGTGATCTCTTTGTACTCCCATTCAGTCAGTCCGCTCCCCCCACAGTCAGAAACACTTCCCAGGGAACACATTTAACCCCCTGATCGCCCCCTAGTGTTAACCCCTTCTCTTCCAGTAGCATTTATACAGTAAGTGCATTTTTATAGTAAAACAAATAAATAAATATAAATAATTTAAATAAATAAATAAAATGCCATAAATCTATTCCCTATTTTGTAGACGCTATAACTTTTGTGCAAACCAATCAATATACACTTATATACACAATATACACTTATTGCGATTTTTTTTTACCAAAAATATGTAGAAGAATACATATTGGCCTAAACCAATAAAGAAATTATTTTTTTAACATCTTTTTGAGGGATATTTATTATAGCAAAAAGTAAAAAGTATTGGTCTTTTTTCAAAAATTGTCGGCCTTTTTTTGTTTATAGCACAAAAAATTAAAACCGCAGAGGTGATTAAATAGCACCAAAAGAAAGCTCTATTTGTAAGAAAAAAAAAAAGGACTTACATTTTGTTTGGGTACAATTTTGCACGACTGCACAATTGTCAGTTAAAGTGACGCAGTGCCGTATCGCAAAAAATGGCCTGGTCGTTAAGCGGGTAAATCCTTCCTGTCCTGAAGTGGTTAAAAGCTGACCAACCCATTTTGAAATTTGGAGAGGACATGGTGAAATAAACTGCAGTTTCATCATAAAAGAAAAATGAATAAAGAAAAATGAAAGAATTTGCAACAATGTTTGCTAAAAATTCTTTCAAAGTATATACAGTTGATCACCTAGAGGAGCATATGTTTTTTTCAACAAAACTGGAATTATAATTTAAAACACTTTTAAAACAACATTTCTAGCTTATTAGTATTAATCTGTAAGTTGTCTGAACCAGTTTTGGAGTTTTCTCTATTTCTTTTTAAATTATTGAAGGAAGACCACAGGATAAAAAATAGAGGTCTCTGAATTGCCAATATTGATGAAAAAAGGTCAATATCTCTTTAGCAAATTGTTGTACAATAGCCCTTAAAGAAGAACTAGAGGTACTTAAATTAGTTGAAGGAAGAGGGGAGGGGGAAAAATAGTAATGCATGATAAGTGTTTGCCTCCCTTCCTTCTACCAATTTATAATTCCTCTAGTTTTTTAAATACTATCGTCCTTTTGAAGCCTCATGCCTTTCTATTTCATTATAGTCATGTGCCCCCATGTTTTAATATTTTTCCACCCTTACAGAAAAAAACTAAGGATATATAGGACATTTCCTTGGGAAAGTTGCAGACACCACATACAGTTTACAGCTCGCCCACCACTTGGGCACAAATCCAATCCTAAATCCAGAACATGTAAAGTATTGGCTGCTACCAGTCTCATCCAGGCTTAAAGTGGAACTCCAGGAAAAAAACTTGTTTGATCTTTGATTGGTCCAGGTAACCTCTAATGTTTTTATACTACATCTGGATGGCTGCTAAAAGCTTAGTTTTAGTCCTCTCAGCTACTACTGTTAGCTTCAGCCCCCGTTCACATTGGGTTGATTTGTCATGCGATTTGACAGTTCCAAATCGCACGTCAATCGCATATCAAGTCACTTCCCATTGTTGGCAATGGAACTGTTCAAATAGCTGCTACTCATTGGAAGTGCAAATCACACTGGTGTGCGGCTTAGAAATCACACTGAAGTAAAACAATTTCAAAGCCGCATCAGTGTGAATGGGGGCTTAAAGATGAACTCCATTTTTTATATCCTTTACATAGTTCATTTGGGCCAGCTTGGCCCAAACAAACTATGTCCCTCACTAACATGTGAGGCCGCTGGATGTGTGGTATAAACTGTATGTAGCTGAGGCTACATACATCATATTGCACTGTGTTCAGGGTTCGAGCTGAGACTTCCTGTCTCATGCCCAGAACACAGTAGAGTCTTTCATAGTGGCGCTCAGCCATTCAAAGAAAGCAATGTATTCTAGCAATGAATACAAAGCTTCCCCTGATTGGCAATTGGAGTCAGAGAGGTGGGCTGATGATGTCACAACCTCTGACTCAGCCAATCAGAGGAAGCTTTATATTTTTCTCTAGAATACATTGCTTTCTTTGAATGGCTGAGTGCCGCTGTGATAGACTTTACTGTGTTCTAGGTATGAAACAGGAAGTCTCAGCTCGAACCCTGAACACAGTGCGGTATGCTGTATATAGAATCAGCTACATGTAGTTTATACCGCACATGTTAGTGAGGGATATAGTTTGTTTGGGCCAAGCTGTAAAGTATATCAAAAGATGGAGTTCAGCTTTAATCTTCTGGCGCTGCTGGTATTAGGCAGGCCATAGTCAGTGCACATTTCCTTCCTTCATATGTTCTTCTAGCATATGTTTTTTTTACCCTTAAGGCTGGTATCATCGTTTGCCTTTTTTTGCAGTATGTAAAATAATAAATGTGCAAATAAAATGAGCTTTGAACCACAGAACTTCTGGAAATTGCTGTCACGCTGTCAAGCTGTCACCAAAGATGCTTCCTTAGTCCAAAATTAGAATTATTATTTTGTGGAAAGTTGTTTAAACCCAGTATAAGCATCAAAGGCCAACTTAACCTTTAGTGTAGTTGACCTTTAATAAAGGCACTAGTCCCTGATCGCAAGCAGCCTGGACTTGAATTTAACTCACTCCAGAAATCTTACCACTGATAAACCTGGTCAGCATCTCTTTATTTTGTGTAAACATTCAGTTCTATGCAAACTTATTCTAATGGCTGCTTCAGCATACATCCACAGCATACACAAGCAAAATAAATATTTAAACAAATAGAAGAGACACTTAAAAAATCTTGAATTATTCCTGAAATTCTTACACTTGTTGGTACTATTATCTAAATGCTCCTGTCTCTGTACTATTATTTAAATCTTATCTCCCAGTGAGGCCGGATTCACATATGTGCGGCCGCGGTACACAGCATGGGGTTTGGTGCGTTAATGTTCACCAGTTCAGGTGCGAATCAGGTCTGAATTTTTGCCTGAATTCGCACCTGAACTGGACCCAAGCACGCACAGGACCCTTTTGGAATGCGGACTGGGGTGGCCCTGGACCTGTGTGAACCGCCTCCATTGAGAGCATGCCATGCGAATTTGATGCAGGGAAACCCGCATATAGGTGAACCTGGCCTAAAGGGACTTATCTGTCATGGTTGCTGGAAACAATATCTTTGTTCTTGCTTGATTTTTAGCTTGTTGACCCACTCACTGAGAGAATTACTTTTGCAAAAAGTGTGGTTTAGTGGCTTTGGACATGCTTCAGGTCTCTTATGTCTCTCTTGCATAAGTATTGGAATCCTCAAGCTCCTTTTCTAAGCAGCCATATTACAGTACATAGTAGATGTACGCACTTTCATTTTATTTGCATTTTAATTGATGCTTTTGGTTGAATATAAATTTAGGCAGACAAAGAGTTAAAATAAAAATAATGTGAAACTGGCAAAAATAAATTTGACTATACATTTATTCAGCAATAGGGATGAGCTTCGTGTTCGAGTCGAACCCATGTTCGACTCGAACATCGGCTGTTCGATCGTTCGTCAAATTGCGAACGATATGGGCCGTTCGCGCCAAATTCGTGTGGCGCGTCACGGCCCATAACTCACTGCGGCATCGCAGTGCATTGCTTGCTGATGATTGGCCAAGCATGCACTATGACCCGCATGCTTGGCCAATCACAGCGCCGCCTGAACAGAGAGCCGTAATTGGCCAAAGCCAAGGAGGCTTTGGCCAATTATGGCTCAGGGGATTTAGTACACGCCCCACACTATATAAGGCCGTCTGCACGGCGGCCCTGTGTAGTGTGTGTTCCAGCGTTCATAGATAGAGAGAGAGAGAGAGAGACAGACAGTGTCATTTGATTTGAGCTAGATAGATTAGGCAGAACAGTCAGTCAGTTAGCTGCACTTACAGTGTATTGTGTATATATATGCATCCCAGGTGTTGCATATATATATATACACTGTATTCAGTTTAGCTAGATCCATTCCTGTTATCTTCTAGACTATTTACATTTAGTGCAGTGCGTCCTGCTCACAGTGTTCAGCTAGATCCGTTCCTGTTATCTTCTAGACTATTTACATTTAGTGCAGTGCGTCCTGCTCACAGTGTTCAGCTAGATCCGTTCCTGTTATCTTCTAGACTATTTACATTTAGTGCAGTGCGTCCTGCTCACAGTGTTCAGCTAGATCCGTTCCTGTTATCTTCTAGACTATTTACATTTAGTGCAGTGCGTCCTGCTCACAGTGTTCAGCTAGATCCGTTCCTGTTATCTTCTAGACTATTTACATTTAGTGCAGTGCGTCCTGCTCACAGTGTTCAGCTAGATCCGTTCCTGTTATCTTCTAGACTATTTACATTTAGTGCAGTGCGTCCTGCTCACAGTGTTCAGCTAGATCCGTTCCTGTTATCTTCTAGACTATTTACATTTAGTGCAGTGCGTCCTGCTCACAGTGTTCAGCTAGATCCGTTCCTGTTATCTTCTAGACTATTTACATTTAGTGCAGTGCGTCCTGCTCACAGTGTTCAGCTAGATCCGTTCCTGTTATCTTCTAGACTATTTACATTTAGTGCAGTGCGTCCTGCTCACAGTGTTCAGCTAGATCCGTTCCTGTTATCTTCCTACTGACAGGCAGGCTTGTCTGGTTACAGTATATAAAGCTACCTGAAGAAAATTACTGGTGTTCTTTTGATCCTATTAGTACCACGGTCAGGCAGCTAGACTATTTACATTTAGTACAGTGCGTCCTGCTCACAGTGTTCAGCTAGATCCGTTCCTGTTATCTTCCTACTGACAGGCAGGCTTGTCTGGTTACAGTATATAAAGCTACCTGAAGAAAATTACTGGTGTTCTTTTGATCCTATTAGTACCACGGTCAGGCAGCTAGACTATTTACATTTAGTACAGTGCGTCCTGCTCACAGTGTTCAGCTAGATCCGTTCCTGTTATCTTCCTACTGACAGGCAGGCTTGTCTGGTTACAGTATATAAAGCTACCTGAAGAAAATTACTGGTGTTCTTTTGATCCTATTAGTACCACGGTCAGGCAGCTAGACTATTTACATTTAGTACAGTGCGTCCTGCTCACAGTGTTCAGCTAGATCTGTTCCTGTTATCTTCCTACTGACAGGCAGGCTTGTCTGGTTACAGTATATAAAGCTACCTGAAGAAAATTACTGGTGTTCTTTTGATCCTATTAGTACCACGGTCAGGCAGCTAGACTATTTACATTTAGTACAGTGCGTCCTGCTCACAGTGTTCAGCTAGATCCGTTCCTGTTATCTTCCTACTGACAGGCAGGCTTGTCTGGTTACAGTATATAAAGCTACCTGAAGAAAATTACTGGTGTTCTTTTGATCCTATTAGTACCACGGTCAGGCAGCTAGACTATTTACAGTTAGTGCAGTGCGTCCTGCTCACAGTGTTCAGCTAAACCTACAAGTTAGTGGGGTGCGTCCACCTCACAGTGTTCAGCTAAAGCTACCTGTAGAAGGTTGGTGGTGTTCTCATACTACAGGCAAGCAGTTGATTTTGCTAGCTGCAGTATCAGTACATATATATATATATATATATATCTATATATATATATATATATATATATATATATATAGATATATATATATAGATATATATAGATATATATATATCCCAGCTTAGTGCAGCTACAGGCCATTAGTATGTCTGGAAGGCCAAGAAGGAGAGGCAGACAGTCACAAGCCAATAAGAGAGGGCAAGCAGGCTCTGTGTCTAGTGCTGGTCGTGGAGACGGTGCATCCTCATCAGCACGTGGCCATGGGACACGCTTGGCCTTTTTTTCGGCAGCTGGACGTGTTGGGCCGCAACATGCAGAAGACTTGGTCGAGTGGATGACCAAGCCATCCTCATCCTCCTCATCCTCTCTCACCCATGCCCAGGGTGCTTTGTCTGGCAAAGCAGCGGCCTCTTCCCTCAGCTCAATGTCATCAGTGACTCCTTCCCTAGCTCCACCATGTCCTCCTGAGGAGTCCCTCCAACTGTTTGACCACAGTGTTGGGTACATGCTCCAGGAGGATGCCCAGCGTTTGGAAGGCTCTGATGATGATACTGAGCTCGATGAAGGCAGTAACATGAGCACGGACAGAGGGGGTGCCCAAGAAGGACAGCAATCTGGCAGTCATGCTCCCCCTGCTGCAGCATACTGCCAGGTTTGCTCCAGTGATGAGGAGGGAGGGGATGATGAGGTCACTGACTCAACGTGGGTGCCTGATAGGAGAGAGGAGGAGGAGGAGGAGGAGGAGGAGGCGGCACATCACCAACGAGGCAGGATGCCCTCCAGGGGCCAGCCTAAGGGCAGCACATTGACTGCATCACACCCCAAAGCTCCACATGTGCAGGGCGCTGCAGTCTCTGCGCGTTATTCAAAAAGTTCTTTGGTGTGGGCCTTTTTTGAGACGAGTGCATCAGATCGCACCGCTGCTATTTGCAACATATGTCTCAAGCGTATCTCGCGTGGCCAAAACATCTCCCGCTTGGGTACCACATGCTTGACCAGACATATGTTGACCTGCCATGCAGTTCGTTGGCAAGCGTATCTAAAAGACCCACACCAAAGAACAAAGAGGACCTCCCTTGCTCCTCATCAGCTGAGATTTCCAACCCCACTAGACCTTCAGTCCTCTCTGAGACCTGCAGTGAGAGGAATGAAGGTGTAGAATTAGGTGTGTCACAGCCAAGTACTTGTGGGCAATCTGCTTTTGGTACACCGATGTCAGATTGTACCAGGCAAATTTCCCTGCCCCAGCTGCTGCACCGCCGAAAGAAGTTTGCTCCCAGCCATCCACATGCCCAGCGGTTGAATGCTAGCTTGGCAAAATTGCTAGCACTTCAACTGCTGCCTTTTCAGTTGGTAGACTCTGCCCCCTTCCGTGAGTTTGTGGAATGTGCGGTTCCTCAGTGGCAGGTACCCAAACGCCACTTTTTCTCACGGAAGGCGATTCCGGCTCTCTACCGGCATGTGGAAGGCAATGTCCATGCCTCGCTGGACAGGGCGGTCAGCGGTAAGGTGCATATTACCGCTGACTCATGGTCCAGCAGGCATGGACAGGGACGTTACCTAAGTTTCACGGCGCATTGGGTGACTCTGCTGGCAGCTGGGAAGGATGCAGGACAAGGTGCAGTAGTGTTGGAGGTTGTTCCGCCACCACGCCTCCAAAATGCTGATTGTGACACACCTCTCTCCTCCACCCCCTCCTCTTCTTCTTCCTCCATGGCCTCTTCCTCCGAACCAGCGGTGCTCCATAGGCGTTCAAGGGGCTACGCAAGTACGCAGGCCAAAAGATGCCATGCGGTGCTTGAGCTGGTGTGCTTGGGGGACAGGAGCCACACTGGGGCAGAGGTTCTGTCAGCTCTGCAGGGGCAGGTTCAGAGGTGGTTGACGCCACGCCAACTTAAGGCAGGAATGGTGGTTTGCGACAATGGCACCAACCTCCTCTCTGCCCTCCGACAGGGACAAATGACCCATGTGCCCTGTTTGGCTCACGTCCTTAACTTGGTGGTGCAGCGGTTCTTGGGCAGGTACCCGGGCTTACAGGATGTCCTGAGGCAGGCCAGGAAAGTCTGTGTGCATTTCCGCCGGTCATATAAGGCCAGTGCTCGGCTGACGGACCTCCAAAAGGAGTTTAACCTGCCCAAGAACCGCCTAATCTGTGACATGCCCACCAGGTGGAACTCAACGTTGGCCATGCTGCAGCGGCTGCACACGCAGCAGAGGGCCATCAATGAGTACCTGTGCGACTATGGCACCAGGACAGGGTCAGGGGAGCTTGGTTTTTTTTCCCCACGCCAGTGGGCCATGATCAGGGATGCATGCACTGTCCTGTCACCATTCGAGGAGGCCACGAGGATGGTGAGCAGTGAGAGTGCATGCATCAGTGACACTGTCCCCCTTGTCCACCTGTTGGAGCACACGCTGCGTGGAATAATGGACAGGGCACTTGAGGCAGAACAGAGGCAGGAAGAGGAGGACTTCCTTAGCTCTCAAGGCCCCCTTTATCCAGACAGTGTTCCTGCATGCCCGCCGATCACACAGGAAGAGGACGAGGAGGAGGAGGAGGAGGAGGAAGATTGTGTCAGTATGGAGGTGGAGCCTGGCACTCAGCATCAGCAGCAGTCTTTAAGGGATCAGTCCCAAGGAACACATGGACTTGTACGTGGCTGGGAGGAGGTGGCTGCGGACGTTGTCGTCCTTAGTGACCCAGAGGACTCCGGACCGAATGCCTCAGCAAACCTACGCTGCATGGCCTCCCTGATCCTGCAAAGCCTGCGTAAGGATCCTCGTATTCGTGGTATCAAGGAGAAGGACCAATACTGGCTGGCAACCCTCCTTGATCCACGTTACAAGGGTAAGGTTGCGGACCTTATCTTGCCATCGCAGAGGGAGCAGAGGATGAAACATCTTCGGGAGGCCTTGCAGAAAGGTCTGTGCAACGCGTTCCCAGAGACTGGGAGGTTACAAACTCCTGTTTCTGGACAACGTGTTGCTGAGGCTTCGGTCAGTCAAAGAAGGAGCGGTGGAGAAGGTGGCCGTCTGACCGATGCGTTCAGACAATTTTTTGGTCCGCAGCCCCAAGGTATGATCGGTTCCAGCAACCATCGCCAGCGTCTGTTTTACATGGTGCTGGAATACCTAGGGGCAAGATCAGACTTGGACACCTTTCCCACCGAAAATCCTCTGGGTTACTGGGTCTTGAGGATGGATCACTGGCCAGAGCTTGCACAGTATGCAATTGAGCTACTGGCCTGTCCTGCATCCAGCGTTCTTTCGGAACGCACATTCAGTGCTGCTGGAGGCGTGGTAACCGATCACAGGGTGCGTCTGTCCACCGACTCGGTCGATCGGCTGACCTTCATAAAAATGAATCAGTCTTGGATCACCACCAGCTACCAAGCACCTGATGCTGATGTAACCGAATAATTTTTTTTGAAATCTCAGCTCCCTTCAAAGACTGCCTATGCTGATGCTGAGTGACTATCCCTGAGTAATTATCCTCTTCCTCCTCAATCATCACGCTGATAGCTTGTAAGAACATTTTTGGTTCTGGGCGCCACCACCAGTGCCTAAGGCACAATTTTTCAGCCCCTGTTTAACAGGGGCGTGTAATTACAATTTTTGATGTAATACTTTGCAGCAGGGCTCGTTCCTGTATTCCAACTAGAGTGTCTGTGAGGGGTTGCAGTGTTGTGGCACCAGCACCAGTGCCTAAGGCCCAATTTTTCTGCCCCTGTCTAATAGGGGCGTGTAATTACAATTTTTGATGCAATACTTTGCAGCAGGGCTCGTTCCTGCATTCCAACTAGAGTGTCTGTGAGGGGTTGCAGTGTTGTGGCACCAGCACCAGTGCCTAAGGCCCAATTTTTCTGTCCCTGTCTAACAGGGGCGTGTAATTACAATTTTTGATGCAATACTTTGCAGCAGGGCTCGTTCCTGCGTTCCAACTAGAGTGTCTGTGAGGGGTTGCAGTGTTGTGGCACCAGCACCAGTGCCTAAGGCCCAATTTTTCTGCCCCTGTCTAACAGGGGCGTGTAATTACAATTTTTGATGCAATACTTTGCAGCAGGGCTCGTTCCTGCGTTCCAACTAGAGTGTCTGTGAGGGGTTGCAGTGTTGTGGCACCAGCACCAGTGCCTAAGGCCTAATTTTTCAGCTCCTGTTCAACAGGGGCATGTAATTACAATTCTTGATCTAATATTTCACAGCAGGGCCCTGTGAGGGCTTACAGTGTTGTGGCCACAGCAACACCTAAGGCCCAAATTTCTGCTGAGTATATAGGGCAGGACCCTACTTTCAAACATCTAACTTACAAACGACTCCTACTTGCAAACGGAAGGAGACAACAGGAAGTGAGATGAAATCTACCCCTAGGAAGGGAAATTCTCTCCTGTAAGAGTTAATATGGGAAAACAATTTCTCCTTTCCACTGATGCTTTCCAATCCTTGTTCCACAAAAAAATCCAAATTTTCAAAAAACATTTTTCATTGGGACAAAAAAGTGAGGTGAAATCTTCTGAAGAGGAGGAAAGACAGCAAAACAAATGTCACAGGGGTGATAACCCTTCCCTATGTTTTCCAAAAAGCTTAAAAAAGATTTTTTTGGCTGGAGCTAAACACGTTAAAAATGTTCAAAATTACAAAGAGATTCTACATAACAACAAACCTACAGTCCCTGTCTTGTTTGCACCGCCTGTATACTGCTGTTCAGAGTATATAGGGCCTTTCCTTATTTTAATTTGGGTGCGGGGTTCCCCTTAATATCCATACAAGACCCAAAGGGCCTGGTAATGGACTGGGGGGTACCCATGCCGTTTGTCTCACTGATTTTCATCCATATTGCCATGACCCGACATGGCATTAAACCCGCAAGCAGTTTTAAATGAGATTTTTTCCTTTAAAAATGTCATTTGGTGCAGGGACTGTTCTAAACACGGGAAACACGCGTCACTTTACAGGCATACTATAGACACCCCCCAGGTACGATATTTAAAGGAATATTTCACTTTTTTTTTTTTTTACTTTAAGCATCATTAAAATCACTGCTCCCGAAAAAAACGGCCGTTTTTAAAAGTTTTTTTTGCATTGATACATGTCCCCTGGGGTAGGACCCGGGTCCCCAAACCCTTTTTAGGACAATACCATGCAAATTAGCCTTTAAAATGAGCACTTTTGATTTCGAACGTTCGAGTCCCATAGACGTCAATGGGGTTCTAACGTTCGTGCGAACTTTCGGTCCGTTCGCGGGTTCTGGTGCGAACCGAACCGGGGGGTGTTCGGCTCATCCCTAGCCGTGAGTTTTAAATTACTTTCTTTCCTTTGAAATGTCATTTTGCTGTCAGACTGTTCTAAAAACGGGAAATATGCACCCCTTTACAGGCATACTATAGACACCCCCCAGGTACAAAATTTAAAGGGATATTACACTTTTATTGTTTCACTTTAAGCATTATTAAAATCACTGCTCCCGAAAAAACTGCCGTTTTTAAAACTTTTTTTGCATTGATCCATGTCCCCTGGGGCAGGACTCAGGTCCCCAAACACTTTTTATGACAATAACTTGCATATAAGCCTTTAAAATTAGCACTTTTGATTATTCATGTTCGTGTCCCATAGACTTTAATGGTGTTCGCATGTTCGAACAAATTTTTTGCCTGTTCGCAAGTTCTGGTGCGAACCGAACAGGGGGGTGTTCGGCTCATCCCTATTAGGGAATGATGAAAGAAATACAAAACATTAGCAAGCATTAAATACATAGAATGTGGTGTTAAAGGAGAAAACTTACCTTAATATAGTCCTTCTGCAGGACCTTAATAATAGCAGAACGGGTCTCTGGGATAATGATCCCCAGAGCCTGGGGGGAGATGCCTGTTGAGAACGTGAAGTCCTGCAGGCTTCTCCCAGTCACCAAGTACCGCAACGTGGCGACTAGTCTCTGCTCCGGAGTGATAGCTTGCCGCATGCAGGTATCCTGCCTGCTAATATAAGGGGTCAGCAAAGCCAACGGACGGTGGAAAATGGGGTCCCTCATCCTGAGAAAGTTCCTGAAATCATCAGGATTATTCTCATGGATCTCATGAAACAAATGCATATGAGAGAATTGGTCATGCTGGAGTAACCAATTCTTGGTCCATGAACTCCTCCCCACCCTGTTCATGGACTGGGCTTGGGTCAAAGAATGCACCCCAACACCAAGCCTCCACACAGCATGAACTCTACGAAGAGTACGTACACGCAACATGGCTTCAAAACGGTCGGCTGGTCAGAACGCAACAGAATGCACTGAAGAACAGCAAGGCCTGTGAAGAGCGAGCTGAAAATCAGAAACGAGCGGACAAGAACACACTGAAGAAACAGATACAAACTATCTACACGCTCCGAAAACCAGATTCAAACCCACAAGCACAAACTGCAGAGCAGTAATGGACTGAAAAGCACGAAAGCTGAAAAGCGTGAATCGTCTCTCACCAAACTTCTACTAACAGGAGATAAACACGAGATTAGCAAAAGGAGCCCAGAGGGTGGCGCGCTGGCTATTGCACTTCCTTTTTCTAGTCCCGTCTTATGTGCTGTACGTCATCTCATTCTGGACGGTCGGACTTTGGTCGGACTTTGGTCGGACTTTGGTTTGATCATGTGTAGGCAAGACCGCTTGAATGGAATTCCGTTGGAGAAACCTTCGGAGTTTATTCCGACGGCAAAACCGATCGTGTGTACAGGGCATTAGACTAGTGTGTTCTGATCCATCACATATAATTCAGATTAAAAAAAATTGAACTAAAGGCTTTAATGTAACAAAATAGGTAAAAAGCCGGGGGGGGGGGGTGAATACTTTTGCAAGGCACTGTATACAAGCTGGAGAAGAACATGTTGTTTGTAAATTACATAAATCATTGTGTGGATTCAAAAGGGGTTAATTTTGAAACAAAAAATATAAAGCAGCCATTAAATGATTGTTTTTTTTTCTTTTCATTCAAACAAAATGACTCAATTTCCCCATTCACACATTTGAGGTGGATGGGGGGATCCTCGCCACTGTGCCTTTGTATTCTAATCGTGAGGATACTACCCCACCGTCAGCGCTGCCGGCTGATGCTGATTAAGCGGAAAAACCCAAAACAGTGGTTGGACAGAATTGTATCCGTATCGACTTCCGTACAAACACCCTGCTCATACATGGATTGAAATTTGGCCAGTCCCTGCTAAATCAGCTGGATTTTAGTCCATGTATGGTCAGATTAAGAGATGTATCCTACTACCCAGATATTCAAATACAGTGTGAGAAAAATGAAAGCTTCCTGCTAAGTCAAAGTTCTAAAACTGATATGATTCCTAAATTGTTTGGCATGACAAAATACAAAGATGCAAGCACACCAACGGAAACCTAAAGTTGGAAAGAGAAGAAGATCAATAGACAGCACAGACAAGCAGCTGGGGGCACTTTTATACACTGCAACCAGTAGACATTCAGATATAGGAGCTACTATGTGACTTCTCTGCAGATAGGTGTGTATACCATGTCGAAGGAAATGGAGTACTATTAAAAAAAGTTGTGCAGTAATAAAAACATACTCAAGACATGAGCCTGAAATTATCTGAAAATGGTAGCACATGAACACATAGGATATGTGGACTTAGATTAGGTAGGTGATTCCACTGCTCTTGTCGTTGCTCTCCAGTGGTTACTTGTTCCAATTTGATAATAGCCCAATATACTGTAAATGAATTTCGCGCAATATTAGTAAGGGTGATGGGTGTGGTGGGGACAAAAATAACTATTAAGGTGTCTATATAAATAAGTGGGATCATCAATCTCTATGTTGGACCATATACTTATTACCACTAATTGACATTCGAGTGAAAGTGCTGTATTAAAGTGAAAACGTGCCAATGTCTAAATGCCAAAAAAAGGGGGGCAATTATAATGCCAGCAAGGTTAAAATACCATAAATAAATTAACGTGAATGGATACTGGTGAATAAAAATCCTTGTGTAAAGTCCTTATAGAATTGAATAAATTAATATAAAGTGCAACCCATCAAGAAGGTGAATAGTTAACAGCAAATTGATATCAACAGTAAACTAAATGCAGTGCAATCACAATTCATCTAACTGTGCCTTTAAAAATAAATATTAAAGTAGCAGCATTGCAGGATTCAAAATGCACAATTCATAAATTCTAGGATAGATGGCGCTGTTGAAGAGATAAAAAAGTCCTTCTATTCAGATCTGTGTATGTTCTGTGTAGTGGGTAAATGGTTCCTACAGTGGTGTCCTCTAATACAGTCTCTCTGGACTCTCACCTTAGGTTAGTACAAATCGAGCTGTGGTATTAAAATCCATGCAGTGTGGAAGCGCTGTCTGAATACTTCTCCCTCTTAGTACTTGACTTTCTGAATCTTCTCCTGTGCTCCCTCGGCTCCCTCCGCTCTTAGGTTTGTACAAATCGAGCTGTGGTATTAAAATCCATGCAGTGTGGAAGCGCTGTCTGAATACTTCTCCCTCTTAGTACTTGACTTTCTGAATCTTCTCCTGTGCTCCCTCGGCTCCCTCCGCTCTGATGCAGCTCAGACAGAATAAAGACAGGGGAGGGGGAGAGAGAGAGAAGGCAGGCTCCACTAGTGTGTTATTGTTTTAAAAACCAAGGGGGGATATTTATTTGATTATGCTCTTACATTAGATAACTTAAAAACAGGCAGAGTAAAAACAGATGAGAAGTCTGGCGTTCTGGGGACAGATGAAGACACGTGACGTGTCGTAACGCGTAGGGATTGGCTGGAGCGGCACACAGCTGTCAACACAAGTGAGAGGGCGCTGAGAACGCCAGACTTCTCATCTGTTTTTACTCTGCCTGTTTTTAAGTTATCTAATGTAAGAGCATAATCAAATAAATATCCCCCCTTGGTTTTTAAAACAATAACACACTAGTGGAGCCTGCCTTCTCTCTCTCTCCCCCTCCCCTGTCTTTATTCTGTCTGAGCTGCATCAGAGCGGAGGGAGCCGAGGGAGCACAGGAGAAGATTCAGAAAGTCAAGTACTAAGAGGGAGAAGTATTCAGACAGCGCTTCCACACTGCATGGATTTTAATACCACAGCTCGATTTGTACTAACCTAAGAGTGGAGGGAGCCGAGGGAGCACAGGAGAAGATTCAGAAAGTCAAGTACTAAGAGGGAGAAGTATTCAGACAGCGCTTCCACACTGCATGGATTTTAATACCACAGCTCGATTTGTACTAACCTAAGGTGAGAGTCCAGAGAGACTATATTAGAGGACACCACTGTAGGAACCATTTACCCACTACACAGAACATACACAGATCTGAATAGAAGGACTTTTTTATCTCTTCAACAGCGCCATCTATCCTAGAATTTATGAATTGTGCATTTTGAATCCTGCAATGCTGCTACTTTAATATTTATTTTTAAAGGCACAGTTAGATGAATTGTGATTGCACTGCATTTAGTTTACTGTTGATATCAATTTGCTGTTAACTATTCACCTTCTTGATGGGTTGCACTTTATATTAATTTATTCAATTCTATAAGGACTTTACACAAGGATTTTTATTCACCAGTATCCATTCACGTTAATTTATTTATGGTATTTTAACCTTGCTGGCATTATAATTGCCCCCCTTTTTTTGGCATTTAGACATTGGCACGTTTTCACTTTAATACAGCACTTTCACTCGAATGTCAATTAGTGGTAATAAGTATATGGTCCAACATAGAGATTGATGATCCCACTTATTTATATAGACACCTTAATAGTTATTTTTGTCCCCACCACACCCATCACCCTTACTAATATTGCGCGAAATTCATTTAATTATTTATCCATTAAGTGGTTGTGTGAGCACTTTTAATTTTGCTGCAATATTCACATATAGTATTTTACACTATTTAGATAAAATCGTATTTCTGTTTCACATCTACCAGCGCGAAGGAAATTCTTTATAATTTATAGCCCAATATACTGGCTTGGAAAAAGCAAACCAAAAAGCATATTTTACAGAAGCTGAATGCATCTTGGCTGCTTATGCTTGTCAAGAAGTAATTTGATTGCAGCAGCTACTTGAAGATATTGGCGACTAGGGATGAGCCGAACACCCCCCCCGGTTCGGTTCGCACCAGAATCTGCGAACGGACCGAAAATTTGCACAAACTTTAGAACCCCATTGACGTTTATGGGACTCGAATGTTTGAAATCAAAAGTGCTAATTTTAAAGGCTAATTTGCATGGTATTGTCCTAAAAAGGGTTTGGGGACCCGGGTCCTGCCCCAGGGGACATGTATCAATGCAAAAAAAACTTTTAAAAACGGCCATTTTTTCGGGAGCAGTGATTTTAATGATGCTTAACCACTTCAGCCCCGGAAGGATTTACCCCCTTCCTGACCAGAGCACTTTTTACAATTTGGCACTGCGTCGCTTTAACTAATAATTGCGCGGTCATGCAATGCTGTACCCAAACGAAATTTGCGTCCTTTTCTTCCCACAAATAGAGCTTTCTTTTGATGGTATTTGATCACCTCTGCGGTTTTTATTTTTTGTGCTATAAATGGAAAAAGACCAAAAATTTAGAAAAAAAACTATATTTTCTACTTTTTGTTATAAAAAAATCCAAAAAACTCAATTTTAGTCAAACATTTTTGCCAAAATGTATTCGGCCACATGTCTTTGGTAAAAAAAATGTCAATAAACGTATATTAATTGGTTTGCGTAAAAGTTATAGCGTCTACAAACTAGGGTACATTTTCTGGAATTTACACAGCTTTTAGTTTATGACTGCCTATGTCATTTCTTGAGGTGCTGAAATGGCAGGGCAGTACAAACCCCCCCCCCAAATGACCCCATTTTGGAAAGTAGACACCCCAAGGAAATTGCTGAGGGGCATGTTGAGCCCATTGAATATTATTTTTTTTGTCCCAAGTGATTGAATAATGACAAAAAAAAAAACATTTACAAAAAGTTGTCACTAAATGATATATTGCTTAAACAGGCCATGGGAATATGTGGAATTGCACCCCAAAATACATTCAGCTGCTTCTCCTGAGTACGGGGATACCACATGTGTGGGACTTTTTGGGAGCCTAGCCGCGTACGGGGCCCCGAAAACCAATCGCCGCCTTCAGGATTTCTAAGGGCGTAAATTTTTGATTTCACTCCTCACTACCTATCACAGTTTTGAAGGCCATAAAATGCCCAGATGGCACAAAACCCCCCCAAATGACCCCATTTTGGAAAGTAGACACCCCAAGCTATTTGCTGAGAGGCATGTTGAGTCCATGGAATATTTTATATTTTGACACAAGTTGCAGGAAAGTGACAATTTTTTTTTTTTTGCACAAAGTTGTCACTAAATGATATATTGCTCACACAGGCCATGGGCATATGTGGAATTGCACCCCAAAATACATTTAGCTGCTTCTCCTGAGTATGAGGATACCACATGTGTGGGACTTTTTGGGAGCCTAGCCGCGTACGGGGCCCCAAAAACCAATCACCGCCTTCAGGATTTCTAAGGGTGTAAATTTTTGGTTTCACTCCTCACTGCCTATCACAGTTTCGGAGGCCATGGAATGCACAGGTGGCACAAACCCCCCCCAAATGACCCCATTTTGGAAAGTAGACACCCCAAGCTATTTGCTACGGGGCATAGTGAGTATTTTGCAGCTCTCATTTGTTTTTGAAAATGAAGAAAGACAAGAAAAATTTTTTTTTTTCTTTTTTCAATTTTCAAAACTTTGTGACAAAAAGTGAGGTCTGCAAAATACTCACTATACCTCTCAGCAAATAGCTTGGGGTGTCTACTTTCCAAAATAAGGTCATTTGGGGGGGTTTTGTGCCACCTGGGCATTCCATGGCCTCCGAAACTTTGATAGACAGTGAAGAGTGAAATCAAAAATTTACGCCCTTAGTAAGCCTGAGGCCGGGTTTCGGGGTCCCGTATGCGGCTAGGCTCCCAAAAAGTCTCACACATGTGGTATCCCCGTACTCAGGAGAAGCAACAGAATGTATTTTGGGGTGTAATTTCACATATTCCCATGGCATGTTTGAGCAATATATCATTTAGTGACAACTTTGTGCAAAAAAAAAAAAAAATTGTCTTTTTCCCGCAACTTGTGTCACAATATAAAATATTCCACAGACTCGACATGCCTCTCAGCAAATAGCTTGGGGTGTCTACTTTCCAAAATGGGGTCATTTGGGGGGTTTTGAACTGTCCTGGCATTTTATGCACAACATTTAGAAGCTTATATCACACATCACCCACTCTTTTAACCACTTGAAGACAAAGCCCTTTCTGACACTTTTTGTTTACATGAAATTTTTTATTTTTTTTGCAAGAAAATTACTTTGAACCCCCAGTAATTATATATTTTTTTAAAGCAAATGCCCTACAGATTAAAATGGTGGGTGTTTCATTTTTTTTTCACACAGTATTTGCGCAGCGATTTTTTAAATGCATTTTTTTGGAAAAACACACTTTTTTAAATTTTATTGCACTAAAACACACTATATTGCCCAAATGTTTGATGAAATAAAAAATATGATCTTAGGCCGAGTACATGGATACCAAAAATGACATGCATTAAAATTGCACACAAACGTGCAGTGGCAACAAAATAAATACATTTTTAAAAGCCTTTACAGGTTACCACTTTAGATTTACAGAGGAGGTCTACTGCTAAAATTACTGCCCTCGTTCAGACCTTTGTGGTGATACCTCACATGCATGGTGCAATTGCTGTTTACATTTGACTCCAGACCGACGCTTGCGTTCGCCTTAGCGCGAGAGCAGGGGGGGACAGGGGTGCTTTTTTTTTTTTTTGCTTTTTTTTTTTTTTTGCTTTTGTATCTTATTTTTAAACTGTTCCTTTCATTTTTTTTGTAATAATTTTTATTGTTATCTCAGGGAATGTAAATATCCCCTATGATAGCAATAGGTAGTGACAGGTACTCTTTTTTGAAAAAATTGAGGTCTATTAGACCTTAGATCTCTCCTCTGCCCTCAAAGCATCTGACCACACCAAGATCGGTGTGATAAAATGCTTTCCCAATTTCCCAATGGCACTGTTTACATCCGGCGAAATCTAAGTCATGAAATGCTCGTAGCTTCTGGTTTCTTAGGCCATAGAGATGTTTGGAGCCACTCTGGTCTCTGATCAGCTCTATGGTCAGCTGGCTGAATCAAGGGCTGCATTCTCAGGTTCCCTGTTGAGACAGGAGATCCAGAGAAAAACACGGAAGACGGTGGGGGGGTGGGGCATTCCCTCCCACTGCTTGTAAAAGCAGTCTAGAGGCTAATTAACCGCTAGGATTGCTTTTACATGAAAGCTGACCGCTGGCTGAAAAGAATGATACCAAGATGATACCTAAACCTGCAGGCATCATTCTGGTATAACCACTCAAA
Organism: Lithobates septentrionalis; assembly: GCA_037952835.1. Taxonomy (NCBI): domain Eukaryota; kingdom Metazoa; phylum Chordata; class Amphibia; order Anura; family Ranidae; genus Lithobates; species Lithobates septentrionalis. The sequence continues at coordinate 777,526 of JBBDGP010000639.1, read as the reverse complement.
GTCTTGAATGGCGTACCTGAAGACAAAAAAATGGTTAACAATAAAACACAGTAAACGGTAAAGTATAAAAAATTGCATACCTGAAAAGTAAACCTGATAAAACATAATAACAATAAAACATTGCAGAATAGAATTCAGTAAAAAAAGAGCAGAACAATAGAGAGAGAATAGAGAGAGAGAGAACAATGAAACGACAACTATTTTTTTTAATTTTAATATATTTTTTTGTGTTTTTTTTTTTACACTTTTTTTTGTAACTGTAACTTTTATAACTGTAACCGGTTCCAGGTTCGGGTCTCTCAAAATGCGATGGCATCTTGGGAGACCCTGTGAAAGTGTGCCTAGTCTGTGCAATGCTGTACGCTACGCTAATACTCAACTAGTGAATGGTAGCGTTCAAAACATTCACCAATGCAAAGACCAGGATTGTCAGGACAGGAGGGACAATAATAGCGGGTGTCACGCCTATATCCACGCTTGCTGCAGACACGACATATTTTTTGGGGGAGTTCATTGGGTAGGGGTACTCGGGAGGACATAAAGAAAATGCCTCTCATGCAGCCGACTGCATTTGGTTGGTGATGTGAATGGGGGAAGTACGGGTGCTGCAGAAGTGGTGGGTTCCCAATTAGGATTGGCAAATGCAGCAGGAAGGGCATTATGGGCACGACAGGCCTGTGTTTGTCTTCTTCTTGGTGGCAGCGGGACACTACTTGTGCTTGCCACCTCACCAGCTTGAACTGCACTTATGGGACTCGCCACGTCACCAAGTGTTACTGGTTTGACTACGACCGGGGTGTACTAGACCGCTGGTGCTTGCCAGTTCACCAAAACGCTACCAAAAAACCTGTTAGTGATCGCAGGAATCAGGCCTGACTCTGCGAATGCTGCAGTTATGCGTTTAGTGTTTTGTAAGTGACAGTGATCGATTGATACTGCACTTGGGTGGGCTGAGCTGGGCCGGGCGGAGGGGCAAAATGCAGGTGCTAGCAGGTATCTGGGCTGATCCTGCTAACACTGCGTTTTTGGGAACCCTAAACTGCTGGGGACGCTAGTATAGATCTGATCGGATCAGATATTGATCCGTTCAGATACTATACCACTAAGGGAGGTGTACGGTGCATGCGTGGGTGTTAGCGGTACTGGCGCTAACCTGACACTGCTTGGGGCTGGTGCTTGCCAGTTCACCAAAACGCTACCAAAAAAACTGTTAGCGATCGCAGGGATCAGGCCTGACTCTGCGAATGCTGCAGTTATGCGTTTAGTGTTTTGTAAGTGACAGTGATCGATAGATACTGCACTTGGGTGGGCTGGGCTGGGCCGGGCGGAGGGGAAAAACGCAGGTGCTAGCAGGTATCTGGGCTGATCCCGCTAACACTGCGTTTTTGGGAACCCTAAACTACTGGGGACGCTAGTATAGATCTGATCGGATCAGATATTGATCTGTTCAGATACTATAGCACTAAGGGAGGTGTACGCTGCGTGCATGGGTGTTAGCGCTACTGACGCTAACCTGACGCTGCCTGGGGCGACGCAGACCCTATCTGACCCTAAAACCTAAGTTATATGACTGCCGGGCGATCAGGGGGATAAACCTTTATTCAGTAATAAACGGCGGGTGCCCTGACACTATAAAAAATAAACTAACTAACCAGCGTCACCCGTAACAGTTATACGGTGATCACTGGTGAAAGGGTTAACTAGGGGGCAATCAAGGGGTTAAAGCCTTTATTAGGTAGTATATGGGAGTCCCTGTCACTATAGAACGCTGATGGCGAACCTATATATTTACCTCCCTAACTAGCGTCACCAGTGACACTAATACAGTGATCAGAAAAACGATCGCTTAGTGACACTGGCGACGGGGGTGATCACGGGGTTAAAACTTTATTAGGTAGTATATGGGGGTCCCTGACGCTATAAAACACTGACGGTGAACCTATATATTTACCTCCCTAACTAGCGTCACCAGTGACACTAATACAGCGATCAGAAAAACGATCGCTTAGTGACACTGGCGATGGGGGGTGATCAAGGGGTTAAAACCTTTATTAGGTAGTATATGGGGGTCCCTGACACTATAAAACACTGACAGCGAACCTAAATATTTACCTCCCTAACTAGCGTCACCAGTGACACTAATACAGCGATCAGAAAAATGATCGCTTAGTGACACTGGTGACAGGGGGTGATCAAGGGGTTAAAACTTTATTAGGGGGGGTTAGGGGGGTACCCTAGACCTAAAGGGGGCTACCACTAACTGCCCTACCACACTAACTGTCACAAACTGACACCAATGCAGAAATCAGAAAAAAAAAACTGCTTGGTGTCAGTGTGACAGGGGGGGTGATTGGGGGGTGATCAGCGGGGGATCGGGGGGTGATGGGGGTGTAATGTGTGCCTGGCATGTTCTACTGTGTGTGTGTGTTTGTGTAACTCACTCGGATGTCTTCTCTCCTCGGCGCCGGAACGGAAAATACCGAGCCGAGGAGAGATGACATAATTTCCTGTGCCTCTGTTTACTATACAGAGGCAGAGGAAGATTCTCATTGGCTGGGAGCGATCGCGAGGGGGGACCACGAATGGATGGCCTCCCCCTCACGTCTGAATGCTCCCAGACAGAAGCCGACCGCCTCGGGCACTGGGGGGGTCCGATCGGACCCCCTGCCCGCGGGAAGTCAAGGACTTATATATAAGTCCTTTTGCCTGCCCGTGCCATTGTGCCGACGTACATCGTCGTGCGGCGGTCGGCAACTGGTTAAAGTAAAAAAAAAGTGAAATATTCCTTTAAATATCGTACCTGGGGGGGTGGTTATAGTATGCCTGTAAAGTGGCGCATGTTTTCCGTGCTTAGAACAGTCCCTGCACAAAATGTCATTTTTAAAGGAAAAAAAGTCATTTAAAACTGCTTGCAGCTTTAATGTAATGTCGGGTCCTGGCAATATGGGTGAAAATCAGTAAGACAAACGGCATGGGTACCCCCCAGTCCATTACCAGGCCCTTTGGGTCTTGTATGGATATTAAGGGGAACCCCGCACCCAAATTAAAAAAGGAAACAGCCGTATACAGGCTCTGTACTCTGAACAGCAGTATACAGGCGGTGCAAACAAGACAGGGACTGTAGGTTTGTTGTTAAGTAGAATCTGTTTGTAATTTTGAACTGGTACAGTTTTAACGTGTTTAGCTCCAGCCAAAAAATCTTTTTTAAGCTTTTTGGAAAACATAAGGAAGGGTTATCACCCCTGTGACATGTGTTTTGCTGTCTGTGCTCCTCTTCAGAAGATTTCACCTCACTTTTTGTCCCAATGACAAATGTTTTTTGAAAATTTGTGTTTTTTGTGAAACAAGGATTGGTGATAAAGCATCAGTGGAAAGGAGATATGTTTTTCCCATATTAACTCTTACAGGAGAGAATATCCCTTCCTAGGGGTAGATTTCATCTCACTTCCTGTTGTCTCCTTCCGTTTGCAAGTAGGAGTCACTTGTAAGTTGGATGTTTGAAAGTAGGGGCCTGCCCTATATACTCAGCAGAAATTTGGGCCTTAGGTGTTGTTGTGGCCACAACACTGTAAGCCCTCACAGGGCCCTGCTGTGAAATATTAGATCAAGAATTGTAATTACATGCCCCTGTTGAACAGGGGCAGAAAAATTGGGCCTTTGGTGGTGGTGGTGGTGCCACAAAACTGTAAGTCCTCACTCGCTCTTGGTGGGCGCAGAAACGGGCCCTGCTGTGAAATATTAGATCTGTAATTGTAATTACATGCCCCTGTTAAACAGGGGCTGAAAAATTTAGCCTTAGATACTGGTGCTGGTGCCACAACACTGCAACCCCTCACAGATACTCTATTTGGAACTGAAAAGGCAGCAGTTGAAGTGCTAGCAATTTTGCCAAGCTAGCATTCAACCGCTGGGCATGTGGATGGCTGGGAGCGTACTTCTTTTGGCGGTGCAGCAGCTGGGGCAGGGAAATTTGCCTGGCACAATCTGACGTTGGTGTACTGAAAGCAGATTGCCCACAAGTACTTGGCTGTGACACACCTAATTCTATACCTTCATTCCTCTCAGTGCAGGTGGGAGATGTTTTGGGCATGCGAGATACGCTTGAGACATATGTTGCAAATAGCAGCGGTGCAATCTGATGCACTTGTCTCAAAAAAGGCCCACACCAAAGAACTTTTGGAATAAAGTGCAGAGACAGCAGCGCCCTGCACATGCAGAGCTTTGGCGTGTGATGCAGTCAGTGTGCTGCCCTTAGGCTGGCCCCTGGAGGGCATCCTGCCTCGTTGGTGATGTGCCTCCTCCTCCTCTCTCCTATCAGGCACCCATGTTAAGTCAGTGACCTCATCATCCACTCCCTCCTCATCACTGGAGCAGGGGGAGCATAAATGCCAGATTGCTGTCCTTCTTGGGCACCCCCTCTGTCCATGCTCATGTTACTGCCTTCATCTAGCTCAGTATCATCATCAGAGCCTTCTAAACGCTGGACATCCTCCTGGAGCATGTACCGAACACTGTGGTCACACAGTTCAAGGGACTCCTCAGGAGGACATGGTGGTGTTAGGGAAGGAGTCACTGATGCCATTGAGCCAAGGGAAGAGGCCGCGTTGGCAGCTGCTTTGCCAGACAAAGTACCCTGAGCATGGGTGAGAGAGGATGAGGAGGATGAGGACGGCTTGATCATCCACTCGACCAAGTCTTCCGCATGTTGCGGCTCAACACGGCCAGCTGCTGAAAAAAAAGGCCAAGCGTGTCCCACGGCCACGTGCTGATGAGGATGCACCGTCTCCATGACCAGCACTGTTGCCTCTAGACACAGAGCCTGCTTGCCCTCTTTTATTGGCTTGTGACTGTCTGCCTCTCCTTGTTGGCCTTCCAGACATACTAATGGCCTGTAGCTGCACTAAGCTGGGATATATATATATATATATATATATATATATATATATATATCTATATATACTGATACTGCAGCTGGCAAAATCAACTGCCTGCCTGTAGTATGAGAACACCACCAAACCTTCTACAGGTAGCTTTAGCTGAACACTGTGCAGAGCTCGCAAAGAACTAACTTGTAGCTTATTTAGCTGCCTGCGGTAGTAATAGGATCAGGAAAACACCACCAACCTTCTACAGGTAGCTTTAGGTGAACACTGTGCAGAGCTCGCAAAAAACTAACTTGTAGCTTATTTAGCTGCCTGCGGTAGTGATAGGATCAGGAAAACACCACCAACCTTCTACAGGTAGCTTTAGGTGAACACTGTGCAGAGCTCGCAAAAAACTAACTTGTAGCTTATTTAGCTGCCTGCGGTAGTGATAGGATCAGGAAAACACCACCAACCTTCTACAGGTAGCTTTAGCTGAACACTGTGCAGAGCTCGCAAAAAAATAACTTCTAGCTTATTTAGCTGCCTGCGGTAGTGATAGGATTAGGAAAACAACACCAACCTTCTACAGGTAGCTTTAGGTGAACACGGTGCAGAGCTTGCAAAAAACGAACTTGTAGCTTATTTAGCTGCCTGCAGTAGTGATAGGGTCAGGAAAACACCACCAACCTTCTACAGGTAGCTTTAGCTGAACACTGTGCAGAACTCGCACTACACTAACTTGTGGCTTTAGCTGAACACTGTGCAGAGGTTGCACTACACTAACTTGTAGTTTTAGCTGAACACTGTGAGGAGGACGCACTACACTAACTTGTAGTTTTAGCTGAACACTGTGAGGAGGACACACTACCCTAACTTGTAGCTTTAGCTGAACACTGTGCAGAGGTCACACTAAACTAACTTGTAGCTTTAGCTTAACACTGTGAGGAGGACACACTACACTAACTTGTAGTTTTAGCTGAACACTGTGCAGAGGTCACACTAAACTAACTTGTCGCTTTAACTGAACACTGTGAGGAGGACGCACTACACTAACTGTAAATAGTCTAGCTGCCGGACTGTGATACTAATAGAATCAAAAGAACACCAGCAATTTTCTTCAGGTAGCTGTAAATACTGTAACAAGACAAGCCTGCCTGTCAGTAGGAAGATAACAGGAACGGATCTAGCTAAACTGAATACAGTGTATATATATATATATATATATATATATATATATATATATATATATATACAACACCTGGGATGCATATATATATACACAATACACTGTAAGTGCAGCTAACTCACTGACTGTCCTGTCTAATCTATCTAACTTAAATCGAATGACACTGTCTCTCTGTCTATCTATCTATCTCAACGCCGGAACACACACTACACAGGGCCACCATGCAGGCGGCCTTATATAGTGTGGGGCGTGCACTAAATCCCCTGAGCCATAATTGGCCAAAGCCTCCTTGGCTTTGGCCAATTACGGCTCACTGTTAAGACTGCGCTGTGATTGGCCAAGCATGCGGGTCATAGTGTAGTGTCATCAGCCAGCAATGCACTGCGATGCCGCAGTGAGTTATGGGCCTTGACGCTCCACACGAATTTGGCGCGAACGGCCCATATCGTTCACAATTCGACGAACGGTCGAACAGACGATGTTCGAGTCGAACATGGGTTCGACTCAAACACGAAGCTCATCCCTATTGGCGACTCAATTTTTCATCCAGCAGTTTTACATGAGGACAATCAAGGATGTATAAAGCCGGCAAAGAGTGAAAATATAAACAAAAACAAAATCAGGGTAAACCCTGCGCTTGCTCAATCAATCAGCTGCTAACACAACAACATGGAAAGTTTGTTAAAAGTAATAGGTGTATATAAGGGTGTAGCGCTAAGAGAGTGAAAATATCAATGCCAGAACCCAGCACATTGATGTCAGACACCATTACCTCAAAGACCTTATGGAACAAAATGTGATTGTGCGTGAATACAGTGAAACTGATAAGATGATAGAGGATACTATGACAAAGCTAACACAAAAGCAAAAGTTTTGCGAGTTCTGAAAGAAGATGGGACTTATATGAAAAGTAGTTTTCGAGTGGTGGTGTTATCATGCTGTTTGTGCAGACATAGGTGTAAAAATAGTTTTCATATACTATACAGTAATTACTGGTTTTACTTCTAAGTGATAGTGTGTGTTATTTTTAAAAAAATGAAGTGCTCATGCATGCAGGGCTGGTGCAAGGATTTTTAACACCCTAGGCAAAACCTCATTTTGCCGCCCCCATTGGCTCCACCCCTGACTCCATGTGCCCATGTGATAGGAGGTGGCGCTATACAGGAAGCATCGGCTCTATTTCCTCTAGCGCTGGCTCCAGTGCTGCACTGCGCCTCTAATTACAATACCGGTCGGACGAAGCAGCTGCTTGAGACTGAGTTAGTTACATGCTGCAGCCTGCATAGCATGCAGACGTGGAGGGAAACCATTGGCTGGGCGCCCCTAGGCAGCAGTGCACCCTAGGCGATTGCCTAGTTTGCCTAGTGGTAGCACCGGCCCTGCATGCATGTGTCCAGCAACATCTGGACATATTTGCATCAGCTTTCAAATGGTGAAGTTTGTGCTTAAAAGTGTCATTGTTCAGATGTGCCTAGGCAGCCTGATGCAAATGTGATGGGTGGCAGTGTGTTTTTGTATGTGTGTGTGTTGATTTACTTTGCCACAACTGATGCTTGCAAACCTGAACGAAGATTTGTGAAGCAGATACAGTATATAGGCAAAAGAGTTCCAAGTTTGGCCTCCCTCATTGGCGCCTACAATGAATCTCTCACTCCCCTTTATTCTTTGTATTTTTTTGGCTTGCCTCCTTGGAATCTTTCGGAAGGTTTCTGTTGAAGAGCTTTGTTATGATTTTGTCTCAGTCTCAGTCAGTACAACTAGTCAGACATAAATAACACATCACAACAACTTTAATATTTGGTTAAGAAATATTTCATTTAAAAAAAAAAATGAAATAAAAAGTACTTTTTTGTGTTGTCATGCAGCTTTTAAGATCTGTTATTTTTTCTCTCGGTTGTTTATGTCATTTGAAAGGTTATTCTGCAAATCTTCTATGCAAATGATAAAGGAAAGTTTGCTTTCTGCAAGAAAACAATAAGATTAGCCCCTTCAAGTGTTATAGATACTCCTACACTCTAGGAATAACGAGTGCTCACAGCATCTACTCCTTGATCCTTTCTTTCATCCTAATATCTTTGTTTAATCCTCCGCATAATAAGATATTTCCAGTTGAGTTGCTGTAACATCTGCACATGATGATTTGCATATGACATTCAATTAATGGAGGACTAATAAAATGCTTTCTATTTTAGGTAAAAGTCCAGTACAGTATATAAAGCTGTGGTCCCTGAACTGTTATAAAACTGTAGAATTCCCTAAAGAAAAATTCCATGTACTGATATATTTACATAGTTATATTGGCCTAGCTTGGATCAGTGTAACTATGCATATGCCATACCGGTGAAATCTCTCTGAAGCTGAAAATCACTTGTTGACATTGTTACTCTAGTGATTACAGATAGTTTCTGGGTTCTAGGTCGAGCGGCTGCACTATTACATTTTGAACATAGGAGGTTGGCCTCTTGGAATGGGTGCCATTCAGAGACCCCTTTAAATTTTCTTAATGTATGTAAAGTATTCTCTAATTGGATGAGATGGAGAGACAGCGTGATGACATTATGCTCTCCATCTCATCCAATCAGAGAGTGCTCTGCATTCATTGAGAAAATGCAAAGCATTCTCTAAATGACGCCCATGCCCAACGGCTGATCTCCTGTGTTCAGAATGCAGAAAGATAGCCCCTCAGAACAGAACCTAGGAGCTAGTGGAGACCACTGTAGGAGCAATGCTCTTTTATAGTTATGTCCAGCTTCTAGAGGAAGCCCACAGGTATGGTATATGCATAGTTGTGAATACATCCGTATATGGAATTCTTCTTTAAGTGTGTATGTACACTTTGGTGCACTAACCCCTATTGAGCCTGACACCCTCCACTAGCATACCTGCCCCCTTTTAACAGATATCTTTACTATTCCACCTGCTGGGCACTATAGATCATCTTCTTACAAATGTTTCCTGTCTGGTGGTGTCTCTTCAAGCATCTAAACTATTCATTCCACTGGAACGTCAGTACCCTCTTTCTTTGGAATGAATGCAGATTGGACCCTAAAATTAGGAATTTCATGATCTTATGCAGTATTTAGGAGGAAGCAGCTAAAAGGTGACTACTAAAGCTTGGCGGTTTGTTGGATATGGCCATTGAATAAAAAAAGCTTAACATGTCTTCTCCCTGCCTAATATTACCTACAAAATTCTCTGTAGATCACAACCTTTAAGCCATTATGTCACAGTGGTTCTCGGAGCGCTGGCTAAGACTTCAATTAAACCAGCTTCATCCTAGCATCCACGACATCTACAATTCTGGTTACAGTCTGGTGTCGTTACAGTCAACTCAAAAAAATGGTGGCCAGGACAAAGGGAACAGACCAGTTTCCATTCCCCTATGCTTTAACACTTATCAGTATACTTACTATAGTTAGTAAAGTGAAAAGTGACTGATAGTAGACCATCCATGGCAGAGTTGTGCAGGGTAGGCCACATAACCTAGCTCGGGGATGCATTATTTACGCATTATTTTATTGTGATTCACTTGTTTTTCAGTACGATTATTGCACAGGTGTGCCTTAGGCTGGCCACAATAAAAGGCCACTTTAAAATGTGCCGTTTTACTGTATTGGGGGGGGTCCGAAAACCAGTCATTATCTGGTGTGACCACCATTTGCCTCACGCAGTGCATCACATCTTCTTTGCATAGAGTTGATCAGGTTGTTGATGGCCTGTGGAATGTTGGTCGAATCCTCTTCAATGGCTGTGTGAAGTTGCTGGATTTTGGCAGAAACTGGAACGCGCTGGCGCATACGCTGATTCAGAGCATCCCAAACATGGGTGACATGTCCCCATTGTGAGTATGTTGACCATGCAAGAACTGGGATGTTTTCAACTTCCAGGAATTATGTACAGATACTTGCAACATGGGGCCATGCATTATCATGCTGCAACATGAGGTGATGGTTGTGGATGAATGGCACAACAATGAGCCTCAGGATCTTCTCACGGTATCTCCGTGCATAAAATGCACCTGTGTTCATTGTCCATAGAATACGCCTGCCCATACCATAACCCCACCGCCACCATGGGCCACTCAATTCACAACGTTGACATCAGCAAACCGCTCACCCACACTATGCCATACACGCTGTCTGCCATCTGCCCTGTACAGTGAAAAACGGGATCATTCCAGGAAGAGAACACCTCTCCAAAGTGCCAGACGCCATTGAATGGGAGCATTTGCTCATTCAAATCAGTTACGACGATGTCAGAGAAATGCCCAAAGAACTGGCAATCTTACCAACACCAATCATGGCCACATCAGGCGCACTCCCGTGCGTATTGACATACGCAGATGCGTGGCTGCGCGAATGGGCGTACGCAGATGAGCAACAATGCTAATGGACGTATGCACATGTGCGAGGGCACTAATGGATGTACACAGATACACAATGGTGCCTCCTGGCCTATATAAACCTGCTGCTGAGACCTGTGCATTGCTGGATTATCTTCAGCTCCCCTGTGTTCCTGTGCTCCTGTGTTTCCTGATCTTTGACCTCCTGTTACTGACCTGGCTTGCTTAACCTTTTATTCTGGTCTCCTGGTTTGTACGACTGATCCTGCTCTTGTCTGCTCCACTGTGTTTGATCTTGGCTTTGCTCACCGACTCTGCTGCAACCTGTCTCACCATGTATGACCCCAGCTTGTTCCAGTTCTGCTTCCTGAATCTCACCTGGTACTCCACAAATATACCTGCCCTACAGTGCATCTTGCTTGTTCCAGCAACCTTCCGGTGATCAGCACATCAAACCCAGCAACTGGCAAACCGTGCTTCTTTGGGCACTGCACTCCCTGTACCACTTCCAGGGATACACTGCACTTAACCACAAGGGGAGCCCTCTCAGCACTTCGGCCTCACACCTGGTATGTGACAGACGATGAACTGCAGTCAGGTCGAGACCCCGATGAGGACGACAAGCAGGCAGATATGCTTCCCTGAGACGGTTTCTGATAGTTTGTGCGGAAATTCTTTGGTTATGCAAAGATATTGTTGCAGCAGCTGTCTGGGTGGCTGGTCTCAGACGATCTTGGAGGTGTAGATGCTGGATGTGGAGGTCCTGAGCTGGTGTGGTTACACGTGTTCTGCGATTCTGAGGCCGTTTGGATGTACTGCCAAATTCTCTGAAACTCCTTTGGAGACGGCTTATAGTAGAAAAATGAACATTCAATTCAAGGGCAACAGCTCTGATGGACATTCCTGCAGTCAGCATGCCAATTGCACGTTCCCACAAAACTTGTGACATCTGTGGCATTGTGCTGTGTGGTAAAACTGCACGTTTTAAAGTGGCCTTTTATTGTGGCCAGCCTTAGGCACACCTGTGTAATAATCATGCTTTCTAATCAGCATCTTGATATGCCACATCTGTGAGGTGGATGGATTATCTTGACAAAGGAGAAGTGCTCACTAACACAGATTTAGACAGATTTGTGAACAATATTAGAGAAAAATAGGCCTTTTGTGTACATAGAAAACGTCATAGATCTTTGATTTCAGCTCATGATAAATAGGGGCAAACAAAAAAGTGTTGCGTTATAATGTGTGGAGATTATAATGTCACAGTGGATTACAAAATGGACACCACCTCCAAATCAAGACGCCCTCTTCCCTCAATCCAAAACATACTACATAAAGAAGAGATGTACGACGCTTGGAGGTGTCAACACTCTAATGAACGGGACTACTCCTTTCACTCCTCTAGGCACAATTCGTATTCACGCATAGACCTAATTTTGGTGGACAGAACTCTACTTCAGAAGGTGTCCTCCTCTGCCGTGCATGACATTACGTGGTCAGACCACGCTCCTGTGTCCCTCACGATAGAGGAGAGATACGCATCAGCACCATCCTACATTTGGAGGGCCAACCCTCAAATCTTCCAACAACCCTCCCAGGTTGCTCTTGTAAACAAACATCTAAAAGATTATTTTGAAGTTAATGCTAAATCTGTTAACAGTCCATTTACTATGTGGTGTGCCCATAAGGCATATATTAGAGGCATATTGTTACAGATCAGCTCGCGGATGAAGAGGCAGAGGACACTGAAATTAGATTCCCTTCTCAAAGATATAAAACTTCTGGAGGCTCAGAATAAAAAATTTCCTGACCCAAACACAGCAAACAAACTAAACCAACTGCGATCGGATCTCAGACTCATGTTTCTAGAACAATATGACAAACATATTAGGTATCTAAAACTAAATCACTACTCTTCAGGTAACAGAGCTGGCAAACATTTGGCCCAGAGACTGAAAGACCGTAGAACACAAATGAGGATCCCTTACCTAATTCGCAGCTCAGATAATAGTAAAATTTTCAACCCTAACGACATAGCAAATAATTTTGCTGAATACTACTCCTCTCTTTATAATTTAAAAGACGATACAAATACACAACAGCCCTCAGATGACGCCATTCAATCATTTTTGGCAGATCTCACACTACCCTCCCTCTCAGCATCACAATTAGAACAGCTTAATCTACCCATAACGGAGACTGAGATCCGCAAAGCAGTTAAAACGTTGCCCACTGGTAAATCTCCGGGACCAGATGGACTACCAAACAGTTACTATAAAGTGTTTTGCGAAATCTTGTCCCCCTCACTCAAAGAAATTTACCTGGAAGCAATGTCCTCTGCCTCATTCCCTGCCGAGATGCTCAAAGCGTATGTTGTTACTATTCCAAAACCTGGGAAAGACCCTATTACACCTGCTAACTTCAGACCTATTTCCCTACTAAATACAGATGTTAAACTGTACGCCAAGATCCTAGCACATAGACTTATAACTCTCCTACCACTTCTGATCAACCCAGATCAAACGGGCTTTACCAAAGGTAGACAAGCATCTGATGCCACAAGGAGGATTATTAACTTGGTCCATCGCGCTGGATCCTGTCGGGTGCCTTCTCTGCTGCTATCTTTGGATGCGGAGAAGGCATTCGACAGGGTCCATTGGGGATATATGGCACAAACACTTAAGAAGTTTGGGTTCGCGGGCCCCATCCTCTCGGCTATCTTGGCCCTGTACTCTTCACCATGTGCGCAGGTCTACACTTCAGGTACCCTTTCCCTTCCCTTTCCAATTACCAATGGCACTAGACAGGGATGCCCTCTGTCCCCTTCTATATTCAATCTCCTCATAGAACCCCTAGCCGAAAAAATTAGAGCACACCCAGGTGCACCCGGATTCTCCCTGCTAGGCAAGTCACACAATATTAACTTATTCACAGATGACATCATCCTTCTTTTGACCTCACCAACCAAGTCCCTAAGATGTGCCCATGACATCCTTACGAATTTTAGCCAAGTGTCCTACTACAAAGTGAATTTCTCAAAATCTCTAATCTTAGGCCTAAATATCCCTCCATCCCTCCAAGTAGATCTACAAAAACGATTCCCTTATACATGGAACTTATCTAGTATCCCTTATCTGGGACTACAAATAACAGCTGACCCCTCCAAACTAGCAGATGCCAATTATGACCCGCTGATTGACAAAATAGCGAAAGAAATAAAAAGGCTCACCAAAGTAGAATTATCATGGTCAGGACGATTAGCATCCTTCAAAATGCTCCTACTCCCCCAAATTCTATATGTTTTCCGCACTCTACCAATTCCACTCAAGAACACCCATCTCCAATCACTAAACTATCTTCTTAGAAATTACATATGGGGACCCAAAAGACCCAGATGTTCTAGAACTGTTCTAATTAAACATAGATTGGTAGGAGGTATGGGCCTGATAGACATCAAGGACTATCATTGAGCATCCTTGCTTACCCAACTCAGACAATGGTTGTCACCATCCCCGGATGTTCTCTGGCACAACATAGAACAAGCCCTCAGCCCAACCCAAGATCTCCGACTACTATTACTACTTGACACATGGAAACCCTATTCCTTAAGATCATTACCACTAACTGTTCAGGCCTCTCTACTTGCGTGGAGAGAACTACACAAGTCTTCCCCACCCCCAACAAAAAGTATAAACATCCCAATTCCAATCACAATCTTGAACCACACCATACCATACTCCAATTTTACAAATTGGTCCACAAGAGGTATATCTTTGATTGCCGATCTATATATTAACAACACGCTTAAACCATTCAATACACTAGTGGAGGAATACTCCCCTAGCAGACCACTTTAAATATAGGCAACTGACTCACTTTCTAAAATCTTTAAAATCAATCCACATACCTATACATGAATCAATATGGCAATTCTACACAAATACCCCTACTACACCTAAAGGTATTTCTTTATTTTATAATTTCCTCCAAAATAAAACTTCCTTTACGAAACTCCCACCATTCCTAAAGTGGGAGTTGGAACTGGGAGAATCCTACACTAACAATCAATGGGAAAATGCACTCAAAACCACTTACAAAGCAACTAGATGTGTAAATCATTGGGAACTTTCCTTAAAAATAGCTCAAAGATGGTACCTTACGCCTTATAGATTATCCAAATTCTCCTTATCCAACTCACCATTGTGCTGGAGAACATGTGGGGAGGTGGGTAACATTTTACATGTATTCTGGTCATGCAAACACCTCACCAGCTTTTGGAACAATATATTTAAGTATATATCTCGTATCACAGGAATACTAAAACCACCAAACCCAGGTTTGGCACTGTTAAACTTGGGCATTGAAAGCTTCCCTCCTTGCTTTCGTACAGTGGTCACACATGTACTCCTAGCTGCTAGATCACTGATTACTAAATATTGGAAAACAAATATAGTACCCAATGCTTCAGAAGCCCTTGTTATAACACAAACCAATTACATCTTTGAATCACTAATAGCAGCAAGAACCGAACAAAAACCTGTCTTTGACAAACATTGGAAAATATGGTCGGATTGGTTCAAAGAAATCTAGTGGTTTCTGAATTGAAATATATATGTAACCCTCGATATTTCTTAGTTAAGCTTGCATAGTTAATGAAAATACACATACCTACATCACTCCGTCACCTCCCCCTTCCCTATACTCCCTCCAACCTCCCTCCCCACCCTTTCTCCTTTCCCTCCCTCCCCCCCCCCCTTTTATATTTTGCTACACTTTCATTCTATTGTCTCATGAAAATACATTATGTTAAATAAACTATTACTACATCATATATAATAAATAAGATAATAACATTGTAAAAATTACTTACCCTCTACAATGTAAACTCTGAACCTATCTTTGATTAATGTATGTTTTCATGATGTGTTCGTTAATGAACAAGAAAAAAACTTGTACTATGTTTTGTACTTGAAAATCTTTAATAAAAAATAATTTGAAAAAAAAAAAAAAAGTGTTGCGTTTTTAATTTTTCTCAGTGTAATTAAATGACCTTGAAGCACTGCTTTATGTGCGGCCCATATAGAGATAATAGGGACCTCAGGAGCGGAATTCAAAGTAAAATACTGCACTATGGCAGATGCAATCTCTTGTTTTATCGTGAGATCATATAACAGAGAGTCATTAAGATGCCAAATGTACAGGGTATCCAAAAGACCAATACATGTCATTGTTAAGGAGGTCATATGGCCTAAGGGCATGGGTGGATATTGGCAAAAGTATCATTAGCCATAATAATTGGAGTACAGAAAATGTCGCCAAATCTATTATTATTATTATTAAACAGGATTTATATAGCACCAACAGTTTACACTGTGCTTTACAACTTGAGGATAGACAGTACAAATACAAACAATTTAATACAGTAGGAATCAGAGGGCCCTGCTCCTTAGAGCTTACATTCTAAGAGGGAAGGTGAAGAGATACAAGGGATAATAAATGTGGGGAATCTGCTGCTTGAGAAGATAAATGTACAGTTGTTAGGTGGGGGCCAGATAGGCTTCTCTGAAGAGATTAGTTTCCAGGGATCGTCTGAAAGTGAATAAAGTAGGATAAAATCAGACAGATTGGGGTAGAGCATTCCAGAGGATGGGAGAGGCTCTGGAAGTCCTGAAGGCGGGCATGGGATTAGCTGACAAGGGAGTTTGAGAGCAGGAGGTCTTGGGAGGAGCGAAGAGAACGATTAGGTTGGTATATTGAGCCTACGTTAGTGATGTAGCTGGGGGCCAGGTTGTGTATGGCTTTGCAAGTTGTAGTTTGTATGTTGAATTTAATTTGTTAGCTGAGTGGCAGCCAATGGAGGGATTGGCAGAGGGGTATAGCAGACGCTGAGCAGTTTGTGAGGTGGATGAGCCTGGCAGCAGCGTTCATGATGAACTGAAGTGGGGATAGCCTATTTAGAGGTAAGCCAATGAGGAGGGAGTTGCAGTAGTCGAGGCGGGAGATGACCAGGGAGTGGATTAGAAGCTTTGTGGTGACATTGGTTAGAAAGGGGCGTATCGTGGAGATCTTGCAGAGGTTGAGGTGGCAAATTTTGGATAGCGATAGGATGTGGGGCCGAAAGGTTAGTTTAGAGTGCAGGATTACACCAAGGACCTTGGTGTGGGGGGACAAGTTTATAGTTGAGCTGTTGATATTGACAGATAAATCAGAGGAAGTGGCACCTGAGGGAGGAAATTTCCTGAGCTCGGTTTTGGATAGGATGTGTTTGAGCAAGTGAAGTGACATCCAGGCTGATATGTTTGCTAGTCGCTCAGTCGGTTGTAGACCAGTCTTTCAAGAAGTTTGGAGGGGAAGGCTAGTAATGCCGCGTACACACAAGCGGACATCTCGTCGGACTGAACTCCGAAGGACTTTTCAGCAGTGGAGGACAGAGTAGAGTGTTGAAGGTAGAGAAGAGTTGACGTGGACTGGATGAGAAGGTGTTAATGAGTGTGATAAAGTAGGTCTGTTTGGCAGTGTGGAGGCAGGAATAGTATATTAGGAGGGCAGATTTATATTGTGTGAAGTCTTCCTGGAACTTAGTCTTATGCCACAGACGCTCAAGAGCACGGATACGTTTTCTGAGACTTCTGGTGTGGTCTGTTTGCCAGGGTTGTAGCAGTCGAGGCCTAATTCTGCGTGTAGGGAGGGGGGCCAGCTTGTCTAGGGAGGAGGACAGTGAGCTTTTGTAGAAGAAAGTGGCTAGGTTGGGGCAGGACAGGGGTGAGATTTTGTCGTAGAGGTGATCAGTAGCAGAGTAGAGAAGAGAAGGGTTGAGGTGGCAAAGGTTTCTACATGTAACTGTAATGCCGCGTACACACGGTCGGACTTTTCAGCTACAAAAGTCCGACAGCCCGTCCGACAGACTTTCGACGGACTTTTGGTGGACTTTTGGCGGACTTGCGGTGGACTTTCTAACGAACGGACTTGCCTACATATGATCACACAAAAGTCCGTCAAATTCTTACGTGATGACGTACACCGGACTAAAATAAGGAAGTTCATAGCCAGTAGCCAATAGCTGCCCTAGCGTGGGTTTTTGTCCGTCGGACTAGCATACAGACGAGCGGATTTTTCGACCGGACTCGAGTCCGTCGGAAAGATTTGAAGCATGTTTCAAATCTAAAGTACGTCGGATTTGAGGCTAAAAAAGTCAGTTGAAAGTCCGGAGAAGCCCACACATGATCGGATTACCAGCCAGCTTTAGTCCGTCAGCGTCCGTTGGACTTTTGTAGACGAAAAGTCCGACCGTGTGTACGCGGCATTAGACGGTTGGAGGGAGAGGAGGTGGAAGACAGGGAGAGAGAAAAACGAATAAGGTGGTGATCAGAGAGTGGGAGAGGATTGTTGGAAAAGTTGCACAGAGTGCACAGATAGGAGAAGACAAGGTCAGGAGTGTTGCCGTTGGAGTGGGTAGGAGCCTGTATCAGGTCAATAGATGAGGTTAGACTGAGAAGTTTAGACGTAATAGTAGTGTTAATGTTAAAAGGGATGTTGAAGTCACCGAGAATAATTGTGGGGATTTCAGAAGAGAGAAGGTAGGGTAGCCAGGCAGAGAAGTCATCAAGGAAGGCCGATACTGGTCCAGGGGGCCGGTAGATTACAGCAATTCTTAGAGAAATGGGAGGGAATAGACAAATGCAATGTGCCTCAAGAGGAGAGTGTCAGAGAAAGAGGTGGGTGAAGTACCTGATAGGTGCTGCATGGGGCTAAAAGGATTCCCACTCCACCTTGCTTCCGTCCACTTGATCTGGAGGAGTGAGTCCAGAGAAGGCTACCATTGGAGAGGGAAGCAGGAGAAGTAGTATCTGATTCATGAAGCCAGGTTTCAGTAATGGCAAGTAGTTTAAATGAATTTGTGATAAAGGGGTTGCGTGCGTGCAATGCGACAGAGCATGCGTTCGAAAGGGCACAGGAGAAGGGGGGGCTGGTTTTGGAAAGAAGAGGAATAGAGACTAAGTTGTGTGGATAGTGGCTGCTGCCAGAGGGTGTAGGGGGATGGGAGCATTGGGCAAAGACAGATGATGGAGGCCCAGGGTTTGAGCATGTCACCAGAGGTTAGGAGAAGCAGGAGGGTGAGGGAGGTAATGTGGGAATGTGATTTATATGAAGGGGCATGCCTCAGAGTACTGGAGGTTATATCAGTATATGGATGTAGAATGAGCAAGAGTTGGTAGGAGCAGTAATAGGGAGAGGACAGAAGGCAGGGTGATATGTATAAGCAGGGGGGTGGAGAAGAGGGGTGAAGGTAAGAGAGTTTGAAGAGAAAGGACACAAGCGTCAGAAGGAGTGGTAGAGAGTGCATGTTACAGAGTGGAAGGAGAGCTTAGTAGAGAGACAGGGTCACCTGCAGTCTGTTAGGTGCTTTCCAGTGCAGTTTGCTATGTATGTTTGCTTTGTGCAATTGCTGAAGTGCAGGGATTGAAGTGCATATCACTTGTAGAAAGAATCACTTAGAGAAAGAAGCTTTAGAAGTCCCTGCATTATGCTCCCCCAGCAATGTGCTGACCTCTTAAGGGTGCTCAAATTTATACTGTTATAAGGGTGGGGTGGAAGTTTGTTAATTAATCATGAGTGAATATAAGGATGCCTAACAATCAAAGTAGACCTATATATATAGTGATATTTTTCAAGGGTTTAAAAAAAAATTAAAAAATACAGTTTGGGCTCCATTAGGTGCATAAACATTGGCAGCAGTGACTTCATGGCCAGAGATTAGCCCTTTGATGATCAAAAAGTGTCTTTATCTGGGGCGTGGCCTGGCACCGGAGCGAGATGGCAGCATAGAAGGAGAGCTCTGCCGTCCAGACCTCCAGACTAGTGCATAATTAGCAGGAATCCCTCAGCATTAAGGCACCAAGATGACCGGGAGAAGCCAGTCTGCCACCAGGTCTCAGCTTGACTCATCAACCCAGCTGAGCAGGAACATACAGGCGATATTCCGCACACAACATGCTGACTCACAGGCCGCATCTTAGGCCTCGGACTGTAGTACAATGAGTCACGCGGCCTCACCCGTCGCTCCAGTTATCCCGTCGCAAGGTATGAACACCTCATACCCCTCTCCCCTCCTATGCTTGGCTGATCTACAAGTGGCCATGGACATTAAGAGCTCCCTTTTTGCCACAATCTCGGACTTAAAAAGTGAAATCAGGGCAGTTGCTACTCAGATGGAACACGTGGAGTCGGCCTCAACCTCTCAAGTCCTGCACCTCATGGAAATGCACAGGCATATGGAAGATTTGGATAATAGGGGCCGCAAGTGCAATTTACGCATTAGAGGGATACCGGAGTCGGTGGATGGCCCCCAATTGCAAGCTGCTGTATGGGCAATCTTTAACACACTATTAGGCAGACCGCCTGATGCCCCTGTCGAAATGGAGAGATGCCACAGAGCACTTAGACCCAGAGGCAGAGACACCGATCCACCCAGAGATACAGTATGCTGCCTAGTGAACTTTATCCAGAAAGAAGAAATCTCGCGCATCCAGTTATTCCAGGATCTCTCCTCCATCACGCTGCAGCACAGGAGAGATCTGCTCCCTCTTCTCCAAGTCCTGCGAGGCAGATGTATCCCTTATTGCTGGAAGTTCCCCTTTTGTCTTCAAGCAACAAATGGAAATTGCACAGCATTGCTGAGAACACCTGTAAAGCTACAGCAGTTTTGTGACACCCTAGGCATCCCAGTGGTCAATGTCCCTGACTGGTATAGTGCATTTCTCCAACCAGATCCCTGGATACCCACATAGCCCGATGACACGCTGAGATCGCAGAGGAACTGAAAAAGACTCCGCAGACCATCAGCCGGCACTCCACCGAGAAAGCGAGGAGATATGGAGATGGAGTAGAGTCCGCAAGTCTCGCCATCATCAGTCCGTCGATGGACTGAACAACGATGACACAGGGAATGGTGCGGTAAGCTGACCCCTGAATTACCACTGCACTTGCTCATCCTCATATCCTAGTAGATACTGATTGTCACTGCTGACTGTATGGCTATCCCTGAGCTTTATTACAAGGACTGATCTTTACTGTGGCATTACTAGATGCTGGCAGTTACATATGATGTCATCTGTGTTGTGTGTTGTGATTCCCAGTATCCTGCTACCAAAGAGTCGGAAGTGACCCCAGGCTTAGGGGTGCATGACTGCAGAGCTAAACTGTGCTACAACCTGGCTGTGTAACAGACTCCTACAGTTCCAGACCCTGGGGCACTAAGGATCAGATGTAGGCTCCTACCTCCCAGACTCCCACACTCTTCATGGGGTGTCACTGGATTTCTCTTTGTGCTCCCCACAACTGCTCCACACAGGGTCACAGCTTAATAATCAAAATGACTGCATTCCCCATTTCGTTACGCAGAGATGACTGCATAGTACTGAATGAGGACTGCATATTTGCCTAAAATCCGATTCATGGAATGCTCACGCAGGACAATGAGCTGATTAAAAACTTGTAACTGCCATAACATGCACTTTTAGCTGTGAAACCAAGCCCCCCCCCCCGCTCTATCCCCACTCCCCCCTTGTAACTGCCATAACAAGTCCTTTGAACTGTAAAACCAAGACCTCCCATCCCCCTATCCCCCCTCCCCCCTTTTTTTTCCGCTAGCTTCATGGGGTCTGTGTTGAAAATGCAGATTTAAGTAACCTGTCATGACCATACAGTGGACATACTGAAGTGACTACAGTTCTCACTTATTAAGATATATGTGCTGGAGGTAAGGGGATTGGTTTATAGACATCTCATACTATTATCAGTTTTCTGGTGATGTCGGGGGGGGGTGCCTCCTGTGGCCCCCATGATACTGCTCCAGGCTTATTGTTTGGGGCGGGTCATTGGGGACCGGGAGGTACGCAACCTGAAAGAACTTATTGCATAAAAACTTTATGATGACTTCTCTGTTTCAAGATGCAGCAGAACCAGGGTTCAACAATTCCTCCTATGACGAATGGGCAGTAAAACCTAGGGGATGGTGATCCTTGGGTCCGGGGACGCTCCCCTCATGTTACTGTTTCCTTTTCGGTATATGTTTATGTTATCATTCACTTTTTACAGTTTGTTCCTTCAGTAAGCCTTCTAAATATGTATACTGCCTTGGGAGGTTTACCTGGGTGGGGAGCGGTGCACAGGGGTTTCTGCTCTGTAGACACCTCCCAGAGTCTGGCGTCCTGGGGGGCGGGGACCTTCGCAGACCCCCATAGTCTATGTGAAGATGGTTAAGCCTTTTAGGATATGGACTAATAGTGAGTCTATATGACTATATAGATTTTACTGAGAACTACGGCTCGGCTGGTTGGGGGTATACAGTTGGGGGCCCTGCGCACCTGTTTCAGGTGGGCTCTCACAGTATACCTCCTTGTTTTGCACCATTGCTGAGGAGTTTCTCTTATACACACGGTCGGACTTTTCGTCTACAAAAGTCAGACGGACGCCGACGGACCAAATCCGGTGGACAATCCGATCGTGTGTGGGCTTCCCCGGACTTTCAACGGACCTTTCCAGCCGCAAATCTGACGGACTGTAGATTTGGAACATGCTCCAAATCTTTACGTCGTAACTCCGCCGGACCCAGAAATCCGCTCGTCTGTATGCTAGTCCGACGGACAAAAACCCACGCTAGGGCAGCTATTGGCTACTGGCTATCAACTTCCTTATTTTAGTCCGGTGTACGTCATCACGTACGAATTTGTCTGACTTTTGTGTGATCATATGTAGGCAAGTCCGTTCGTTAGAAAGTCCACCGCAAGTCCGCCAAAAGTCCACCAAAAGTCCGTCGAAAGTCTGTCGGACGGGCTGTCGGACTTTTGTAGCCGAAAAGTCCGACCGTGTGTACGCGGCATTAGCATTGTCTATACCTACAGTCTGGAGTTTCTGGACGGTAGAGTGGATAGAAATATTTGGGTGCTAGATTTCGTTCCCTCCTCAAAAGAGGCGGGATTCCCCTTTTGAAAAATCTGGCATAGAGTAACATTAGCCCAATATCAGTGTTCACTCCCCTTATTAGGTAGTCCAGCAGGGCTAGGACTGGCTCCGGTATTGTCTTCACGAACCCCATATCTGGGGTATTCACGCAATGAGGGAAACAGTTCCCATTTAGACTTCTAGGTACCTTAAGTACATTGTCAGGTTAGGTGTAACATCCACTGTCCCTCCCTTTTCCGGTCTCTCCTCCTTTCCTGCTTAACCCTTTTTTTCCATGTCCGTCCCCCACATACCCCCTCCATCAACAATTTGGGGGTGCAGGTGACACCCCACCACATCCATTGAATATGCCTTCAATTGTGCATTCTTCAGCTCCTATATCTGTCGTGGTTTACTCCTTAAATGCTAAAGGCCTTAATGTTCCTGAGAAACGTCGTAGTGTTATGGCTTAAGCGCACAGACACAAAGCTCATATTATCTTTTTACAAGAGACTCACTTCAAATCAGGCTCCATTCAGCGTTTAGCCACTAAGCGATTTCTGGAAGTATATCATGCGGCCTGTGCTGGTTCCAAGACAATAGGGGTAGCAATATTGATCGCAAAGTCGCTCGCATTTCGCCTTACAGATAAGATGGCTGACCCAGAAGGTAGATTAATTTTCCTTAAAGGGCTCTGGAAAGATATGCCAGTGACTCTGGCAAACATATACTGCCCCAACTCTAAACAAGTGTTCTTTTTGAAAAATACTCTCTTGAAACTCACATCGTTCAGGTCGGGCCTCTTAATCCTGGGAGGGGACTTCAACATGGCCTTGGACCCGATCCTAGACACATTCACAGGGACCTCTTCATTTCCTTTCTTGTCTCTAAGGCAAGCGAAATTAGAGTTAGGCTTTCTAACTATCCATGATACCTGGCGCACCCTGAACCCACGGGGAAAGGACTATACATTATTCTCGTCCCAGCACAATCGTTATTCGAGGCTTGATTATATTTTTATTCCCCAGAAGGAGCTGGCCTATCTCTACGATGCAACAATAGAAAATATGGTGCTTTCCGACCACCACCTGATTACCCTGACCCTACAATTACCCCAGAAAGAGACGTCTACCAAGAGCTGGAGAATGGATGCTTCCCTTCTTACTGATCTTGGCGACCTGGCCACCATTAAACAAGCTATTGGAGACTATTTCTGTCACAATGACATGCCAGATGTGTCTCCCATGACTCAATGGGAGGCACATAAATGTGTTGGGAGAGGCCACTTGTTGGCCATTGCAGCCAGGAAAAAAAAGGAACATCAGACTCTGGTCCGGTCCCTGGCAGAGAAGATCTCTAAGCTGGAGGCACAACATAAAGATTCATTAGCGAGGAAGGTAGCAACCGAATTGGCAGACGCACGGGCACTCTTGCGAGAGGAATTGTTTAAAAGGGCGCGGAAGCGACAGATGCTATCACAGAAATTATTCTATTAGCAAGGTAATAAGCCAGGGAAACTCTTAGCAAGATTCACGCAGAAATGCACCCTCCCCTTTACTGTTCACCATGTAGTGGATAAGCACGGAGTGACTCATTCTAAGAACGAGGATATTGCTCGCCAGTTTCACGCCTTTTATAGCAAACTTTATGACATTAAATAGAATGAATATAGCTCGGCTGCAGGACACACGTGAGCGGACCTGATAAAAGAATTTATTCGCAGGTATAGCCCGCATGCGCTATTGGGGGATGACCGGCAGACCCTGGAAACGCCGTTGTCATCAGAAGAATGGGAAGAAGCTTTAAGGGCCACAAAACCTGGCAAAAGCCCAGGGCCGGATGGCTTTATGACACAATACTACAAGTGCCTCGCAGATCTTCTGGCGCTGGGTTTTCTCAAAGCCTTCAATTCCCTATCAGGATCCTCTAGCTCCTTCGGAAACCTATTAGAGGCATATATCTCAGTTATACCTAGAGAAAATAAAGACCCCACAGAGCTAGCGAATTACCGACCAATTTCACTTCTTAATGTGGACCTGAAACTATTCTCCAAAATCCTTGCAAACCGACTGTCTTGTCATGTGCATTGGTGGGTCTGGACCAAGTGGGCTTTGTCCCTGGCAGAGAAGCCAGGGATAATACCATTAAAGCCCTCAACCTACATCACTGGCTCACTTCCTCCCAACATGAAGGCTTTTTTCTGGCGATGGATGCGGAGAAGGCCTTCGACCGAGTGGCCTGGGACTATATGGACGCAGTATTGGAAGTCCTTGGTTTGGGTAACTGTATGCGGGCTTTTATTGGGGCATTATACACAAATTCGACTGCTAGAGTCCGGGTCAATGGCCACTTATCGGAGGCCTTCCCCATCCATAATGGCACCAGACAAGGCTGCCCCCTTTCCCCCCTACTATATATCCTCACTTTGGAACCTCTCTTGCGCTGCATCTGTGCAAATCCGAATATAAAAGGCATTAAGGTGCACCAGAGGAAATACAAACTTGCAGCCTTTGCGGATGATGTCCTGCTTTTTTTTTCATCCCCATCCCTGCCCAACTTGATGCAAGTCCTTGAACAATTCTGACTCATTTCAAACCTAAAAATTAATTATTCAAAATCATTAACACTCAACGTTTCGTTGCCTTCTAAACTAGTACATCTATGTCAGGAAAATTTCCCATTCCACTGGAAGACGGATGCTGTCACCTACTTAGGTATCCAGCTACCTAGCAAGCTAACGGACCTATACGACAAAAACTTTCTAGCTGAGCTGAAAGCTTTACAACAGGACCTCCTTTGGTGGGACGATCTCTTGGTTTGGACGAGCCCACGATCTCTTGGTTTGGACGAGCCTCAATCCTAAAGATGACGGTGCTTCCCCACATTTTATATAAACGATCCCGATCTATCTGCCACCCTCCTTTTTTTGCAGCATATAAGAGAATGTGTAGGACGTTTCTGTGGGGATCTAAGGCGGCACAAATTAGCTGGGCAAAACTGGTGTTGCCAAAGTCTGATGGGGGCATAGGCCTCCCGGACATACAGAGGTACTATTGGGCAATCCATTTAGCGCAGGTGGTGGATTGGCAGGCACATGTTTGATGTAAAGGGTGGATACTCTTGGAACATTTGATTACAGGTGCTGAGCTTAGGTCAGTTCCCTGGTTCGCTAAGAAACACTTAACATCTAATGTTCAGTCTCACCCTCTTGTTGGTGCTACTCTTCTGGCATTTGATAAGGCCTGTGGGGTTCACGCAATCTCAGCTAAAGATTGTGCGATCACTCCCATTAGAGGTAATCCAGATTTCCTGCCTGGGAAGGGCAGGGCCTACCTGGCGGCGGAGTGGCCCTTTACAGAAATGCAAGTCAAACATTTCCTTTCTAGAGGCAGGTTTCTTCACTAGAGAGAACTTTATGCATTGTCTCGGACCAAACCGTTCCCGTTTCTAGCTTACTTTCAGTTAAAACACTTTCTTGACAACCCGGCGAGAAGAGAAAGCTTCACAAAAGCACCTACTGTCTTTGAGTCGCTGTGCTCTAGCTAGTCTCCCCAGAGGCCTGTGATCTCAGTGCTCTATGCTGCAATGTTCAAGGAACCTTACACTTCTATGCACATGGAGCATGCCTTTTGGGAGACCCAGCTGGACGAGGTGATTGAGAAAAAGAGCTGGGAGTGGGTCCACTGGTATATCCACAAAGGATCTCTGAATGTGAACACCCAGGAAAATGGGTACAAGATTAAAACGCGGTGGTACAGGACACCTGATCTCCTTTACAAATTTTTCCCAACTGTGACAGATCGGTGCTGGAGATGTGGACAGGAGTTGGGCACTTTCCTCCATATTTGGTGGGAGTGCCCACTTATTCAGCCATACGGGCGTAGCGTACATGATGCGACAACTGCGATCTCCTTGCTCCCACTGGAGTTTTCACCAGCACAATATCTTCTTCATCTTTCCAAAATACCCAGAAAAAGATACCATAAGTCTGTGGCGATGCATAGAATTAACGCTGCTAGGCTAGTTCATTGGAGATCTGCATCTCCACCCTCCATGAAAGAATGGGTGACACGCATCAATCTCATTGCAGCGATAAAGGAACTGATCTACACCGCACAAGATAGGATTTCCAGCTTCTCAAATATATGGGAAGCCTGGTTCAAATATGGGAACTTTCCAGGATACCAAGACCTGATGCAAGATAATGGTTAGCCGGGGTTTCTCGGCAGTGCCCTTTATGGATTTAAACTGAAAGCATTGTGAGCTATGAGCTTACACATGTCAAATACCAGAAGTAGATGGAGAAGGTAGCTGGTGGTCCCCCCACCCCCTCCCCTGGCATTTGCCTTCTAATACACTCCCTCCCCCTCCCTACCCCTCCCTCTCTCCTCATCTATATCTTTCTCTTTACCCCCCTTCTTTTTCTTTCTTCTCTTTTCTCTCGTAAACTAATCCCAACAGATTAGAGAGTTTGGGATGAGGGGCTTACTTATCGGTTGGCACCTCTGCCAATTCTTTCCATGTCATGTGAACAATCAGAAGTAGGAATAGGAACATTGACTGAGGCTCCGACCTTCGAATTGCTTTGACAGGACTATAGGTACCCGATTTCACTCATAATGACATGATCCCGCAAAGGCATCTTGATGTACGTCTTATGTATCTCCATGTTAAGAAAGATTGATTCTATTGTATGTTGGGAGTACCTAATGGGCTTTGTCTTTATTATTGTGTAATGGGAGGTTGTACTCCAGTGGGAGCAGCAGCCTTATTGTTTTTGTTTTTCTTTCCTATTGATATTTCTGTAATGTCTTTTGAACTAATCAATAAATTCTTTATGAATAAAAAAAAGTGTCTTTATCTTTACATACTGTATGTTTTACATGCTAGGGAATTATAAAGGAAGAGGGCTACTCCTCTTCGTTCAGAGGAATAAAGGATGTAGACAACCTAACTATAGGATTTATGGAAAAATTTAGGGTGGTTATCATGAAATTGATTTTCTGGAGAAAAATTATTTTTGTTTTAAGTTTTTTTATATTGCAAAAATGCCTTATAGCGTTTTTGCAGGGAGCTGAACCTTTGTACGTTATGAGAGATACAGGTAATACCCATGGGAATGAGATAAAAAAAAAAACAACTATATACCACAAGGAACAGGTTCAAAGTGAAGTCATCTGTGTAGAGGGGGTAATAATGCAAAAGGAAGTAGTCACCCAGGCTTTTGATTTTGGCGGGCCCACCTATTATATAAAGAAGAAAACTAATGATATCAGAGAGTGCCGTAAGGTGCCATTAAATTCCGATGCCGAGCTGGGAGCCAGAGAGAAGACATGAAGATATCGGGAGTCATAAACAGCATCCAAGTCATGGACAATGCCTATATAGACTCTTACCTAATGGAGGTATGCCTGGGCCACTACACCATGATATTTAGGATTAGGGAACGGACATTGTTTATTCTTTATTATCATGCTGCATTTCAACAATAAAGGTCATCTTAACTGGTATGAGTCTGGTCTGAAGTTATCCAAAGGGGTGTATGTTGGTTCTGGCATATTCCAAAGAACCTGGGTCTTTAAAGCACACAAGGAGTATGAAGTAACACTACTACAGAAGGTTGACTCTGCAAGATAAGGAATTGAAGTGTAGCTTCTATATTTATTGGTGTATAGCACGCATTTTTTCACCCTGAAAATCGGGTGCAAATAGCGTGTGTGTGTTATATGCCGATACTTCAATTATAGCTGCCTCGTAGGGGACAGGGAGGGGGGTGGGTCGAGCGCCGTCAGATTACATACAGTGGGAATCTCCTGTTTACTTAGCGACCTCTGTAATAGGAAGTCCCATCTCCTGGGCCGACATTGGACTATCTGTCTATCATAGGAGATGCTGAGACTGCAGATGGGCACTGACCCTTATTTTGCTTCAAAGTTCCTTATTTAAAATTTAAGTTTTTTCCAGAAACTTCCCTCTTAAAATGAATGTGCATGTTATATGCCTGTTATACACCGATAAATACCTATCTTGTTCTGTTGAGTGCACCTACTGTCTGCTGAATTTTCTATATATAGGTATATATGTATACTATACAGTATATATATATATATACACACATATACATATATATATATATATATATATATATATATATATATATATATACCGTATATACTCCAGTATAAGTCGAGTTTTTCAGCACATTTTTTTGTGCTGAAAGTGCCCCCCTCGACTTATACTCAAGTCAAGCACTTTTCTGCAGCAAAAAAATTCATTTTCTGAACTGACTTTGGGGCCCCGTATCTCAGGGCCACTTTGTGCTAGGAACCCCATATTTGGTATACAAACCCAGTGGAACTGGGGTTCCTAGCACTAAGTGGCCCCGCGATACGGGGCCCCAAAATCGGTTCGGAAAATGTAATTCTCTGCTGCAGAAAAGTGCTTGACATTTTCTGAATCGACTTTGGGACCACGTATCTCAAGGCCACTAGGTGCTAGGAACCCCAAATTTGGTGTGCAAACCCAGTGGAACTGGTACCACATTTTCTGAACCGATTTTTGGGGCCCTGTATCTTGGGGACACTTGCAGCTTAGATATTTTATGGTGCTAGTTCCACTGAGTTTGCACACCAAATTTGGGGTTCCTAGCACTAAGTGACCGAGATACGGGGCCCCAAAGTCGGTCAACTGTGTCCATCTGCAGCAATGTCATTTCAGGACCATTTGGGTTCAGAGACCCCAAATTTTGGGTGCAGCTAGGGGGCATCTAGGAACCCTTAACTACCGAGTTTGAAGTTCGGGGACCTATGGCTGCAAATGGGCACAGTGAGGCATGCAAATGGGCACAGTGAGGCTGCAGATGGGCATTGTTGACCCTCTTTTCCACTTACAGTAGCTGTGCATTTCTCAATCTCGTCTTATACTCGGGTCACTAAGTTTTTACCATTTTTTTGTGGTAAATTAGGGCCTCGACTTATACTCGGAACGACTTATACTCGAGTATATACGGTATATGTATATATATATATATATATATATATATATATATATATATATATATATATATATATATACATATACACAGTAGCACACAAAAGTGAGTACACCCTTCACATTTTTGTAAATATTTTACTATATCTTTTCATGTGACAACATCGAAGAAATTACACTTTGGTACAATGTAAAGTAGTGAGTGTACAGCTTGTATAACAGTGTAAATTTGCTGTCCCCTCAAAATAACTCAACACACAGCCATTAATGTCTAAACCGCTGGCAACAAAAGTGAGTACACCCCTAAGTGAAAATTTTCAATTTGGGCCCAAAGTGTCAATATTTTGTGTGGCCACCTATATTTTCCAGCACTGCCTTAACCCTCTTGGGCATGGAGTTCACCAGAGTTTCACAGGTTGTCACTGGAGTCCTATTCCACTCCTCCATGAAGACATCACGGAGCTGGTGGATGTTAGAGATCTTACGCTCCTCCACTTTTCGTTTGAGGATGCCCCACAGATGTTTAATAGGGTTTATGTCTGGGGACATGCTTGGCCAGTCCACCACCTTTACCCTCAGCTTCTTTAGCAAGGAAGTGGTCGCCTTGGAGATGTATTTGGAGTTGTTATCATGTTGGAATACTGCCCTGCGGCCGAGTCTCCGAAGGGAGGAAATGCTCTGTTTCAGTATGTTATAGTACACGTTGGCATTCATGGTTCCCTCAATGAACTGTAGCTCCCCAGTGCTGGCAGCACTCATGCAGTCCCAGATCATGACACTCCCACCACCATGCTTGACTGTAGGTAAGACGCACTTGTCTTTGTACTCCTCACCTGGTTGGCGCCACACACGCTTGACACCATCTGAACCAAATAAGTTTGTCTTGGTCTCATCAGACCACAGGACATGGTTCCAGTAATCCATGATCTTAGTCTGCTTGTCTTCAGCAAACTGTGGGCTTTCTTGTGGATCATCTTTAGAAGAGGCTTCCTCCTGGGACGACAGCCATGCAGACCAATTTGATGTAGTGTGCAGCGTATGGTTTTAGCACTGAAAAGGCTGACCCCCACCCCTTCAACCTCTGCAGCAATGCTGGCAGCCCCCATATGTCTATTTCCCAAAGACAACCTCTGGATATGACACTGAGAATGTGCACTCAACACCTTTGGTCGACCATGGCGAGGCCTGTTCTGAGTGGAACCTGTCCTGTTAAACCGCTGTATGGTCTTGGCCATTGTGCTGCAGCTCAGTTTCAGGGTCTTGGCAATCTTCTAATGCCAAGTACAGACGATCAGACATTCCGACAACAAAATCCTGGATTTATTTCCAATGGATGTTGGCTCAAACTTGTCTTGCATACACATGGTCTTACAAATGTTGTCGGAAATTCTGATCGCCAAGAACACGGTGACGTACAACACATACGACGAGCCAAAAAAAAATTAAGTTTAATAGCCAGTGCGGCTCTTCTGCTTGATTCCAAGCATGCGAGGAATTTTGTGCATCGGAATTGTGTACACACGATCGGAATTTTACGACAACGGATTTTGTTGTCGGAAAATTTGAGATCCAGCTCTCAAATTTTTGTTGTCAGAAATTCCGACAACAAATGTCCGATGGAGCCTACACACGGTCGGAATTTCCGACAACAAGCTCACATCAAAGTGATACTGAAATGTATAGTTATTCCTGCGCTACCATGTAAACGAAGGGCAATGAACGTTGAACTGCTGCAAGCACCGAATATAGGTCAAGCTCAGCCCATACAGCAATAGAAATAAGGTATGCAAAAATTGGTGCTGCGCTGTTCTAAAAAAAAACAAAAAAAAAAAACCCTATGCTGCTAGAGGTAGTAGTACAAAGGTAAATGAACACGGAAAATGATATAAATATATAAAAAAAACAGAAACAATATAAGAATAAGTACAATCAATATAGAGCACTTCTATACCCAATAGGTGCAGTGTGATATTCCAAAATAATCGGTGGTAATAGTAAAGTGCAAAGTGCAAGAAAATCATTCAATAAAGACTTAAGGCCAGATGTGATAAGTATCTTACTGGGAAAACTAAAATCAATATACAGTCACTAAAAACCTCAATGGACCGTGCAAGTAGGCAAAAAACATTGTGCAAAAAACAGCAATTAATAAATTAAATGTGCAACATGCGATCAATATGTGCAAAAATCGCAAATGCAGTGTATAATAAACATATAACCATAAAAAATCAATATGCAATCACTAGACACCTCAATGGATCGTGCAAGTAGGCAAAAAACATTGTGCAAAAAACAGCAATTAATAAATTAAATGTGCAACATGCAATCAATATGTGCAAAAATCGCAAATGCAGTGTATAATAAACATATAACCAAAATAAGTCCACTGTAGAACTTGTGAAAATTCAAACAAAGGCAAACATGTGCAAAATATATAATGGGACTGGGAATGTAGTCCAATGCGATTTAAATCCTCTTAATGTGGCTAATCAGAAAATGTGCAAAAAAGTGCAATAAGGTGCTGATAGCATGGGGGTGATCTCCTCTTCGTGCACAGGACACACAGTGGTGTGAAATGGCCTCTTACCTTGCGGTAAAGAGGTAACCACATAAAGTTGCTGGTAATGGCTGCTTCTCCCTTGTACTCCTAACTGCCTCTCACTTGGACTCCTGGGCTGGATGGAGCTGTTAGCGGGTCTTTGTCTCTCAGTGGAGCAGGAGGGGGATTAAAGGAAAGAAGGGGCCAGATAGTGTAGTATTTCAATCAGAGGTTGTTTTTTATTAAAACAATGGTGAGGGTGCTCACTTCACTTACAAGAAAAAAACACACAGAAAACTTATCTCCTACGAGTGGCGAGCTCGTTTGCATATATCAGTCTTGGATGCCTATCCCGTCCCTACACGTGACATCACGGTCACGTGACTTCATCAGGGGAGCTCACATCAAACCTTTGTTGTCGGAAATTCCGACCGTGTGTACGAGGCATTATAGCCTAGGCCATCTTTATGTTGAGCAACAATTTTTTTTCAGATCCTCAGAGAGTTCTTTGCCATGAGGTGCCATGTTGAACTTCCAGTGACCAGTATGGGAGAGTGAGAGCGATAACACCAAATTTAACACACCTGCTCCACATTCACACCTGAGACCTTGTAACACTAACCAGTCACATGACACCGGGGAGGGAAAAAGGCTAATTGGGCCCAATTTGGACATTTTTACTTAGGAGTGTAATCACTTTTGTTGCCAGCAGTTTAGACATTGATGGCTGTGTGTTGAGTTATTTTGAGGGGACAGCAAATTTACAAAAATGTGAGGGGTGTACTCACTTTTGTGAGATACTGTATAAAAATTGCACAGCAATCCACCCTATGAAAGTGCATGTTCGTTTTGTGTGAATGGGGTAAAAAAATAAATGTTATTAGGCTATTTACTGCACTCGCTAAATGACTAAAACTGGAAAATGCAACATTTGGTCACTAGATGGCACTAAGTATGATAGAAAAAGTGTACATGTAATTGCTGTGTTTTTATGGTTTATTAAAAAAGATAATTAAAATACATATATTTAAAATAAATATCAATATTTACACGACAGAATATATACAGTACATGCAAAAAGGATTCGTTGTTTTCTGGATGTCTTGTTGTAATTGTATAGCAGTGGTAGGCATGTTGCATTCTGCTGTGGTTAAGATTGTTTTTAAAAATGATTACTTCGATTTTTGTGTGTATGATTGCTGCATGCCTCAAAGCCCTCCTGTGTAATGGCAAGTCCTTTGTTGAATGTATTTTATTAGAAAAAAAACCTTATATGGAATACTGTTGTAAAATGTTCTATTGGTCTTGTCAGTCTAATGCCTCGTACACACGATCGGACTTTCCGACAACAAAACTGTGGAATTTTGTCCGAACGGCATTGTCTCAAACTTGTCTTGCATACTCCAACAATTACAAATGTAGTGACGTACTAAATGTACTACGTGGTTTTTCAGCTCTTTAGCACCACCGTTTGGGGTTCTTCTGCTAATTTCGTGTTAGTAGAAGTTTGGTGAGTGTTGATTCGCGCTTTTCTTTTCGCATTTTTTCATTTAGCACTTTTCAGTTTGCGCTTTTCAGTTTGCGCTTTTCAGTTAATTTCTGAACGGCCGTTCGTCAACCAGCTATGTTGCGGAATCTGAGGAGATAACGTGTTATTTATTATTGGCCTTGGAGTTATTGCTTTGACATTATTTTTTTGGTTGAATAATGATTTGATTTGGTATATTTTCTATATTTTTGGATGCATAGAATGTACTTTTTGGTTAAGTTCTGTTGGCAGATAGCATGTATAATTTTATAAATAATAAAAAAAAATGTGTAGAATAATATTTGGCTATGTGTTTTACTTCAAATAACAGTTTGGGAGTAGGCAGTTACATTTAAAAAATGTAAAATTGACAGGGATCACCAACATAGTTGTATCTTTGATTTTAAAAACTACAAGATAATGGTGTTGTGGTAACTTGCACAAATAAAAAAAACATAATTTTATTATTCTTGATATCACTAGAAAAAAAAAGCCTTTGAAAATTTGTTTGCAATAAGTCCATCAGTATCACCAGCAAAGCAGCTTCATTATTATCCCATTAAAGAAGAAGAGAATTGTGTGCTGCATTTGGAGATTTCATCATTTGGCACGTCACAAATGTTGATTCTCCATTACAAACGCTAATTTACAAGACCGACCGCTACTGCTTCCGAGCATGCGTGTTTGTACTCTGGACTTTTGTCTGACGGACTTGCGTACACACGAACGGAAAATCCGACAACACACATTTGTTGGTGGAAAAATTGAAGACATGCTAGCCAACATTTGTTGGCGGAAAGTCTGAAAACAATTGTCCGATGGAGGATACACACGGTCGGATTTTCCACCAACAGCCTGACATCACACATTTCCCGACGGAAAATCCGATCGTGTGTACGGGGCTTTAGTCAGCCAAACTCTCCAGTTTTACTAAGATGGTTTAAAAAAACAATCCTAACAGAACTCATTGCATTTTTCTGCTTGTAATAGGCACCAATGGGAAATAGTAACAGGAACTAGAAAAGCTACAATTTCTGGGGAAATTGTGTGAAGTGTTCTTGCCTCCACCTACAGTAGTCTACAACTGGAGTGGAGGAGTAACTGGTTGGAGTAACTGTGAAAAGTGTTAAAAAGCTTAATATTTTAAAAAGTATAAATAGTAGTAAAAAGGTTGAAGAAGTCCCATCATTAGCTGAAAGAGCTGAACATTTTTTTTTCAAAAATGATTTTTTTTTTTTCAAAAATTATTTTATTTTTTTTCAAAAATGATTTTTTTTCAAAAAATGATTTATTTTTTTAACTGATTTTATTTTTAAAAATGATTTTTTTTTCAAACATGATTTTTTTTTCAAAAATTATTTTTTTTCCACAAATAATTTTTTTTCTCAAAAATGTTTATTTTTTTAAAAAATGTTTATTTTTTTCAAAAATTATTTTTTTTAAAAAAAATGATTTTTTAAAAAAAAAAATATTTTTAAAAAAAAAAGATTTTTTTTTCAAAAATTATTTTTTTTTCCAAAATGATTTTTTTTCTTCAACATTTTTTTTTTTTATTTTTTTTTTTTTTCATGGGGTGGTCATAATCTTTTGGCTGATCATAATGTTTTGGCTGATCAAGGGGTGGTCATAATGTTTTGGCTGATCATGGGGTGGTCATAATGTTTTGGCTGATCATGGGGTTGTCAGCTTTTGTCACCTCCCCCTCTAGTTTTACATTTCACCATTCACTCCTATGGGACCAATTTCGCTGCAAAAACGACGATATTTCGTGAACCATTTGGCAAAACGTTCCACAAAGTAATAGCACACCAATCTGGAACAATCCGCAAGTTTCGGTATATTACTGTCTATGTAGTGTAAAAGCTGTGGGAGGAGTTAGGGTGGTAAATTTGACTATAATAAGAATAATATATATGTGAGATAACAGTAAGTGGTCTTGCTATGAAAGAACACTTAATTAAAAAGAAGCTGCCATACAACTTTAGAATCATGTCCTGTGAGACTGTATTTGATTTTACTGCTTTCTCTGGAAACAGGCATTTCAGCATAACCTTTTTACAGTAGTTTTATACAGTTCAAGTGATTGACATATTAAAAATCATACATTAACATAGACAACCCAAAATGGTCGAAAAACGGAAAACTGGACTTTTGGGTTGCCCAAGAGATACACATACACATAAATATGTAAAATAAAAGGGGGATACCCACCCCACACATAAGAGGGGTGTACCCCTCCCCCTTATTTTACATGTGTATTCCTTGAGCACCCTAAAAGTCCATGGTGCCCCAATCTTACATATGCTAACATAGACAATTCACTTTTTGTGAAAATCACTGATGCAGTACAAACTGCATTGCAAATTGGAGAGGTTGTAGCTCTGTGGTGCCTACTTAGGTGGATAAAGCCATTTTGGTTAACATCTTAGAATGAGGGGAGAAAGGCCTTCTAAATGAGCAGCTTTATAACTAGTCCTCATGCTGTTGCATCTTTCACTCCAAGAGTAAATAGCAGGGCTTTCCAGGATGTAGTTGTGCATGCAAGTTTCTGGCCTGGAGCTTTTGTGCTGTGCTGTGCTGCAGACCCTACACATCAACCACCCATGACTGTCTACAAGACTTGCAAAGTCGATCACAGTTCTTTTTAGTGTCAAATTCTTGGTGACATTTTTAATAAGAGAGACATTTTACATTCAGCAAATGGTCTAATGTCCACTGCCTCTAACTAGGGGTTGCCAGGTTAAGAACTAAGCAAGTCATTAATGCAGCTTTGTTCATCGTAGAGAGCGATGTCCCAGTTACCACTATGCAACTTCAAAGGTAACTGTTAAACTGTAATGCCGCATACACGCGGCCGGACTTGCCAATGGGCTAAACTTCGTCGGCATTTCCAAAGGAGAGATTTAGAACATGTTCTATATCTGAGTCTGTCAGAAATACCGACAGAAAAAGTCAGATGGGGCATACACACGGTCGGAATGTCCGACCAAAAGCTCCCATCTGACTTTTTCTGTCGGGAAGTCCGGCCATGTACATGGCATTAGACTTGTGCTTCCAAAAAATAATAGGTGTTATAGAGGTAGAGGCTAAATGATCTGTTCTGTTTCCTTAATAAGTAGTGAATAGGGATGAGCTTTGTGTTCGAGTCGAACCCATGTTCGACTCGAACATCGTCTGTTCGCCCGTTTGCCGAATTGCGAACGATATGGGCCGTTCGCGCCAAATTCGCGTAGCGCGTCACGGCCCATAATTCACTGCGGCATCGCAGTGCATTGCTGGCTGATGATTGGCCAAGCATGCACTATGACCCGCATGCTTGGCCAATCACAGCGCCATCTGAACAGAGAGCCGTAATTGGCCAAAGCCAAGGAGGCTTTGGCCAATTATGGCTCAGGGGATTTAGTACATGCCCCACACTATATAAGGCCGCCTGCACGGCGGCCCTGTGTAGTGTGTGTTCCGGCGTTGAAAGAGATAGACAGAGAGACAGTGTCATTTGATTTGAGTTAGATAGATTAGGCAGAACAGTCAGTCAGTTAGCTGCACTTACAGTGTATTGTATATATATATACATATGCATCCCAGGTGTTGCATATATATATATACACTGTATTCAGTATGCAGTGCGTCCTGCTCACAGTGTTCAGCTAGATCTGTTCCTGTTATCTTCTTACTGACAGGCAGGCTTGTCTTGTTACAGTATTTACAGCTACCTGAAGAAAATTGCTGGTGTTCTTTTGATCCTATTAGTACCACAGTCAGGCAGCTAGACTATTTACAGTTAGTGCAGTGCGTCCTGCTCACAGTGTTCAGCTAAAACTACAAGTTAGTGGGGTGCGTCCTGCTCACAGTGTTCAGCTAAACCTACAAGTTAGTGGGGTGCATCCTGCTCACAGTGTTCAGCTAAACCTACAAGTTAGTGGGGTGCGTCCTGCTCACAGTGTTCAGCTAAACCTACAAGTTAGTGTGGTGCGTCCACCTCACAGTGTTCAGCTAAACCTACAAATTAGTGCGGTGCGTCCTGCTCACAGTGTTCAGCTAAAACTACAAGTTAGTGCGGTGCGTCCACCTCACAGTGTTCAGCTATACCTACAAGTTAGTGCGGTGCGTCCTGCTCACAGTGTTCAGCTAAAACTACAAGTTAGTGCGGTGCGTCCACCTCACAGTGTTCAGCTAAACCTAGAAGTTAGTGCGGTGCGTCCTGCTCACAGTGTTCAGCTAAACCTACAAGTTAGTGTAGTGAGACCTCTGCACAGTGTTCATCTAAAGCTACAAGTTAGTGCGGTGCGTCCTGCTCACAGTGTTCAGCTAAAACTACAAGTTAGTGCTGTGCGTCCTGCTCACAGTGTTCAGCTAAAACTACAAGTTAGTGCTGTGCGTTCTGCTCACAGTGTTCAGCTAAAACTAAAAGTTAGTGCTGTGCGTCCTGCTCACAGTGTTCAGCTAAAACTATAAGTTAGTGTGGTGCGTCCACCTCACAGTGTTCAGCTAAACCTACAAGTTATTTTTTTGCGAGCTCTGCACAGTGTTCACCTAAAGCTACCTGTAGAAGGTTGGTGGTGTTTTCCTGATCCTATCACTACCGCAGGCAGCTAAAAAAGCTACAAGTTATTTTTTTGCGAGCTCTGCACAGTGTTCAGCTAAAGCTACCTGAAGAAGGTTGGTGGTGTTCTCATACTACAGGCAGGCAGTTGATTTTGCTAGCTGCAGTATCAGTACATATATATATATATATATATATATATATATATATATATATACACTACCGTTCAAAAGTTTGGGGTCACCCAAACAATTTTGTGTTTTCCATGAAAAGTCACACTTATTCACCACCATACGTTGTGAAATGAATAGAAAATAGAGTCAAGACATTGACAAGGTTAGA
Organism: Lithobates septentrionalis; assembly: GCA_037952835.1. Lineage (NCBI taxonomy): Eukaryota > Metazoa > Chordata > Amphibia > Anura > Ranidae > Lithobates > Lithobates septentrionalis. Next base: position 739,248 of record JBBDGP010000639.1, on the reverse strand, counting down.
AATAATGATTTGTATTTGAAATAACATTGTTTTTACATCAAACTTTGCTTTCATCAAAGAATCCTCCTTTTGCAGCAATTACAGCATTGCACACCTTTGGCATTCTAGCTGTTAATTTATTGAGGTAAGCTGGAGAAATTGCACCCCACGCTTCTAGAAGCAGCTCCCACAAGTTGGAATGGTTGGATGGGCACTTCTGGCGTACCATACGGTCAAGCTGCTCCCACAACAGCTCAATGGGGTTCAGATCTGGTGACTGTGCTGGCCACTCCATTACCGATAGAATACCAGCTGCCTGCTTCTGCTGTAAATAGTTCTTGCACAATTTGGAGGTGTGTTTAGGGTCATTGTCCGGTTGTAGGATGAAATTGGCTCCAATCAAGCGCTGTCCACTGGGTATGGCATGGCGTTGCAAAATGGAGTGATAGCCTTCCTTAGCTTTTACCCTGTACAAAGCTCCCACCTTACCAGCACCAAAGCAACCCCAGACCATCACATTACCTCCACCATGCTTAACAGATGGCGTCAGGCATTCTTCCAGCATCTTTTCATTTGTTCTGCGTCTCACAAACGTTCTTCTTTGTGATCCAAACACCTCAAACTTGGATTCATCTGTCCACAACACTTTTTTCCAGTCTTCCTCTGTCCAATGTCTGTGTTCTTTTGCCCATCTTAATCTTTTTCTTTTATTGGCCAGTCTCAGATATGGCTTTTTCTTTGCCACTCTGCCCTGAAGCCCAAAATCCCGCAGCCGCCTCTTCACTGTAGATGTTGACACTGGTGTTTTGCGGGTACTATTTAATGAAGATGCCAGTTGGGGACCTGTGAGGCGTCTGTTTCTCAAACTAGAGACTCTAATGTGCTTATCTTCTTGCTTAGTTGTGCAACGCGGCCTCCCACTTCTTTTTCTACTCTGGTTAGAGCCTGTTTGTGCTGTCCTCTGAAGGGAGTAGTACACACCGTTGTAGGAAATCTTCAATTTCTTTGCAATTTCTCGCATGGAATAGCCTTCATTTCTAAGAACAAGAATAGACTGTCGAGTTTCAGATGAAAGTTCTCTTTTTCTGGCCATTTTGAGCGTTTAATTGACCCCACAAATGTGATGCTCCAGAAACTCAATCTGCTCACAGGAAGGTCAGTTTTGTAGCTTCTGGAAGGAGCTAGACTGTTTTTAGATGTGTGAACATGATTGCACAAGGGTTTGCTAATCATCAATTAGCCTTCTGAGCCAATGAGCAAACACATTGTACCATTAGAACACTGGAGTGATAGTTGCTGGAAATGGGCCTCTATACACCTATGTAGATATTGCACCAAAAACTAGACATTTGCAGTTAGAATAGTCATTTACCACATTAGCAATGTATAGAGTATATTTGTTTAAAGTTAGGACTAGTTTAAAGTTAGCTTCATTTAAAAGTACAGTGCTTTTCCTTCAAAAATAAGGACATTTCAATGTGACCCCAAACTTTTGAACGGTAGTGTATATATCCCAGCTTAGTGCAGCTACAGGCCATTAGTGTGTCTGGAAAGCCAAGAAGGAGAGACAGACAGTCACAAGCCAATAAGAGAGGGCAACCAGGCTCTGTGTCTAGTGCTGGTCGTGGAGACGGTGCATCCTCATCAGCACGTGGCCGTGGGACACGCTTGGCCTTTTTTCGGCAGCTGGCCGTGTTGAGCCGCAACATGCGGAAGACTTGGTCGAGTGGATGACCAAGCCGTCCTCATCCTCCTCATCCTCACTCACCCATGCCCAGGGTACTTTGTCTGGCAAAGAAGCGGCCTCTTCCCTCGGCTCAATGTCATCAGTGACTCCTTCCCTAGCCCCACCATGTCCTCCTGAGGAGTCCCTCAAACTGCTTGACCACAGTGTTGGGTACATGCTCCAGGAGGATGCCAAGCATTTGGAAGGCTCTGATGATGATACTGAGTTCGATGAAGGCAGTAACATGAACACGGACAGAGGGGGTGCCCAAGAAGGACAGCAATCTGGCAGTCATGCTCCCCCTGCTGCAGCATACTGCCAGGTTTGCTCCAGTGATGAGGAGGGAGGGGATGATGAGGTCACTGACTCAACGTGGGTGCCTGATAGGAGAGAGGAGGAGTAGGAGGAGGCGGCACATCACCAACGAGGCAGAATGCACTCCAGGGGCCAGCCTAAGGGCATCACATTGACTGCATCACACCCCAAAGCTCCACATGTGCAGGGCGCTGCAGTCTCTGCGCGTTAATCAAAAAGTTCTTTGGTGTGGGCCTTTTTTGAGACGAGTGCATCAGATCGCACCGCTGCTATTTGCAACATATGTCTCAAGCGTAACTCGCGTGGCCAAAACATCTCCCGCTTGGGTACCACATGCTTGACCAGACATATGTTGACCTGCCATGCAGTTCGTTGGCAAGCGTATCTAAAAGACCCACACCAAAGAAAAAAGAGGACCTCTCCTTGCTCCTCATCAGCTGAGATCTCCAACCCCACTATACCTTCAGTCCTCTCTGAGACCTGCACTGAGAGGAATGAAGGTGTAGAATTAGGTGTGTCACAGCCAAGTACTTGTGGGCAATCTGCTTTTGGTACACCGACGTCAGATTGTACCAGGCAAATTTCCCTGCCCCAGCTGCTGCACCGCCGAAAGAAGTTTGCTCCCAGCCATCCACATGCCCAGCGGTTGAATGCTGGCTTGGCAAAATTGCTAGCACTTCAACTGCTGCCTTTTCAGTTGGTAGACTCTGCCCCCTTCCGTGAGTTTGTGGAATGTGCGGTTCCTCAGTGGCAGGTACCCAAATGCCACTTTTTCTCACGGAAGGCGATTCCGGCTCTCTACCGGCATGTGGAAGGCAATGTCCATGCCTCGCTGGACAGGGCGGTCAGCGGTAAATTGCATATTACCGCTGACTCATGGTCCAGCAGGCATGGACGGGGACGTTACCTAAGTTTCACAGCACATTGGGTGACTCTGCTGGCAGCTGGGAAGGATGCAGGACAAGGTGCAGTAGTGTTGGAGGTTGTTCCGCCACCACGCCTCCAAAATGCTAATGATTGTGACACACCTCTCTCCTCCACCCCCTCCTCTTCTTCTTCCTCCATGGCCTCTTCCTGTGCTTTGTCCTCGGAACCAGCGGTGCTCCGTAGCCGTTCAAGGGGCTACGCAAGTACGCAAGCCAAAAGATGCCATGCGGTGCTTGAGCTGGTGTGCTTGGGGGACAGGAGCCACACTAGGGCAGAGGTTCTGTCAGCTCTGCAGGAGCAGGTTCAGAGGTGGTTGACGCCACGCCAACTTAAGGCAGGAATGGTGGTTTGCGACAATGGCACCAACCTCCTCTCTGCCCTCCGACAGGGACAAATGACCCATGTGCCCTGTTTGGCTCACGTCCTTAACTTGGTGGTTCAGCGATTCTTGGCCAGGTACCCGGGCTTACAGGATGTCCTGAGGCAGGCCAGGAAAGTCTGTGTGCAGAACAGAGGCAGGAAGAGGAGGACTTCCTTAGCTCTCAAGGCCCCCTTTATCCAGACAGTGTTCTTGCGTGCCTGCCGATCACACAGGAAGAGGAGGAGGAGGAGGAGGAGGAAGATTGTGTCAGTATGGAGGTGGAGCCTGGCACTCAGCATCAGCAGCAGTCTTTAAGGGATCAGTCCCAAGAAACACATGGACTTGTACGTGGCTGAGAGGAGGTGGCTGCGGACCATGTCGTCCTTAGTAACCCAGAGGACTCCGGACCGAATGCCTCAGCAAACCTACGCTGCATGGCCTCCCTGATCCTGCAAAGCCTGCGTAAGGATCCTCGTATTCGTGGTATCAAGGAGAAGGACCAATAGTGGCTGGCAACCCTCCTTGATCCACGTTACAAGGGTAAGGTTGCGGACCTTATCTTGCCATCACAGAGGGAGCACAGGATGTAACATCTTCGGGAGGCCTTGCAGAAAGGTCTGTGCAACGCGTTCCCAGAGACTGGGAGGTTACAAACTCCTGTTTCTGGACAAAGTGTTGCTGAGGCTTCGGTCAGTCAAAGAAGGAGCGGTGGAGAAGGTGGCCGTCTGACCGATGCGTTCAGACAATTTTTTGGTCCGCAGCCCCAAGGTATGATCGGTTCCAGCAACCATCGCCAGTGTCTGTTTTACATGGTGCAGGAATACCTAGGGGCAAGATCTGACTTGGACACCTTTCCCACTGAAAATCCTCTGGGTTACTGGGTCTTGAGGATGGATCACTGGCCAGAGCTTGCACAGTATGCAATTGAGCTACTGGCCTGTCCTGCATCCAGCGTTCTTTCGGAACTCACATTCGGTGCTGCTGGAAGCTTTGTAACCGATCACAGGGTGCGTCTGTCCACCGACTCGGTCGATCGACTGACCTTCATAAAAATGAATCAGTCTTGGATCACCACCAGCTACCAAGCACCTGATGCTGATGTAACCGAATAATTTTTTTTGAAATCTCAGATCCCTTCAAAGACTGCCTATGCTGATGCTGAGTGACTATCCCTGAGTAATTATCCTCTTCCTCCTCAATGATCACACTGATAGCTTGTAAGAACATTTTTGGTTCTGGGCGCCACCACCAGTGCCTAAGGCACAATTTTTCAGCCCCTGTTTAACAGGGGCGTGTAATTACAATTTTTGATGCAATACTTTGCAGCAGGGCTCGTTTCTGCGTTACAACTAGAGTGTCTGTGAGGGGTTGCAGTGTTGTGGCACCAGCACCAGTGCCTAAGGCCTAATTTTTCAGCCCCTGTTCAACAGGGGCATGTAATTACAATTCTTGATCTAATATTTCACAGCAGGGCCCATTTCTGCACCCACCAAGAGCGAGTGAGGACTTACAGTGCTGTGGCACCAGCACCAGTGCCTAAGGCCCAATTTTTCAGCCCCTGTTTAACAGGGGCGTGTATTTACAATTTTTGATGCAATACTTTGCAGCAGGGCTCGTTCCTGCGTTCCAACTAGAGTGTCTGTGAGGGGTTGCAGTGTTGTGGCACCAGCACCAGTGCCTAAGGCCTAATTTTTCAGCCCCTGTTCAATAGGGGCATGTAATTACAATTCTTGATCTAATATTTCACAGCAGGGCCCTGTGAGGGCTTACAGTGTTGTGGCAACAACAACACCTAAGGCCCAAATTTCTGCTGAGTATATAGGGCAGGCTCCTACTTTCAAACATCTAACTTACAAACGACTCCTACTTGCAAACGGAAGGAGACAACAGGAAGTGAGATGAAATCTACCCCTAGGAAGGGAAATTCTCTCCTGTAAGAGTTAATATGGGAAAAACATTTCTCCTTTCCACTGATGCTTTCCAATTCTTGTTCCACAAAAAAAACCAAATTTTCAAAAAACATTTGTCATTGGGACAAAAAGTGAGGTGAAATCTTCTGAAGAGGAGGAAAGACAGCAAAACAAATGTCACGGCGGTGATAACCCTTCCCTATGTTTTCCAAAAAGCTTAAAAAAGATTTTTTGGCTGGAGCTAAACATGTTAAAAATGTACCCGTTCAAAATTACAAACAGATTCTACTTAACAACAAACCTACAGTCCCTGTCTTGTTTGCACCGCCTGTATACTGCTGTTCAGAGTATATAGGGCCTGGTGGCCCCACACCTTTCCTTATTTTAATTTGGGTGCGGGGTTCCCCTTAATATCCATACAAGACCCAAAGGGCCTGGTAATGGACTGGGGGGTACCCATGCCGTTTGTCTCACTGATTTTCATCCATATTGCCAGGACCCGACATTACATTAAACCCGCAAGCAGTTTTAAATTAGATTTTTTCCTTTAAAAATGACATATGGTGCAGGGACTGTTCTAAACACGGGAAACACGCGCCACTTTACGGGCATACGCCCATTTTTAAAAGTTTTTTTTGCATTGATACATGTCCCCTGGGGTAGGACCCGGGTCCCCAAACCCTTTTCAGGACAATACCATGCAAATTAGCCTTTAAAATGAGCACTTTTGATTTCGAACGTTCGAGTCCCATAGACGTCAATGGGGTTCTAATGTTCGTGCAAATTTTCGGTCCGTTCGCAGGTTCTGGTGCGAACCGAACCGGGGGGTGTTCGGCTCATCCCTAGTAGTGAATATTCATTAACGAAAGAGGGCACAATTTGTCGGGAAGTCTATACGTTTTGCATTTGAAGATCACCAAAGCGTTTCAGTAATTCATCTGGCAACAGGGTTCAGTTTTATACCTCATCATTATACAATTCATCACTTGAACAGGAAATGCAAATTACTTTTCGTACGCTGGCATCATCTTCTTAGATTAGATTTTTCTTAAACTTGTCTAGCAGATCAATCACTTCTAACTGTATATACAGCAAAAGTTAAAAAAAAGTTTGCATCTGAAACATGCACATGTTGCTTTCTTCCAAGGGAAATATCACCTCAAATGCAATTTAAATGCTTTTATCCGGGGGCAAGAGGCAACCTCCACATTTCAACCAAGAGTGCTTTTCTGTTTTTTAGTAATAATGCAATTTGTGACCAGAAAATAAAGTAACCACTACAACTCCCACAACAGTATTATCTTCAAAGAGAGCCACAAATGTATCTTGTAAATGTTTCAAGTTTATAAAATCTATTGTGATAGAAAATCCTTGACTCTCTACAATTTGTAAAAACGAGTAATACACAGTGTTTGTTTATGAAACATTTACAGATACCTTTAGCTTTGGGAGAGACGTCACCACTTTACATTTAATGGAACACTTTTTTTACACTATAGCTCACCCACACAAAAAAGAGAAAATACACACTACATCTTCCACATTGATGCCATTCGCAGAGAGAACAACATAAGAAGCTGCGCTCAAACATAAAAAAAATATTTTTTTGAACAAACGTGCAATAAAAAGAAATCGGTAAGATCGATCAGTCAGATTGAATTGAAAATAAATCACAGAGAATGACTCCAGACAAGGCAAATAATAAGTGAGCATAAATGATAAATAAGTGAATCCTCAGTCCTTAAAAAGTTCCAAAGAAAGAAAATGTAGATAAAACAGCATGTGTACAATCTTCCATGACTTCCTATGAGACAAGGTGTCTCATAAGACAGGTTGTCTGGTATGGATGGATTATGGGGGGGACCCCTACATAATTTTTTTTAAATTTGGTGCAGGGTTCCCCTTAATTCTGGTATGGATTTTGAGGGACCCCTACGACATTTTTTTTTAAAATTTGGAGCAGGGTTCCCCTTAATTTCCATACCAGACCTGAAGGGCCTGGTATGGATTTTGGAGGGAACCCCACACAATTTTTTTTTTAATTTGGAGAAGGATTCCTCTTATTATTCATACCAGACCCAAAGGGCCTGGTAATGGACTGGGGGGAACCCATCCCATTTTTTTCAATGAGTCATCTATATTGCCGAGACCGAGACAATTCATTATGCCGCGTACACGCGACCGGTTTTGCCATCAGAATAAACTCCGAAGGTTTCTCTGATGGAACTCTGATGGAATTCCATTCAAGTGGTCTTGCCTACACACGGTCAACCCATAGTCTGACAAAAGTCCAACTGTCCAGAACACGGTAATGTACAGCACGTACAACGGGACTAGAAAAAGGAAGTGCCAGTAACCAATAGCTTCCGACTCGTACTTGCTTCAGAGCAAGCGTCGTTTTTGGTCCATCGGAACAGCATACAAATGAGTGGTTTTCCCTGATAGGAATTGGTTCCTTCGGAAATATTTAGAACATGTTCTATTTCTAGGTCCGTCAGAATTTTCGAAAAAAAAAGTCTGATGAGGCACACACACGATCGGAATAGACGATGAAAAGCTTCCGTACGACTTTTTCTGTCGGACATTCCGCTTGTGTGTATGCGGCTTTACAGCCGCGATAAGTTTTAAATGACAATATATCCTTTAGAAATGTCATTTTGTTGTGGTACTGTTCTAAACATGGGAAAAATGTGCCAATTTACAGGAATACTATAGACACCCCCCAGGCATGATATTTAAAGGAATATTTCATTTTTATTGTTTCACTTTAAGCAGTAAAAAAAAATCACTGCTCCCCAAAAAACGTCTGTTTAAGAAAAAAACTTTTGCATTGATGTCCCCTGGGGCAGGACCCGGGTCCCCAAACACTTTTTATGGCATTAACTTGCATATAAGTTTTTAAAAGGAGCACTTTTGATTTTTCATGTTCTGGTGCGAACCGAATGGGGGGGGGGGGTGTTCGGCTCATCCTTAATTCCTGTATTTGTTACCCTTAATATGATATCAGTGGCAAACTGGGAGATATACTGTAACGACACCCACCCCGAGTATGAAAGAGGTTAAAGTCGTTCAGGTCATTCCATACCCAAACACAAAGGCAGCTACCGAACACTTCCATCAGCCGAACAAGGTACCCATACAAATAATCAAATAATTCTCCCCCCAAGTATGAGACAAGATACTCTGTCTTGAGGTTCAAGCAGGAATAAACAAATTTATTTTCACACATGGACACAACAGATAAAATAACTCAGAGACTCTTTCCCCCCACCCTTGGAAAAGAGGGCGGGTTAAACGGTCCAATGACAATAGACACACAGGTCAGGTGTGTTCAAACTTCTCATCAGTATAGTCTTATCAGCAGGGGGCTGCTGGAGGACCCCCCCACCTCCATAGAGATACACATCCTGTGATCCAAGGCAGACAGACACAATAGAACATTGGAATGCCTTTTTCTGTCACTTTTTAAATAGATTTTTTTTCTTTTTTTTTTTTCCTCTGGTTCCTTCAGCCTATCAATTAAGGGGGGTGTTTAATTGCTCACAGGTGCCTATTTAACTGGGTGTAGAACTCAGTCTGAGCGTGCTCAGTCTTTGGCTGTGGATCTTTGTGTAAGTGGAACTTGGTATAAGTGGGAGTTAAAAACTAGAGTTTAAAACAGGAGGTTATAACAGGGGTCATAGTACCTGTGTAGTGTGAGTATCTGAGTGTTGTCTGAGTAGTGTGTGTGGATCGTTAGTACTTGTGTATTGTGTACTGTATACTTGAGTATTGCGAGTGCACGTAGGTCTGTGACTGTTCTGCGATTGCACGTAGGTCTGTGAGTACCTGTGTATTGTCTTGTTGTGTACCTGTGTATTGTCTTAAGTATTAGTGCCAGGAAGCTAGCTGTTAGGTAATTTGGACAGGGTAAAATCCCCAAATCCTCACTAAATTTAATAGGTACAATGCCCGGCGGGTGTGGAGAGGCGACTCTTTGTACATCTTGCCGCATGTATGCGTTCCTTGATCATCCGATCGAGGGTGAATACTGCTGTGCAAAATGTAAGCACATTGTTTCCCTGGAAGCCCAGGTTCTGAATCCAGGGAAGCAACTGCCAGCACTGAGAAGTCCCTCCATACTAAAGGTGAGCCAGGAATGTACACGGCAGGTGCCGGCAGGGGCCAGCACAGAGGCAGGTGGAGACAAAGAGGCGCAGGCACTAGCAAAGAGTAGATGGGTGACAGTCAGGAGGGGTAGAGGGGGAAGTGCCAGAGAGGCCGATCCAGGACTGGAGCATCCCAATAAGTACGCTCCATTGAGTGTCATTGGTGAAACCAGTCAGGGACCAGCACTGCTGGAGATGAGGGACTCTCCTAGCTGCCAGGGGAAGAACTCCTCCAGTGAGAGTGGGGGGCAGCAAAGGGAAAGGAAAGACAGATTCTGGTGGTAGGGGACTCAATTCTTAGAAGGACAGAGAGGGCAATCTGTAACCAAGACCTGAAGCGCCGAACAGTATGTTGTCTACCGGGCGCTCGGGTTCGGCACATCACGGATCTTGTGGACAGATTACTGGGAGGGGCTGGGGAAGACCCGGCTGTCATGGTGCACGTTGGCACCAATGACAAAGTCAGAGGCAGATGGAATGTCCTAAAGAATGATTTTAGGGACTTAGGTGCTAAATTGAGGAAAAGGACCTCCAAGGTAGTATTCTCAGGAATACTACCAGTACATCGAGCCACACCAGAAAGGCAGAGGGAGATTAGAGAAGTAAACAAGTGGCTGAAGAGCTGTTGTAGTAAGGAGGGGTTTGGGTTCCTGGAGGACTGGGCCGACTTCTCAGTCGGTAACCGGTACTATAGAAGGGACGGACTGCACCTAAATGAGGAGGGTGCAGATCTGCTGGGAATGAAGATGGCCAAAAAGTTAGAGGGGTTTTTAAACTAGGCGATGGGGGGGAGGGTCCAGAGACAGTGATAGCCAGCGCGGATGATATTCCAGAGGGTAGTGTTGGGGGCATTAGTGGTAGGTTAACCAAAGCACAAAAACACAAGGTGAGTATAGTAGCAAGTCCTAGTTGCAATTTTGAAACACCCAATACGAGGACAATATGTGACCGGTCTAAACTATGTGGCATGTTCACCAATGCCAGGAGCATGGCAGACAAGATGGGTGAACTAGAGATACTGTTGTACAAGGAGGATTTGGATTTTGTGGGAATTTCAGAGACCTGGTTCAACAGCTCTCATGATTGGCTGGCAAACATTCAAGGGTATACCCTATACCACAAGGATAGAGAGGGTAAAAAAGGGGGAGGGGTATGCCTATATATCAAGAATAATGTACAAGCGAATGTGAGAGATGACATCACTGAGGAAGCTAGAGAGGAGGTGGAATCCTTATGGGTAGAGCTCCAAAGGGATGAAGCTAAGGGGAAAATAATACTGGGAGTATGCTATAGGCCCCCTAACCTGAAGGAGGAAGTGGAGACGGATCTCCTATCACAAATTGGATTAGCAGCAAGGATGGGAAGTGTTATCATAATGGGGGATTTTAATTATCCAGACATAGACTGGGCGGTGGGAACCGCGCATTCATTTAAGGCTCGCCAGTTCCTTAATGTCTTGCAGGACAATTTTATGGGTCAGATGGTAGACGTACCAACTAGAAATAAAACATTACTGGATCTACTGATTACCAACCATTCAGACCTGATCACAGATGTGGAAATACGGGGCAATTTAGGTAACAGCGATCACAGGTCAATTAGTTTCAGTATAAATCACACAAATAGGAAACATAAAGGGAGCACAAAGACACTGAATTTCAAAAGAGCCAACTTCCCTAAACTACAAACCTTGCTAAAAGGCATAAATTGGGATAAAATATTAGGAACAAAGAATACGGAGGAGAGATGGGTTTGCTTTAAGAGCATATTAAATAAGAGCATTAGCCAATGTATCCCATTGGGTAATAAATTTAAAAGAGCGAACAAAAATCCTGGATGGCTTAACTCCAATGTAAAAATGCATATAAAAGCAAAGGAGAAGGCCTTCAAAAAATACAAGGTTGAGGGATCATCCTCAGCATTCAGACTTTATAAAGAATGCAATAAGAAATGTAAGGGTGCAATTAGGACGGCTAAGATAGAACATGAAAGACACATAGCGGAGGAGAGCAAAAAAAATCCCAAGAAATTCTTTAAGTATGTAAACAGTAAAAAAGGGAGGACAGACCATATTGGCCCCATAAAGAATGAGGAAGGACATCTGGTTACAAAGGATGGGGAGATGGCAAAGGTATTGAATTTATTCTTCTCCTCAGTCTTCACGAGTGAATCGGGGGGCTTCAGTAACCAAAACTGCAGTGTTTATCCTCATGACACAACACAGGAAGCACCTCCATGGTTAACAGAGGACGGAATTAAAATTAGACTTGAGAAACTTAACATTAATAAATCACCGAGACCAGATGGCTTGCATCCGAGGGTACTTAGGGAACTCAGTCAGGTGATTGCCAGACCGTTGTTCCTAATTTTTACAGACAGTCTATTGACTGGAATGGTACCAGCTGATTGGAGAAAAGCCAATGTAGCACCAATATTTAAAAAGGGCCCAAAAAACATCCCTGGGAATTACAGACCAGTTAGCCTAACATCAATAGTATGTAAAATCTTGGAGGGGATGATAAGGGACTATATACAAGATTTTAGTAATAAGAATGATATCATTAGCAGTAATCAGCATGGATTCATGAAGAATCGTTCTTGCCAAACCAATCTATTAACCTTCTATGAGGAGGTGAGTTGCCATCTAGATAAAGGAAGGCCCGTAGACGTGGTGTATCTGGATTTTGCAAAAGCATTTGACACAGTTCCCCATAAACGTTTACTGTACAAAATAGGGTCCGTTGGCATGGACCATAGGGTGAGTACCTGGATTGAAAACTGGCTACAAGGGCGTGTTCAGAGGGTGGTGATAAATGGGGAGTACTCAGAATGGTCAGGGGTGGGTAGTGGGGTTCCCCAGGGTTCTGTGCTGGGACCAATCCTATTTAATTTGTTTATAAACGATCTGGAGGATGGGATAAACAGTTCAATCTCTGTATTTGCAGACGATACTAAGCTAAGCAGGGCAATAAATTCTCCGCAGGATGTGGAAACCTTGCAAAAAGACCTGAACAAATTAATGGGGTGGGCGACTACATGGCAAATGAGGTTCAATGTAGAAAAATGTAAAATAATGCATTTGGGTGGCAAAAATATGAATGCAATCTATACACTGGGGGGAGAACCTCTGGGGGAATCTAGGATGGAAAAGGACCTGGGGGTCCTAGTAGATGATAGGCTCAGCAATGGCATGCAATGCCAAGCTGCTGCTAATAAGGCAAACAGAATATTGGCATGTATTAAAAGGGGGATCAACTCCAGAGATAAAACGATAATTCTCCCGCTCTACAAGACTCTGGTCCGGCCGGGCACCAGTCCTCAGGAAGGATGTACTGGAAATGGAGCGAGTACAAAGAAGGGCAACAAAGCTAATAAAGGGTCTGGAGGATCTTAGTTATGAGGAAAGGTTGCGAGCGTTGAACTTATTCTCTCTGGAGAAGAGACGCTTGAGAGGGGATATGATTTCAATTTACAAATACTGTACTGGTGACCCCACAATAGGGATAAAACTTTTTCACAGAAGAGAGTTTAATAAGACTCGGGGCCACTCATTACAATTAGAAGAAAAGAGGTTTAACCTTAAACTACGTAGAGGGTTCTGTAAGAGCGGTAAGGATGTGGAATTCCCTTCCACAGGCGGTGGTCTCAGCGGGGAGCATTGATAGCTTCAAGAAACTATTAGATAATCACCTGAATGACCGCAACATACAGGGATATGTAAGGTAATACTGACACATAATCACACACATAGGTTGGACTTGATGGACGTGTGTCTTTTTTCAACCTCACCTACTATGTAACTATGTAGCCCCACCCCAAACTAGAACAGCAAATAGCACAGAACAGCATGAGACAACACACAATATATACACACAACATTCTGAAGCAGTCACTATCTATCATATGGCACATATGGGATTCCCAGAGTTTTGTGTTTTGGGGGGACATAGACTTGAATCCAAAGCAACATTATTTCCAGTGTCCCCAGGCATACAGCTCACACGGAGCACTGTTCCCCCAAATGCCAGGGCCCATAATCGGGCGGCAAGAGGCTGCCAATCAGTCCCCTCCAAAAGCCTCTGTCCCGGCTAGGTCTGTCACATATGCAAACAGTACAAAAGTGGTCCCCAGAATATTCAATCTCCCCAAAAAAAAGGAAACCAACCTGTTTCAACTACTCAGGTTAAAAAATACAATACGTTTTCATTGCATAAATTTGCAAATATATGTGAAAGCCTCATTGTTGCATCAAGGCACCTCTGATAAATGTGGTCCCTAACTCTGAACTGATCTGAGTTTCCCAACTATCACATACAATTAGCAACACACAGAGAGCAGGCTTACCTGAAAGCACACCGTTCCTCCCTAAAAGTACAGCAATACATACTGTACATACATTCTAGAAGCCCAAGTATCACCTTTACAAGGCAGCTCAAGACCCCTAGTATGTGTCCGCCCAAAATCCACAAAAACAAAGAAGACATCTCTACCAATCTGTCTAAAACTAGCAAACAGGGAAAGTTGCACACAGCCAGGACTTCTTTTAGGATCACAGCATGCAGGAAGGACATTGCATTTCTAGCAAGACAAATGGCAATTTTCTGTAATTACTGAACATATTTGTGGCCCAAAAAGTGAAAACAAAAGTGGCCACCACACAGGGGCGGATCCAGAATCTAGTCTTGGAGGGGCACTACCAAAATATATGTTTTTTGGGGGCAATTTATCGGGGAAATGGCTGGTGTCGGAACTTCAATCATCACAGCACCATGGTTGTTATGGTGTCAGGATGATTGAAGCTCATTATTTCTATTATTACATTGTAATATAAAATGAAATAGTTCAACTCACCATAATGCAGAATCAGTGGGAGCCCTGAGCATGTCACTTGCCACGTCGCCTGCCACCAGATGCGGATTGTCACTTGCCACGTCGCCTGCCACCAGATGCGGATTGTCACTTGCCACGTCGCCTGCCACAAAATGCAGATTGTGACATGCCACGTCACCTGTCACCAGATGCAGATTGTCACTTGCCACGTCACCTGACACATGTTGTGGATTGTCACTCGCCTCATCACCAGCCACATGTTGTGGATTGCCACTTCCCACACGTTGCGGATTGTCACTTGCGACACGTTGCGAATTGTCACCTGCCACACCTTGCAGATTGTCACTTGCTACGTCACCTGCCACAAGTTGCGGATTGTCACTTGCCTGCTACAATTGTCACTTGCTGTGTCAATTTCCTGCTAAGGTGGTCTTGTGCTGTGTCCCAGAGTCAGGCAGCAGATTACCAGTCAAGAAGCAGAGAGATGATGTAATCTCTCTGCTGCCCACGGCTGCCTGTACAGTGAGGGCTGAACTGCAGAAATGCAGGGCGGGTGCCGGGCGGTGAGAGATGATGTCATCTCTCTGCTCCCCTGCCCACCGACTCCCTGATTGGCCAGCAGCCCGCTCACACACCGAGCCACCCAGCTGCTCACCCGCTCTCTCACCCGCCTGCTCACCAACCGAGCAGCCTGGCCCACCCACGGAGCTGCCCATGCTCTCACCAGTGGAGCCGCCTGCCCACCCACTCTCTCACCTGCTGAGCCACCTGCCCACTCACTCACCAGCATTCTCGGAGGGGGCATTTGCCCCGTTGCCCTCCCTGGATGTGCCCCTGCCACCACATCTAAGGACTGGTCATCTAAAATGTATGTATTTATTTTTGTGTTTTAGATATGCTTTAAGTTTGTTACAGGTGGTTTATTGACACAATGATTATCTCATACATGTAGCTTTTAAAAAGTAGGGATGCTTATATTTGGATCTGACTTGCTTCTTTGTCTCAGTGTTACCCCTTTGAGATCATAAAATGCTTTGACCTTTTGCCACTTGCATATCACATATTTGCAGCAACAAAAGCGTGAGCTTTAACACCCACACACTGTACACATGCATTGCTGGGTGGCTGATGATTCTGTGCATTCACTGTGCACTCCCAGCAGAGAGACCAAGGTGTCAACGATTAGTAATTGGCAGGACTGGCTCCTGTTACCACTATGACAGCCAATCACAGTGGTCACATGATCACTGATCCTGCCCACTCCCAGGCATTCAAAACTCTTTAAAGGGATGCCCGGATGGGCAGGAAAGGGTTAATACGGCATTAATTCTTCTCTGTGTACTGGAGATATGGCTTGCTGATCTCTCATGGTATGACCCACTTTGTAAACGAATCTGTAAAGGCGTCAGTTCTTTTCTGTATGTAATAAAAACTTGGATTGATGCTACTGTATGTACAACCCACTATGTTAACACCTTTGGGACTATGTCAGTTCCTTTTATTAGCTGGGCAGAAGAGTCATGGTTTATCTCTCAACTGCTCCATGAATAGCCAATGATCCACATGACCCCATGAATTACTGGGTCGGCACACTGAAGCAGTGACCCCAGTGACCCAGTTGACACACATGTGCTTTTCTGTCTATTGTCCAGCTTTGGACAGCATTGCATATGCACTTTAAGGAATACCTGAATCTGGTAACGACATTAAACGTGCATTGATGCCAAATCAAAGCACTAATAAAATTGCGTTTTTAACGCTGCTTTTTTTCCAGGCGTTGTTACTAGCTTTACAGCCCGTTTTTTAAAACGTCTGTGTGTATGAGGCCTTAGAGTTAAAGTAGTAATAATTACTTGGCATTTTTATCTTAACACATTGAGCACTATGCAATAAACATTTCCCAGTAATCTGTCAATGCTTGCTCTCTCCTGCTGTCTCAGTACTGCTTCCCTGAACCTCTGTTCTTCACAGGAAAGAGTTAAAAGTTGACAGTACAGTCTGGAGTAAGTCTGTAGCCTAAAGAAGTAAGGGGGGAGGGAGCAGGGAGTGTCTTGCCATCCTAGGGGGCTGTGTGTTTCTATTGATGCACACAATGTAGGGAGACACAATTCTAGTCACTGCATTCAAGAGTGGTGTCACGATTTAGACTGCAGTTTTCCTGCCTGTGTATTCCTTCCTCCTTGCTGCAGTGTTCTCTTAGTCCTTTGATTCCTTTCACACATGTTGTTGGCTTCTGCACACACCTATGGGCGTTACCTGCTCTTTTGTGGGTTTATATTTCCCTTCCTTCACTTCTTGGTCTGCTTCCCAGTTTGCTTCCCTTTACTCTATATACACATGTGCTCAGTTCAGGCTGCATTGCCTGAACAACTTCACAGTTATCTGAACTCCCGTCTGCTTACTACTTTGTGTATCCAGTCTGAGTACCTGTGTACTGATCCCAGCTTTGTCTACTGTCTGTGCTTGCCCGATGCCTGCCCTGACCTCAGCTTGTTTCCTCGTGGTCGCCACATTCTCAACTGGGTGCACCTGGGGACATTATGCAAGTCCATCCCCACCACCAGGGACCCTGGTGAAGAAGCAGGCTTGGGCTTAGACTCTAAGCCCTAGGGAACCCTGAGTTGGTGAACTACAAGGCCCGACTATCACAGACTCCTGACAGGTGGCTTCATTGGATGTTTCAAGAGAAAGGTGTAACCTTGAAACAGGAGACCCGGGGCAGCGGTCATGGCAATAGTTGAAACAAGAACATTGTCAGGGTCTAAAAACTAAAGAAACTGCTTACTGCTATTATATAAAGTACTTGTCAGTTGAAACCTACCTCAAGTAAAAGAATTACATTTGTTAATTAATCCATCTATAACAAAATATTATTGCCAGTTTGCATTCATTAATCATTAAAATATTATTTTTACATAAGCATATTTTGGAGGAGCTTTTTTATTTATGCCAATTTTAATTTGGTGCCTGCAGATTTTATGTCTGCTGTTTTGTGATCCACCACTTGTATACAAATAAGTATACAAATTAAAAAAGAAAATATTTTATTCATAATAAAATTAAAACTACTTTAAAGGAAACATGTACTCAGAGAATTATAGAAGCTGTTAATTCTAACTCCAGTCCTAGCAATTTCTAAGTTACTAACCCAGAATATGCATTCTACAATCTAATGCCGTGTACACACAACCACCGGACTTTCCGGCAGAAAAGGTCTGACGGAATCATTTAGTCGGACATTACGATCATGTGTGGGCTCCATCTGACTTTTTCTTTCTAAAATTCTGACGGACCTAGAAATAGTCTTTCCGACTGACTCAATTCCTATTGGGAAAAACGTTTGTCTGTATGCTAGTCCGACGAACCAAAAACGACGCAAGGGCAGCTATTGGCTACTGGCTATTGAATTTTCTTTTTCTAGTCCTGTTGTACGTCATCGCGTTCTAAACGAATGGACTTTGGTGTGATCATGTGTGGGCAAGTCTGTTTCAGCGGAACTCAGTTGGAACTCCGTCGGAAAGACCATCAGAGTCTACTCTAACGGAAAGTCCGGTCGTGTGCACGCGGCATTAGAAATTCAAATCTTGACTCACAATGTTTGTATGTGTCAGCAATAACCATGAAATGAATACTTGCCTGTCTAGCAGGACTATGTATTCTTGCCTTCTGTTCAACGTGATGATTTGACACTTACTAAATTCTTTATTAGCTGTGTTCCTGTTGAATTGGAAAGCAATCAAATATGCTATTTCTCCTAATGCTTTGCTGATCTACTAGCTTCTGTGATTTCTCAGTCACTGACCTGGAGCAAACATGTTGATTTGGAAAGTCAGAGCAACGTTAGACATACCTATATACTGTATTTGCATACTTGTCCTTGGTTAGTGACAGCCAGGAAACTAGCATTTTCAGTATGAGAATTAAGCGATGGCAACATCTGTTTCTCTCAGGAAAGTTTCCTTTATGACTAAAATGACAAAAAATTATGTAGGTTATATCACACCAATAGTGCGAGAGATCAGCAACAATAAAGAAAGAGGTATACAAACAATAAATCCTGTTTACAGGTAGATATGTATTAACTGTCAATGCTAAGAATTTTAAACCAAACGTCACATATGTCATGAAATTTTATAAGTGAACTGGATTGTGTTGCTAAACATTCCTCATATATCTGTATCAGATTTACTTGGATTTTTTACATCTGAGATGTTAGGGGCTAATTTGGACAGGCATGAGATACCATCTATGGTGGAATTTCTGGGACAATTCCCAATAGTTAACACATTTGGAAGAACTATAGTTATAATAGATGGCTTTTTGCCATTGGGTAACTGAGAATTACATGTTCAGATTAATTTCCCATCTCTTTAGAGCAGGGCTTTCACAAATGTGCACTTGGATTGCAGAAGGTTATAAAAAAGAGTGATAGCTTTCAATTTTGGTGATTCTGATGTCCAAAAGGAATGCACTGTTGTTGGTAAATCTAGATTCAGGGTAAGGTTTTTAGAGAGGTAAGACGTAATTTGGCTGTAAGCAAAAGAAGTCTTGTGTAGGAATATTATATTTTTCCTGAAGGTTAAAAAGTAAGGAGAGTCTATTATTTTGCACAAGGTGTGTTGGGGGGTATATCTAATAGATGCCCAGTGTTTATGGGATACATGAGGTATCAAGAAGATAAATATGTCTAGAGGGATAGGGGTAGGCGTGCTAATGGACCCATTTGTGGTGGAACTAATAAAATATTTCCAGACTGAAACTGTTGCTGTGATGGTCTGTATGTTGACTTTAGGTGTGAGTTTAAGAAAGATTGGACATTGAGAAGGATGCTCAAGTCTCCTTGAGAGACAAAAGATTGCTTAATGGTTCTCTGTTGTATAGCAAAAGGAGATGTGAACCAGTGTCTAAGTTGATGCAAAATCACTACGGTATAGTAGTTTATGTTAGGAAAGCCTATCCCCTCTGCTCGCTTATGGCTGATGAGATATGTGCACCGTGTTTTCCTGTTCAAAAAAATAGAGGCAGGACATGGATTGTTAAAGCTCTGAAGAAGCTTAGAAAGAATTAACATTTTGAAGGCCGCCATTCTACCTGCCCAAGATAGAACAGAAAAAACTGTGCACTGTAGGTACACAGGGGTCGCCCTTTAGGATTTTACTGGCAAAATATATATAGAGTATAGAGAGTAGATTGTATAAAATGCACGTAAGTGCCAATTTTATTTAATTTGTAGAAAAAATATGAAAAATGTCAATACAAATACAGTTATACAAAATACATGTTCATTTAAAATATACACATCCGATTGTACAAGATAGATATAACAACCCAGTGCTTACAACCCGCAGCCTAAGTGGTATAAGGTCAAGCGGATGAAGTTACAGCACATGACCCGACATATTTCGGAAATTAGTATGCATTATTCCTTCATCAAGGGATTTACAGTTGGGTGATCAAATCTTTATCTGTAATATAAATTTCAGAGTGATAAAGTAGTGTCATAATACATGAGACTACTGACAAGTATATTTTTGTACAGCAGGCTGGCTATAATCATTCTGTCCACTAGATGGTGCAATTCACGGTGTGTGGGCCGCTCGTCTGCTCACAGACACCTGGCGGGTAAGCTCCACTCGCACATGGCTGATGGGCGGTGCCTTTCGACCTGTCCCCCGTGCCTTTTGTGCATGGAGGAGCTTCTTTTGTGCCCCTGCGTTTGCTTCACTGTTTATGCA
Source organism: Lithobates septentrionalis (assembly GCA_037952835.1). NCBI lineage: Eukaryota > Metazoa > Chordata > Amphibia > Anura > Ranidae > Lithobates > Lithobates septentrionalis. The sequence goes on along the minus strand of JBBDGP010000639.1, from coordinate 719,317 downwards.
GGGATCTCATACCCGCCGGTGGCGCGTGAAGTCATCACGCCCTTCAGGGCGTGGCTGCGCCGCGCGCCTCGGCGTCAGGGAGACGCTTTGAGCTCTATTCACAGCTGCTGTATATGCATCTGATCTATTGGGGCAAACACTGATTGGCTGAAGCCAAATCAGCTGTGCTATTTGAGATGCGGACACTCACAGGGCTCCTGTCAGTTGTGGAACTGCTGCCCGGAGGTCTGCATCTCAAGAGATCATGTGAAAACCAAAAGGTAATCTAACTACTATTTATATTTAAGTAATGGGATGTTTATATCCCTATGTCCCTATACTGCAGTTTGGTAGTTTTTTCTCTAGCTGCATATGGGATTAATTCACGTTTCCTTTTCCTTTTACTATTTTGATCATGCAGACTTTAATCAGGCGCCTCTTGTGAATGTGCTGCAGCGTTCAGTCCCACACCTAGAGCTGCACATCCTATATTTCTGTGGACCTTTTAGCCAGCCTGTTCCGTTTCTGGTTCCTGTTTTCATTTTGCCATATTTGGTTCTTATGAATCTGATTGATGTAAGTATAACCAGTTTGAACACCTTATATTATTTCTGTTACAATCAAACACTTGTCAGTAGTCTCATGTATTATGACACTACTTTATCACTCTGAAATTTATATTACAGATAAAGATTTGATCACCCAACTGTAAATCCCTTGATGAAGAAATAATACATACTAATTTCCGAAACATGTCGGGTCATGGGCTGTAACTTCATCCGCTTGACTTTATACCACTTAGGCTGCGGGTTGTAAGCACTGGGTTGTTATATCTATCTTGTACAATCGAATGTGTATATTTTAAATAGGCAAGTATTGGCGCAATGAACTGGAAAGGAGCAATAAAAAATACCCTAACCCACAAACTGATATATGGAAGAAAATATCTTAACAAAATCAGTATACAAACATTAAAATGTCGCGAGACATAAAATACCTACAAAATAGGTGCATGAAAGAACCAAAGAAAGTGGGCAAATAATTTATATGTTTAAAATCAAGTACCGGTATATTGGAAATGTCCAAAAGTCCAAACCAGGACAATGGGTCCACATATAGGGCAGCCTTCAATGGGAACTGAAACCGGGTTCCTAGGTCCTGAAGAGAAACACAAAGAAAAAAAAAAAAAGGCGCCTCTAGGTGTAGATGTAAGAAAACATTTTATTCAAAATCTTGTGTCAGTAGCACTCACATTTGGGAGATAGTCAGAAGGCATGTAAAATATCCATCAGAAGAGTAATGTCAGATCGGTCACAAGAACTCCTGCCTGTCTGCTGAGTGTTCTGCCTGCGTGTGGGAGGACACCGCTGAGATGTTATGCCGGCCGCGGTGATGACAGGGGAACAGAACGAGGCTTGAAGCGCAGATGAATAGCAGGCGAGGAGGAATGACGTCACTGGTAAGCGACGGGTTTCCTGGGCGTATGGGCTGCGGTGACGTGACAGCCGCGCCCCTTCGCCTTGATTTCTTGGATTATTATTTATCACCACACACTTTTGTACACAGTGCAGAGGACTCCTTCATATAATTTCTTCTTCTGGTTGAATGGTTTTAGCCTATAGCGTTAGGAAATTTTCTCTGTTGGTCAATTGCTCTTCAACTTCTCTGGTCAAATATTCCTGAGGATATTGGGTATTATTCATGACTTTTTTGGGAATGCCAAGACATTCACAAAGCAATTTTTTGTTTATTTATGTTTTATATAGTGACCCCTATATTATATGGTCCTGGTTAACTGAACTGGGCTGAAGGGCTGAAATGCTGAACCTCTGAGAGAGCATTCCCAATATTTAAGGGAAACCTGCAACAAATGAAATACCTACATAGACCTCTGTTGCTTACCACTCCTTCTAAAACTGCCATTGCCTGACTGTTATACTGGCCAGATAGCATAAATATTTTGAAGTTGTTTACACAGAACAGAGTGCTGCGTAAACTCTTGGCGCTATCTACAGTAGATCCTGTATAATAATAACAAGATTGCAGGCTGTGCTTAAAGTGATACTACAGTCTTGTTTTTTTTTTGTTAAAAATAACAAACATGTCATACTTACCTGCTCTGTGTAGTGGATTTGCACAGAGCAGCCCGGATCCTCCTCTTCTCGGGTCCCTCTTCAGTGCTCTTGGCCCCTCCCTCCTGTTGAGTGCCCCCACAGCAAGCATCTTTCTATAGGGGCACTCGAGCCGAGCTGCAGCTTCCTGTGTCCATTCAGACATGAAACTGTGGCTCGGCCACCCCTTCCTCTCCTCATTGGCTGACTGACTTTGATTGATAGCAGCAGGAGCCAATGGTGCCATGCTGCTGTCTTAGCCACAGAGAAGGGGAGTACCAGGTAGCCAATTCTCTTGCGCAAAATCGCTGGATCGAGATGGGGCTCAGGTAAGTAATAGGGGACAGCTGCACATTGAATGCATTAAGATAAAAAACCTTCTGACTACAACCACTTCACTTGGTGCATGTTTGTTACAGGTAGGAAACTCAATAATTGAAGCCTGGCGACTACATTTTCAGAAGGTTGGGTATTATGGCAGTTCTCATATTTCTCTCACTATAGGTCTCCTTTAATATAGTGCAGAACTGATTTATTTGGCTATCCCTGAAGAAATCCGTCTGTATCATTAATATTCATAACACACACTGTGGTCTTGGGCACTATGCAATTTTTTGAACATTTAGCTTAGCTGGTTGCAGCCTGAGATAAATCTAAACAGCACACTCAGAATAATGATAACGTCTTGTATAGGGGGGACTATACCTGCTTTTTAATTAGTTTGGAGTTCTTTAAATATGTCTTTACAGTCATAATTCTTCCTGTATGTATGAATAGTTATTGCTTATGAAAGGACTAGCCTACAGTGATTTGTTTCAAGTGGATTTTTGTACAGCACAAATTGTGATTTCTGAAAGTAATTATGCCTATTAATCTCTTGAAGAAGCCACAAAGGCCGTAATTTTACTTCCTACAAAAGATTCATTTATTTTAAGTGCTTTGGATTCAGTTAAGACACAGATGTAAAAATTATGTACAGATCTCTCCATCACTGCATGAGTTTGTGGTTAAGCTTTGTATTTCTTCGCTGTGTTATTTTGAAGTGTTGATAACATTTAGAAAAAAAGAATTATATTAAAGAACCTAAACTGGCTACTTATATAGTTTTTACATTGGAGGAACATATATTTTGAGAGGGGTACAACAACACCATAGCTAGAGAATGTGTAAGTTGTAAGTGTGTACTCAAAGCTTGAGAAGAAGCCAGTCCTTAACCACTTGCTGACCGGCTCACCCCGATATGTGTTGGCAGAGTGGCATGGGTGCGCAAAACCACATACCCGTACGTCGCTCGCGCCCACAGTGATCGGATTAATTGAAAAACTGATCAGTCTACAGGTCCAGGCCAATGATTTCTGGCCTGGGCCTGCTGATCGGTTCTGGTGCAGTTCAAGCTGGTGCGGTGGCTAGCACAAGTAGTGTCCCGCAGCCACCAAGAAGACAAAACACAGGCCTGTTGAGCCCATAGTGCCCTTCCTGCTGCATTTGCCATTCCTAATTGGGAGCCCACCACTTCTGCAGCACCCGTACTTTCCCATTCACTGGCCAACCCGGAATTCAGGTGGAAACAGTTGATTTTACATCACTTGGTTTTTATTCAAAAAGTCTCTATTTCCGTTATCACTGATGTCACTTCCGGTCCCATGGAATGCACGGCAGGAATGGCATTTTTACACCCACAGCTCCATTTTGAGGCTTGTTTTATGTTATTTGTTGTAAGTACCCACTCCCTTTTCACAATAAAACCTTTTTTAATGGTACTTCACTATCAGTTCCCTTCTGTTTTTACTTCTGGTTACCTGTTGTTTCTGGCTGAGAAACTCTATAAAGGAATTCTGGACCTGAAGACTTATCATCATATCCGCCATCCCAGGATTTCTTTACCAAGCTTTAAATGACCCACCAGACTGAAAAGCTGAGGGTTGTTCTGATCTGGTGAGTGGGAATACATGAGGGAATACATGAGGGGGTGTTGCACACCTGAATTTTTCTGAAGCACCTTACATTTCCTTCACTTTGGATTGGAGCACTTTTAGTCACTTTATTTGGACTTTATTTTCACTTATTGTATTTGGACTTTGTTTTCTTTTTGGTCAACATATTTCCACGTATTGTGTTTGCGAGCTCCATATTTATATTTATATGTTTTTCAAGTGATTAGCACTTTGTGTATAGCAGCTGCATTTTGAATTTTATTTCTTTGTTGTTTGATACACCATTAGCGCGAACGTATATATTTAGTATATATTTTCAGAATTTGTATGCTGGCCAATTCATCGCTGCTAATCCCCAGTTTACCCTTGCCGGATATTGGAGACCTATCACGGTCTCTGAAATTTAAGAGCTTTCTGGGCCTATCCCTCCTCATGGGCATAACTAAAAAGATTGATTTGCTGTCATATTGGTCCACTGACCCAATTCACCATATGCCTGTGTTCTCTACTTCCATGACCAGGGCTAGATATGAGCAGATCTTGCAGTTTATGCATTTTAATAACAATGAACTCTGTCGTCCTCGGGGTGACCCTGAATACAATCAGCTTTACAAAATTCGACCCCTCGTAAACCACTTCAACCAACAGTTTGCAGCCTTGTTTACTCCTGATCAAGTTGTCTGCGTTGATGAGTCCCTGATTAAGTTTTCTGGACACTTGTCATTCAAACAGTATCTTCCCAGCAAGCGTGCCAGATATGAGGTGAAGATATATAAGCTCTGTGACATGGCAACAGGCTATACATATAGTTTTATGGTTTACGAGGGAAAAGATAGTCAGGTGGAGCTGGTTAACTGCCCAAACTACATAGGGAGCGCTGGTAAGATTGTGTGGGACTTGGTGTCACCCTTATTCGGAAAGGGGTACCACTTGTGCGTGCCACTTTTTAGTCACTTGTTTGATCATGGAATTGGTGCATGTGGCACCATACCAGCTACTTGCCGGGGCTTACCCCAGCGGCTTGTAGATTCCCGTCTTAGGTTGGGAGAGAGCCTGCTTGAGAAGTAATAATTTGTTTGCAGTGAAGTGGGGGGATTCACAAAATGTTTTCGTTATGTCCTCCCTTCACGCAGATACGACAGTCCAAATTCCTACTGTGACATGTTGTGGAGAAACCCCTCTGTGTCCACGAATACAACCTTAATATGGAAGGGGTGGACCTTAACAACCAGTTAATGGCGCTGTAGTTAATTGCCCGTAAGACCAGACGCTGGTACAAAAAAGTGACTGTATACTTATTCCAATTGGCTCTGCTAAATGCTTATGTGCTATACAAAGTGTCAGGACGTACTGGATCATTCCTTAAATTCCAGGAAGAGACCATCACAGCCCTTCTGTTTCCAGATGGTGCTGTGCCTTACCTTCATAACGCAAATGCATTGAGCCGGCTGCATGGGAGGCATTTTTCGTATGTCCTCCCTGGTACCCCTACCCAACAATCACACCACAGAAGATGTTGTGTAGCAAGCACAGATATAGGCCTGACACCCGCTATTATTGTCCCTCCTGTCCTGGCCAACCTTGTCTTTGCATTGGTGAATGTTTCGAATGCTACCACACACTAGTGGAGTATTAGCATAGGGTACAGCATGGCACAGTCTAATGTACACTTTCACAGGGTCTTCAAAGATGCCATTGCATTTTGAGGAACCCCAACCTGAAACCATTATAGTTACAAATAAAAGTGTAAAAAAAAAAAAAATACAGTATTTATCGGCGTATAACGCACACTTTTTACCCCTGAAAATCGGGGTCAAATCAGGGGTGCGTGTTATACGCCAATAGCGTACCTCACCGAGCCGTCATGTCCTCTCCACTTGGCTCCTCGGCTTTCACTCAGCTCTCTCCATCACACACACACAGTCCCGCCTCCACCACCGGCATTGGACCAGTGTTCTGCCTATCGCAAGAGCCAATGCCAGAGGCGGGACTGTGTGTGTAATGTGAGAGCCGAGTGAAAGCCGAGGAGCCGAGTGAAAAGGATATGACGGCTTGGCTATTTCCTGATTTCAGGCTGCTGGAGAGGGAGATGGTGAGGCTGCAAAAGAATACATTTTAATATTGAAGGCATTTTAAAGGAAGACATTTTAATATTGAAGGCATTTTAAAAGAAGGCATTTTAAAGGAAGGCATTTTAAAGGAAGGCATTTTAAAGGAAGGCATTTTAATATTGAAGGCAGTTTAAATAAAGGCATTCATCATGCTGCATTGAGGACTTTTTTTGTGCTTTATTGAGGACAATAATCAGGCTGTATTGATTTGTATTGATTTGTTTAGGCTGCATTGAAGACTTTAATTAGGCTGCAGATGGACATTGATGGGCACTGACCCTTAATTTGCTTCAAAGTTGTTTATTTTAAAAATATGTTTTTTCCTAAAAATTCCCTCTTAAAATTAGGGTGCATGTTATATGCCGATAAATACAGTAAATAAATTTATAAAATGAAAAAAGACAAAAATAGTTTTATTGCTCTCTCTCTATTCTCTCTCTATTGTTCTCTCTCTACTGTTCTGCTCTTTTTACTATGTTTAATATGTTGCTATGTTTTATCAAGTTTACTTTTCAGGTATGTAATTATTTTATACTTTACTGTTTACTGTTTTTTATTGTTAACCATTATTTTATTTTCAGGTACACCATTCAGCTGCAGCACTGATTTATTTATCTTGACAGCAACAGCATTTGCTTTCACAATACGTAAATCAGCGACTCCAACACTGTAGGAGGTAATCTCACCATCACAGTTAAAAAAAAGAGCATATATGCCGAAGCATGGGGGCAGGGGTGGAGGGGCGAGTTGCCCCTAACATTAGGGGTGAATTTCCCCCATGCTTGAGCATATATATTTTACTTTATTTGCTTTCACGATACATAAATCAGCGACTCCAGCGCTGTAGAAGGTGATTTCACCAGCACAGTTAATAAAAACGGTGCATGTATGCCCATCATTAGAAGTGGGTGGATGCAGGGCGGTATTCTAATGGTGGGCATACCCACCGATCAATATCTATTTTTCGTTCAGCCTACAGGCTGCATGAAAAAAAGAACATTACAATATATGCCCAACAAGGACCAGCAATGTACTGGTATGTTGCTGGATTTTGAGTGGTTATACCAGAATGATACCTGCAGTTTTAGTTATCATCTTGGTATTGTTATTTTCAGCCAGTGGTCTGCTTTCATGTAAAAACAATCCTAGAAGCTAATTAGACTGCTTTTACAGGCAGTGGGAGGGAACGTCCCCCCCCCCCCCTTCGTCTTTCTTGGTTTTCTCGCACTCTCCTGTCTCACCGGGGAACCTGACAATGCAGCCGGTGGCTCCGACAGCTGACCATAGAGCTGATCAAATATCAGAATGGCTCCAATCATCTCTATGGCCTAAGAAACCGTAAGCTACGAGCATTTCATGATCTCGGTTTCCCCGGATATAAAAGCAGCGCCATTGGGAAATTGGGAAAGCATCTTATCACATCAATCTCGGTGTGGTCAGATGCTTTGAGGGCAGAAAAGAGACCTAGCATCTAATAGACTCAATTTTTTTTAAAGAGTACCTGTCACTACCTATTGCTATCATAGGGGAGATTTACATCCTCTGTGATAACAATAAAAATGATTTAAAAAAAATGAAAGGAACAGTGTAAAAATAAAATTAAAAAAGCAAAATAAATCATTAAAAACAAAAAACAAAAAGCACCTCTGTCCCCCATGCTCGTGCGCAAAGGTGAACGCAAGTGTCGGTCTCGTGTCATATGTAAACAGCAATTGCACCATGCATGTGAGGTGTCACCGCGAATGTCAGATTGAGGGCAGTAATTTTAGCAGTAGACCTCATCTGTGAATCTAAAGTGGTAACCTGTAAAGGCTTTTAAAGGCTTTTAAAAATGAATGTAGTTTGTCACCGTTGCACGGTTGTGCACAATTTTAAAGCATGTCATGTTTAGTATCTATGTACTCGGCATAAGATCATCTTTTATATTTTATCAAACATTTGGGCAATATAGTGTGTTTTAGTGAACTAAATTCAAAAAAGTGTTTTTTTCCCCAAAAAATTGCATTTGAAAAATCGCTGCGCAAATACTGTGTGAAAAAAAATTGTAACACCCACTATTTTAATCTGTAGGGCCTTTGCTTTAAAAAAAATATATAATGTTTGAGGGTTCAGAGTAATTTTCTAGCAAAAAAAAAATGTTCCCATGTAAACAAAAAGTGTCAGAAAGGGCTTTGTCTTCAAGTGGTTAGAAGAGTAGCCGATGTGTGCCATAAACTTCTATTGTTGTGCATAAAATACCAGGACAGGTAACCCCCCATTCCTCACTACCTATCACAGTTTCGGAGGCCATGAAATGCCCAGATAGCATAAACCCACCCCCAAATGACCCCATTTTGGAAAGTAGATACCCCAAGCTATTTGCTGAGAGGCATGTTGAGTTCATGGAATATTATATATTTTGCCACAAGTTTCGGGAAAATGACAATATTCTTTTTTTTTTTTTTTACAAAGTTGTCACTAAATGATATATTGCTCAAACATGCCATGGGCATATGTGAAATTACGTCCCAAAATACATTCTGCTGCTTCTCCTGAGTACGGGGATACCATATGTGTGGGACTTTTTGGCAGTCTAGTCGCGTACAGGACCCTGAAATCCAAGCACCGCTTTCAGGATTTCTAATGGCGTAAAATGGTGATTTTACTCTTCACTACCTATCACAGTTTCAGAGGCCCTGAAATTTCAAGATAGCACAAAACCCCCCAAAAGACCCATTTTGGAAAGTAGACACCCCAATGTATTTGCTAAGAGGCATGGTGAGTATTTTGCAGCTCTCATTTGTTTTGGAAAATGAAGAAAGAAAAGGAAATGTATTTTTTTTTCTTTCTTTTTTCAATTTTCAAAACCTTGTGACAAAAAGCGAGATCTGCAAAATACTCAACATGCCTCTAAGCAAATAGCTTGGGGTGTCTACTTTCCAAAATGGGGTCATTTGGAGGGGGGGGTTGTGCTGTCTGGGCATTTTTATGGCCTCGGAAACTGTGATAGGTAGTGAGGAGTGAAATCAAGAATGTACGCCCTTAGAATGCCTGAAGGCAGTGCTTGGATTTTGAGGTCCTGTACGTGGCTAGACTGTCAAAATGTCCCACACATTTGGTATTCCTGTACGCAGGAGCAGCAGCAGAATGTATTTTGTGGTGCCAGGACCAGATGGCTTGCACCCGAGGGTACTTAGGGAACTTAGTCAAGTAATTACCAGACCATTGTTCCTAATTTTTACTGACAGTCTACTGACTGGAATGGTACCAGCTGATTGGAGAAAAGCCAATGTAGCACCAATATTTAAAAAGGGCCCAAAATACATCCCTGGGAATTACAGACCAGTTAGCCTAACATCAATAGTATATAATTTCTTGGAGGGGATGATAAGGGACTATATACAAGATTTTAGTAATGAGAACGGTATCATTAGCAGTAATCAGCATGGATTCATGAAGAATCGTTCTTATCAAACCAATCTATTAACCTTCTATGAGGAGGTGAGTTGCCATATAGATAAAGGAAGGCCCGTAGACGTGGTATATCTGAATTTTGCAAAAGCATTTGACACAGTTCCCCATAAACGTTTACTGTACAAAATAAGGTCCGTTGGCATGGACCATAGGGTGAGTACATGGATTCAAAACTGGCTACAAAGGCGAGTTCAGAGGGTGGTAATAAATAGGGAGTACTCAAAATGGTGGGTAGTGGGGTCCCCCAGGGTTCTGTGCTGGGACCAATCCTGTTTAATTTGTTCATAAATGACCTGGAGGATGGGGTAAACAGTTCAATCTCTGTATTTGCGGATGATACTAAGCTAAGCAGGGTAATAACTTCTCCGCAGGATGTGGAAACCTTGCCAAAAGATCTGAACAAATTAATGGGGTGGGCAACTGCATGGCAAATGAGGTTCAATGTAGAAAAATGTAAAATAATGCATTTGGGTAGCAAAAATAAGAATGCAATCTATACACTGGGGGGAACAGAAATTATTAGTCGGCTTATTAACTGCAAAATGTGCCACGTCCAATAATTAAATCATCGAGCAAGAAGAAAGTTCCCCTATTGGTGGACTTTAAAGGCACGTATATATGAATATAAGAGAAGATTTGTAGTATATAAAAAAAGCATTTATTCATTTCAGAGACATTTTTAAAAAAAATAAATATATATCAACAACAATGTGACTATATCAAACAATAAAAGGAATGCGGTTTATGCATATATACATATGTTGGACATTGATACCAATATATTTGCACCCAATACACTGGGGGGAGAACCTCTGGGGGAATCTAGGATGGAAAAGGACCTGGGGATCCTAGTAGATGATAGGCTCAGCAATGGCATGCAATGCCAAGCTGCTGCTAACAAAGCAAACAGAATATTGGCATGCATTAAAAAGGGGATTAATTCCAGAGATAAAACTATAATTTTCCCACTCTAAAAGACTCTGGTCCGGCCGCACCTAGAGTATGCTGTCCAGTTCTGGGCACCAGTCCTCAGGAAGGATGTACTGGAAATGGAGCGAGTACAAAGAAGGGCAACAAAGCTAATAAAGGGTCTGGAGGATATTAGTTATGAGGGAAGGTTGCAAGCACTGAACTTATTCTCTCTGGAGAAGAGACGCTTGAGAGGGGATATGATTTCAATATACAAATACCATACTGGTGACTACACAATAGGGATAAAACTTTTTTGCAGAAGGGAGTTTAACAAGTCTCGTGGCCACTCATTAAAATTAGAAGAAAAGAGGTTTAACCTTAAACTATGTAGAGGGTTCTTTACTGTAAGAGCGGCAAGGATGTGGAATTCCCTTACACAGGTGGTGGTCTCAGCGGGGGGGCATTGATAGTTTCAAGAAACTATTAGAAAAACACTTGAACAACCACAACATACAGGCATGTACAATCTAATACTACATATAATCACACATATAGGTTGGACTTGATGGACTTATGTCTTTTTTTCAACCTCACCTACTATGTAACTGTGTAATTCAATACATAGCCATTAATGTATTAACCGCTAGCAACAAAGTGAGTACACCCCTAAGTGAAAATGTCCAAATTGGACCCAAAGTGTCAATATTTTGTGTTATTAATTTCCAGCACTGCCTTAACCCTTTTGCGTAAGGAGTTCACCAGAGTTTCACAGGTTGCCACTGGAGTCCTCTTTCAATCCTCCATGGCGACATCACGGTGTTGGTGGATGTTAGAGACCTTGCGCTCATCCACCTTCCGTTTGAGGATGCCTCACAGATCCTCAATAGGGTTTAGGTCTGAAGACATGCTTGGCCAGTCCATCACCTTTACCCTCAGCTTCTTTATCAAGGCAGTGGTCGTCTTGGAGGTGTGTTTGGGGTCGTTATCATGTTGGAATACTGCCCTGCAGCCCAGTCTCTGAAGGGAGGGGATCATGCTCTGCTTCAGTATGTCACAATACATGTTGACATTCATGGTTTCCTCAATGACCTGTAGCTCCCCAGTGCCAGTAGTGCTCATGCCACTGCCACCACCATGCTTGATTGTAGGCAAGACACATTTGTCTTTGTACTCCTCATCTGGTTGCCGCCACACACACTTGACACCATCTGAACCAAATAAGTTTATCTTGGTCTCATCAGACCACAGGACTTGGTTCCAGTAATCAATGTCCTTAGTCTGCTTGTCTTCAATAAACTGTTTGCGGGCTTTCTTGTGCATCATCTTTAAAAGAGGCTTCCTTCTGGGATGACATCCATGCAGACCAATTTGATGCAGTGCGGGGCATATGGTCTGAGCACTGACAGGCTTACCCCCTCACCCCTTCAACCTCTGCAGCAATGCTGACAGCACTTATACGTCTATTTACCAAAGACAACCGCTGGATATGACGCTGAACACGTGCACGTTCTTTGGTGGACCATGGTGAGGCCTGTTCTGAGTGGAACCTGTCCTGTCAAACCGCTGTATGGTCTTGGCTACTGTGCTGCAGCTCAGTTTCAGGGTCTTGACTATCTTCTTATAGCCTAGGCCATCTTTATGTAGAGCAACAATTCTTTTTTTCAGATCCTCAGAGAGTTCTTTGCCATGAGGTGCCATGTTGAACTTCCAGTGACCAGTGTGAAAGAGCGATAACATCAAATTTAACACACCTGCTCCCCATTCACACCTGAGACCTTGTAACACTAACAAGTCACATGACACCGGGTAGGGAAAATGGCTAATTGGGCCCAATTTAGACATTTTCACTTAGGGGTGTACTCACTTCTGTTGCCAGAGGTTTAGCTAATAATGACTGTGTGAGTTGCATAATAGGTGAGGTTGAAAAAAGATACAAGTTCATCAAGTCCAACCTATGTGTGTGATTATATGAAAGAAAGGGGAGTTAAGATCTGGACTGACCACTCAAACCACCTCCATCCCTGAATACATAGAAACATGGGGGGGAGATCGCCCTGGGACTTTGAATGAGGTGGAAGAGATTAGGCACACATACGTAACAGTGTAATAAAATAATTTTATTATTTACAGAATGCTGCAACCAATGGGAATAGCAATAAGTGTGCATTACCCGGCATAGTGGCCAAGTTATCAGCAATAGCAAAAGACAAAACATCAATCATTACACATAGTGCATATCTATGAGACAAGAGTACAATACATAATGAATAGCTGCATCAGTTGGGAGGCATACAGAGTAACAAATGGGTGAATTGTTTCATACATGGATAAGGTAATATGTGAATGATATACCCACAACATAACAACCCAACAGTAAAAGGCATGTAAAGAGCATCGATGGTGCCCTACGCGTTTCGCGAGTCCCAGCTCGCTCTTCAGGGGCAGATGCGTCAATATAATATCTGAAACAAGACATGATAGGGTAAATGGGTATATAGGGGGATGGATGAGAGGGTAGAAATAGGGGGAGTATGGTAGTTGGTGGAAGAGGTCAAGGAAGTAGGAGACCTCCTACTTACCACTCCACTGGGTTGGGTCACCGAGCGTTGATGCCAAAACGGTGATGAAAGGAAGTCCAGCTCGGGAGCTGAGGGGGCTCAGCGAACGGAAACCACAAGTGGGGGAAACCAGATGCATGGCAGCGGCTGCTTGGGGCATATGATGAAGGATGTACAGTGTAGCCCGAAAGCGTATCTACAAAATATATATGTAATGAAATGTATATAGAGATACATAAGTCTCAAACATATACAAATAGTAAGTATGTTCAAAAAGAGTGAACTGGTCTGCACTATAACATAATGACCCAAGGGGATGGCCAAGGGTGTAGGTAGGGAGGCTGTGGGGTAAAGTAAAAAATAAAAAATAATGAAAAAAATATGTATGTATAATGCATATTACAAATAAGGATGAGCTGAAAATAATGAAGGAAGAAAAAGATAATATAGATGTAGAAAAGGTAATGGGAATAGAGTAGACAATCTCTATGTAGTATGGAGGATAAATGTCACACATGTAGTGAGTGTGGAAAATAGAGAATACCTGGTGGAAATTGAAGCAACTCCAAACTGGACAGTGCCCTCCCAAGTCTAATAACTGTAGCGTCAAACCAGTAAGAATCAAATATGACTAATATAGCCCGAAAGCATATCTAAAAAATATATATATAATGAATTGTATATAGAGATATGTAAGTCTCAAACATATACATATATTAACTATATTCACAAAGAGTAAACTGGTCTGCACTAAAACAAAATGACCCAAAGGGATAGCCAAGGGTGTAGGTAGGGAGGCTGTGGGGTAAAGTAAAAAATAATAAAAAATATAATGCATATTACAAATAAGGATGAGCTAGCAATAATGAAGAAAAAAGGATAGTTAAGATGTAGGAATTGTAATGGGAATAGAGTAGACCATCTCTATGTAGTGAGAAGGATGCAAGACACACACGTGGTGAGTGTGGAGAGTAAAAAAATACCTGGTCAGAATTGAAGCAACCCCAAGCTGAACGGTGCACTCCCAAGTCTAATAACCGTAGCGTCAGACCAGTAAGGATCAGATGTGACCAGCAGCCGCGCCATGCGTCCTGATAAACCCACAATGGATCAAAACGCTCCGCCCCCAGTGTCATGTACAGAGGCGACGGGCCGGCGTCATAAACGTCGGCCGTTCAGGGAGGCGTGTACAAACAGGCACCGTCCCTGCCTCCGGGATGTTCCACACAGCCCACAACTGGAGTCAAAGACGTCACAGAGTGGGCGTGGAAAACATGACGCCGAAGTGCAGGTGGCCAAGCCCGTCCCGGAGGGCAGACGAGGACAGCAGGAGGTAGGAGGTACCTCCCTGGTGCACAACGCAGCTCCCGAGCTGGACAAACAACAACACCCCCAAGGCAAAAAACGAAGGGGAACCCCACCCACCGAAGTGTGCCCCTGAGGGGTAGCGGAAGTGAAACCCAACTGAGCAGAAAATAATATAAAAGCACTAGGTATGCAAATGAGTAGTGGCCAATAGTCAAAACAGACCAAAACAATGGGCATTTTTGGGTGTCTACCACCCTGGTAATACGAAAGAAAGGGGAGTTAAGATCTGGACTGACCACTCAAACCACCTCCATCCCTGAATACATAGAAACATGGGGGGGAGATCGCCCTGGGACTTTGAATGAGGTGGAAGAGATTAGGCACACATACGTAACAGTGTAATAAAATAATTTTATTATTTACAGAATGCTGCAACCAATGGGAATAGCAATAAGTGTGCATTACCCGGCATAGTGGCCAAGTTATCAGCAATAGCAAAAGACAAAACATCAATCATTACACATAGTGCATATCTATGAGACAAGAGTACAATACATAATGAATAGCTGCATCAGTTGGGAGGCATACAGAGTAACACATGGGTGAATTGTTTCATACATGGATAAGGTAATATGTGAATGATATACCCACAACATAACAACCCAACAGTAAAAGGCATGTAAAGAGCATCGATGGTGCCCTACGCGTTTCGCGAGTCCCAGCTCGCTCTTCAGGGGCAGATGCGTCAATATAATATCTGAAACAAGACATGATAGGGTAAATGGGTATATAGGGGGATGGATGAGAGGGTAGAAATAGGGGGAGTATGGTAGTTGGTGGAAGAGGTCAAGGAAGTAGGAGACCTCCTACTTACCACTCCACTGGGTTGGGTCACCGAGCGTTGATGCCAAAACGGTGATGAAAGGAAGTCCAGCTCGGGAGCTGAGGGGGCTCAGCGAACGGAAACCACAAGTGGGGGAAACCAGATGCATGGCAGCGGCTGCTTGGGGCATATGATGAAGGATGTACAGTGTAGCCCGAAAGCGTATCTACAAAATATATATGTAATGAAATGTATATAGAGATACATAAGTCTCAAACATATACAAATAGTAAGTATGTTCAAAAAGAGTGAACTGGTCTGCACTATAACATAATGACCCAAGGGGATGGCCAAGGGTGTAGGTAGGGAGGCTGTGGGGTAAAGTAAAAAATAAAAAATAATGAAAAAAATATGTATGTATAATGCATATTACAAATAAGGATGAGCTGAAAATAATGAAGGAAGAAAAAGATAATATAGATGTAGAAAAGGTAATGGGAATAGAGTAGACAATCTCTATGTAGTATGGAGGATAAATGTCACACATGTAGTGAGTGTGGAAAATAGAGAATACCTGGTGGAAATTGAAGCAACCCCAAACTGGACAGTGCCCTCCCAAGTCTAATAACTGTAGCGTCAAACCAGTAAGAATCAAATATGACTAATATAGCCCGAAAGCATATCTAAAAAATATATATATAATGAATTGTATATAGAGATATGTAAGTCTCAAACATATACATATATTAACTATATTCACAAAGAGTAAACTGGTCTGCACTAAAACAAAATGACCCAAAGGGATAGCCAAGGGTGTAGGTAGGGAGGCTGTGGGGTAAAGTAAAAAATAATAAAAAATATAATGCATATTACAAATAAGGATGAGCTAGCAATAATGAAGAAAAAAGGATAGTTAAGATGTAGGAATTGTAATGGGAATAGAGTAGACCATCTCTATGTAGTGAGAAGGATGCAAGACACACACGTGGTGAGTGTGGAGAGTAAAAAAATACCTGGTCAGAATTGAAGCAACCCCAAGCTGAACGGTGCACTCCCAAGTCTAATAACCGTAGCGTCAGACCAGTAAGGATCAGATGTGACCAGCAGCCGCGCCATGCGTCCTGATAAACCCACAATGGATCCAAACGCTCCGCCCCCAGCGTCATGTACGGAGGCGACGGACCGGCGTCATAAACGTCGGCCGTTCAGGGAGGCGTGTACAAACAGGCACCGTCCCTGCCTCCGGGATGTTCCACACAGCCCACAACTGGAGTCAAAGACGTCACAGAGTGGGCGTGGAAAACATGACGCCGAAGTGCAGGTGGCCAAGCCCGTCCCGGAGGGCAGACGAGGACAGCAGGAGGTAGGAGGTACCTCCCTGGTGCACAACGCAGCTCCCGAGCTGGACAAACAACAACACCCCCAAGGCAAAAAACGAAGGGGAACCCCACCCACCGAAGTGTGCCCCTGAGGGGTAGCGGAAGTGAAACCCAACTGAGCAGAAAATAATATAAAAGCACTAGGTATGCAAATGAGTAGTGGCCAATAGTCAAAACAGACCAAAACAATAGGCATTTTTGGGTGTCTACCACCCTGGTAATACGAAAGAAAGGGGAGTTAAGATCTGGACTGACCACTCAAACCACCTCCATCCCTGAATACATAGAAACATGGGGGGGAGATCGCCCTGGGACTTTGAATGAGGTGGAAGAGATTAGGCACACATACGTAACAGTGTAATAAAATAATTTTATTATTTACAGAATGCTGCAACCAATGGGAATAGCAATAAGTGTGCATTACCCGGCATAGTGGCCAAGTTATCAGCAATAGCAAAAGACAAAACATCAATCATTACACATAGTGCATATCTATGAGACAAGAGTACAATACATAATGAATAGCTGCATCAGTTGGGAGGCATACAGAGTAACAAATGGGTGAATTGTTTCATACATGGATAAGGTAATATGTGAATGACACCAACTACCATACTCCCCCTATTTCTACCCTCTCATCCATCCCCCTATATACCCATTTACCCTATCATGTCTTGTTTCAGATATTATATTGACGCATCTGCCCCTGTTGAGCGAGCTGGGACTCGCGAAACGCGTAGGGCACCATCGATGCTCTTTACATGCCTTTTACTGTTGGGTTGTTATGTTGTGGGTATATCATTCACATATTACCTTATCCATGTATGAAACAATTCACCCATTTGTTACTCTGTATGCCTCCCAACTGATGCAGCTATTCATTATGTATTGTACTCTTGTCTCATAGATATGCACTATGTGTAATGATTGATGTTTTGTCTTTTGCTATTGCTGATAACTTGGCCACTATGCCGGGTAATGCACACTTATTGCTATTCCCATTGGTTGCAGCATTCTGTAAATAATAAAATTATTTTATTACACTGTTACGTATGTATGCCTAATCTCTTCCACCTCATTCAAAGTCCCAGGGCGATCTCCCCCCCATGTTTCTATGTATTCAGGGATGGAGGTGGTTTGAGTGGTCAGTCCAGATCTTAACTCCCCTTTCTTTCGTATTACCAGGGTGGTAGACACCCAAAAATGCCCATTGTTTTGGTCTGTTTTGACTATTGGCCACTACTCATTTGCATACCTAGTGCTTTTATATTATTTTCTGCTCAGTTGGGTTTCACTTCCGCTACCCCTCAGGGGCACACTTCGGTGGGTGGGGTTCCCCTTCGTTTTTTGCCTTGGGGGTGTTGTTGTTTGTCCAGCTCGGGAGCTGCGTTGTGCACCAGGGAGGTACCTCCTACCTCCTGCTGTCCTCGTCTGCCCTCCGGGACGGGCTTGGCCACCTGCACTTCGGCGTCATGTTTTCCACGCCCACTCTGTGACGTCTTTGACTCCAGTTGTGGGCTGTGTGGAACATCCCGGAGGCAGGGACGGTGCCTGTTTGTACACGCCTCCCTGAACGGCCGACGTTTATGACGCCGGTCCGTCGCCTCCGTACATGACGCTGGGGGCGGAGCGTTTGGATCCATTGTGGGTTTATCAGGACGCATGGCGCGGCTGCTGGTCACATCTGATCCTTACTGGTCTGACGCTACGGTTATTAGACTTGGGAGTGCACCGTTCAGCTTGGGGTTGCTTCAATTCTGACCAGGTATTTTTTTACTCTCCACACTCACCACGTGTGTGTCTTGCATCCTTCTCACTACATAGAGATGGTCTACTCTATTCCCATTACAATTCCTACATCTTAACTATCCTTTTTTCTTCATTATTGCTAGCTCATCCTTATTTGTAATATGCATTATATTTTTTATTATTTTTTACTTTACCCCACAGCCTCCCTACCTACACCCTTGGCTATCCCTTTGGGTCATTTTGTTTTAGTGCAGACCAGTTTACTCTTTGTGAATATAGTTAATATATGTATATGTTTGAGACTTACATATCTCTATATACAATTCATTATATATATATTTTTTAGATATGCTTTCGGGCTATATTAGTCATATTTGATTCTTACTGGTTTGACGCTACAGTTATTAGACTTGGGAGGGCACTGTCCAGTTTGGGGTTGCTTCAATTTCCACCAGGTATTCTCTATTTTCCACACTCACTACATGTGTGACATTTATCCTCCATACTACATAGAGATTGTCTACTCTATTCCCATTACCTTTTCTACATCTATATTATCTTTTTCTTCCTTCATTATTTTCAGCTCATCCTTATTTGTAATATGCATTATACATACATATTTTTTTCATTATTTTTTATTTTTTACTTTACCCCACAGCCTCCCTACCTACACCCTTGGCCATCCCCTTGGGTCATTATGTTATAGTGCAGACCAGTTCACTCTTTTTGAACATACTTACCATTTGTATATGTTTGAGACTTATGTATCTCTATATACATTTCATTACATATATATTTTGTAGATACGCTTTCGGGCTACACTGTACATCCTTCATCATATGCCCCAAGCAGCCGCTGCCATGCATCTGGTTTCCCCCACTTGTGGTTTCCGTTCGCTGAGCCCCCTCAGCTCCCGAGCTGGACTTCCTTTCATCACCGTTTTGGCATCAACGCTCGGTGACCCAACCCAGTGGAGTGGTAAGTAGGAGGTCTCCTACTTCCTTGACCTCTTCCACCAACTACCATACTCCCCCTATTTCTACCCTCTCATCCATCCCCCTATATACCCATTTACCCTATCATGTCTTGTTTCAGATATTATATTGACGCATCTGCCCCTGAAGAGCGAGCTGGGACTCGCGAAACGCGTAGGGCACCATCGATGCTCTTTACATGCCTTTTACTGTTGGGTTGTTATGTTGTGGGTATATCATTCACATATTACCTTATCCATGTATGAAACAATTCACCCATTTGTTACTCTGTATGCCTCCCAACTGATGCAGCTATTCATTATGTATTGTACTCTTGTCTCATAGATATGCACTATGTGTAATGATTGATGTTTTGTCTTTTGCTATTGCTGATAACTTGGCCACTATGCCAGGTAATGCACACTTATTGCTATTCCCATTGGTTGCAGCATTCTGTAAATAATAAAATTATTTTATTACACTGTTACGTATGTGTGCCTAATCTCTTCCACCTCATTCAAAGTCCCAGGGCGATCTCCCCCCCATGTTTCTATGTATTCAGGGATGGAGGTGGTTTGAGTGGTCAGTCCAGATCTTAACTCCCCTTTCTTTCGTATTACCAGGGTGGTAGACACCCAAAAATGCCCATTGTTTTGGTCTGTTTTGACTATTGGCCACTACTCATTTGCATACCTAGTGCTTTTATATTATTTTCTGCTCAGTTGGGTTTCACTTCCGCTACCCCTCAGGGGCACACTTCGGTGGGTGGGGTTCCCCTTCGTTTTTTGCCTTGGGGGTGTTGTTGTTTGTCCAGCTCGGGAGCTGCGTTGTGCACCAGGGAGGTACCTCCTACCTCCTGCTGTCCTCGTCTGCCCTCCGGGACGGGCTTGGCCACCTGCACTTCGGCGTCATGTTTTCCACGCCCACTCTGTGACGTCTTTGACTCCAGTTGTGGGCTGTGTGGAACATCCCGGAGGCAGGGACGGTGCCTGTTTGTACACGCCTCCCTGAACGGCCGACGTTTATGACGCCGGTCCGTCGCCTCCGTACATGACGCTGGGGGCGGAGCGTTTGGATCCATTGTGGGTTTATCAGGACGCATGGCGCGGCTGCTGGTCACATCTGATCCTTACTGGTCTGACGCTACGGTTATTAGACTTGGGAGTGCACCGTTCAGCTTGGGGTTGCTTCAATTCTGACCAGGTATTTTTTTACTCTCCACACTCACCACGTGTGTGTCTTGCATCCTTCTCACTACATAGAGATGGTCTACTCTATTCCCATTACAATTCCTACATCTTAACTATCCTTTTTTCTTCATTATTGCTAGCTCATCCTTATTTGTAATATGCATTATATTTTTTATTATTTTTTACTTTACCCCACAGCCTCCCTACCTACACCCTTGGCTATCCCTTTGGGTCATTTTGTTTTAGTGCAGACCAGTTTACTCTTTGTGAATATAGTTAATATATGTATATGTTTGAGACTTACATATCTCTATATACAATTCATTATATATATATTTTTTAGATATGCTTTCGGGCTATATTAGTCATATTTGATTCTTACTGGTTTGACGCTACAGTTATTAGACTTGGGAGGGCACTGTCCAGTTTGGGGTTGCTTCAATTTCCACCAGGTATTCTCTATTTTCCACACTCACTACATGTGTGACATTTATCCTCCATACTACATAGAGATTGTCTACTCTATTCCCATTACCTTTTCTACATCTATATTATCTTTTTCTTCCTTCATTATTTTCAGCTCATCCTTATTTGTAATATGCATTATACATACATATTTTTTTCATTATTTTTTATTTTTTACTTTACCCCACAGCCTCCCTACCTACACCCTTGGCCATCCCCTTGGGTCATTATGTTATAGTGCAGACCAGTTCACTCTTTTTGAACATACTTACTATTTGTATATGTTTGAGACTTATGTATCTCTATATACATTTCATTACATATATATTTTGTAGATACGCTTTCGGGCTACACTGTACATCCTTCATCATATGCCCCAAGCAGCCGCTGCCATGCATCTGGTTTCCCCCACTTGTGGTTTCCGTTCGCTGAGCCCCCTCAGCTCCCGAGCTGGACTTCCTTTCATCACCGTTTTGGCATCAACGCTCGGTGACCCAACCCAGTGGAGTGGTAAGTAGGAGGTCTCCTACTTCCTTGACCTCTTCCACCAACTACCATACTCCCCCTATTTCTACCCTCTCATCCATCCCCCTATATACCCATTTACCCTATCATGTCTTGTTTCAGATATTATATTGACGCATCTGCCCCTGAAGAGCGAGCTGGGACTCGCGAAACGCGTAGGGCACCATCGATGCTCTTTACATGCCTTTTACTGTTGGGTTGTTATGTTGTGGGTATATCATTCACATATTACCTTATCCATGTATGAAACAATTCACCCATTTGTTACTCTGTATGCCTCCCAACTGATGCAGCTATTCATTATGTATTGTACTCTTGTCTCATAGATATGCACTATGTGTAATGATTGATGTTTTGTCTTTTGCTATTGCTGATAACTTGGCCACTATGCCGGGTAATGCACACTTATTGCTATTCCCATTGGTTGCAGCATTCTGTAAACAATAAAATTATTTTATTACACTGTTACGTATGTGTGCCTAATCTCTTCCACCTCATTCAAAGTCCCAGGGCGATCTCCCCCCCATGTTTCTATGTATTCAGGGATGGAGGTGGTTTGAGTGGTCAGTCCAGATCTTAACTCCCCTTTCTTTCGTATTACCAGGGTGGTAGACACCCAAAAATGCCCATTGTTTTGGTCTGTTTTGACTATTGGCCACTACTCATTTGCATACCTAGTGCTTTTATATTATTTTCTGCTCAGTTGGGTTTCACTTCCGCTACCCCTCAGGGGCACACTTCGGTGGGTGGGGTTCCCCTTCGTTTTTTGCCTTGGGGGTGTTGTTGTTTGTCCAGCTCGGGAGCTGCGTTGTGCACCAGGGAGGTACCTCCTACCTCCTGCTGTCCTCGTCTGCCCTCCGGGACGGGCTTGGCCACCTGCACTTCGGCGTCATGTTTTCCACGCCCACTCTGTGACGTCTTTGACTCCAGTTGTGGGCTGTGTGGAACATCCCGGAGGCAGGGACGGTGCCTGTTTGTACACGCCTCCCTGAACGGCCGACGTTTATGACGCCGGTCCGTCGCCTCCGTACATGACGCTGGGGGCGGAGCGTTTGGATCCATTGTGGGTTTATCAGGACGCATGGCGCGGCTGCTGGTCACATCTGATCC
Source organism: Lithobates septentrionalis (assembly GCA_037952835.1). NCBI lineage: Eukaryota > Metazoa > Chordata > Amphibia > Anura > Ranidae > Lithobates > Lithobates septentrionalis. The sequence continues at coordinate 696,736 of JBBDGP010000639.1, read as the reverse complement.
TTACTGGTCTGACGCTACGGTTATTAGACTTGGGAGTGCACCGTTCAGCTTGGGGTTGCTTCAATTCTGACCAGGTATTTTTTTACTCTCCACACTCACCACGTGTGTGTCTTGCATCCTTCTCACTACATAGAGATGGTCTACTCTATTCCCATTACAATTCCTACATCTTAACTATCCTTTTTTCTTCATTATTGCTAGCTCATCCTTATTTGTAATATGCATTATATTTTTTATTATTTTTTACTTTACCCCACAGCCTCCCTACCTACACCCTTGGCTATCCCTTTGGGTCATTTTGTTTTAGTGCAGACCAGTTTACTCTTTGTGAATATAGTTAATATATGTATATGTTTGAGACTTACATATCTCTATATACAATTCATTATATATATATTTTTTAGATATGCTTTCGGGCTATATTAGTCATATTTGATTCTTACTGGTTTGACGCTACAGTTATTAGACTTGGGAGGGCACTGTCCAGTTTGGGGTTGCTTCAATTTCCACCAGGTATTCTCTATTTTCCACACTCACTACATGTGTGACATTTATCCTCCATACTACATAGAGATTGTCTACTCTATTCCCATTACCTTTTCTACATCTATATTATCTTTTTCTTCCTTCATTATTTTCAGCTCATCCTTATTTGTAATATGCATTATACATACATATTTTTTTCATTATTTTTTATTTTTTACTTTACCCCACAGCCTCCCTACCTACACCCTTGGCCATCCCCTTGGGTCATTATGTTATAGTGCAGACCAGTTCACTCTTTTTGAACATACTTACTATTTGTATATGTTTGAGACTTATGTATCTCTATATACATTTCATTACATATATATTTTGTAGATACGCTTTCGGGCTACACTGTACATCCTTCATCATATGCCCCAAGCAGCCGCTGCCATGCATCTGGTTTCCCCCACTTGTGGTTTCCGTTCGCTGAGCCCCCTCAGCTCCCGAGCTGGACTTCCTTTCATCACCGTTTTGGCATCAATGCTCGGTGACCCAACCCAGTGGAGTGGTAAGTAGGAGGTCTCCTACTTCCTTGACCTCTTCCACCAACTACCATACTCCCCCTATTTCTACCCTCTCATCCATCCCCCTATATACCCATTTACCCTATCATGTCTTGTTTCAGATATTATATTGACGCATCTGCCCCTGAAGAGCGAGCTGGGACTCGCGAAACGCGTAGGGCACCATCGATGCTCTTTACATGCCTTTTACTGTTGGGTTGTTATGTTGTGGGTATATCATTCACATATTACCTTATCCATGTATGAAACAATTCACCCATTTGTTACTCTGTATGCCTCCCAACTGATGCAGCTATTCATTATGTATTGTACTCTTGTCTCATAGATATGCACTATGTGTAATGATTGATGTTTTGTCTTTTGCTATTGCTGATAACTTGGCCACTATGCCGGGTAATGCACACTTATTGCTATTCCCATTGGTTGCAGCATTCTGTAAATAATAAAATTATTTTATTACACTGTTACGTATGTGTGCCTAATCTCTTCCACCTCATTCAAAGTCCCAGGGCGATCTCCCCCCCATGTTTCTATGTGTGTGATTATATGTCAGTATTACATTGTATATCCTTCAATGTTGTGTTGAATTATTTTGAGGGGACAGCAAAATTTGCACTGTTATACAAACTGTACACTCACTACTTTACATTGTAGCAAAGTGTAATTTCTTCAGTGTTGTCACATGAAAAGATATAATAAAATATTTACAAAAATGTGAGGGGTGTTTGTGAGATACTGTACCTAAGGCTGACACAAGGAAATTAACTAGCATGCATGTAGTTCTTTGGGATATCAAGCTACAAGTCCAGTGCCCAGTGCTGGTAGTGCTGGGGCATGAATTTGTGCTTTTTTTAATTCATAAAGTGTAAGACCAAAAACGCATTCAAATTTAAAGATGTAAAGCAAAATTTGTTGAATACTTGAAATGGGTAGAAGCTCCACCCAAAAAGGGGACGTGCCGCTTGTTTGTACCCTCTTCTCCTCCACTGCCACATTTGGCACTTTTTGGGGGGAGCAGGTACCTGGTTTTAATGGATACCCGCTCTCACTTCCTGATAAGATCACTGCGGTGATCTCCAAGTATTTCCAGACCCTCCTCCCGCTGCCTTCTGGGACACACACAGATGACCACTCAAAGAGCGAAGCACGACATGCCAACATCGCTGGATCCCTGAATAGGTAAGAGTCCTTATATTAAAGAATGTCGACTACCTAAGATTCCTTAAATTAACTGCAGTACCAACTGTAATTTACTGTGTTAATATTTTCCTAAAAAAATTACAACAGTGGTGGATAATTAAAATAACTTTAAAAACGCTTCCAAGAAGCCTTATATTAAATGACAGAAACTGAAGTAATTGAAATAATTGATGCCATTTTATTATACAGCTTTAAAAATTTAGTAAATTTATTTAATACTAGGACAGCTTAAACAAGAAAATGAATTACAATCATACAAAAGAGGACTTACATTAAGCTAAAAATGTCATTTGAATCCCCTTATATAAATTTATAAAATATAGTCACCATATCAAGCCAAGAGAATTATAACAATTTTGAATACTTTTTTTCTACTCAATAATTACATGACTTACTGTATAATTGCTCATATATAATATGTGCCAGACATTATCACATTATTAGGTAAAAAAAATGGCACATCATGATTAGTAAAATAGTGCTACCGATCGTCACGATTTGACATATTACCCCTTGCCAACAGCAATGATATCTCTGTAACTGTTGGATAATGTGGATAGGTGCCTTTTTTCTTCTATTAAAAAACAAGGTTCAGCCTGGATGTGGTGTGATTAACATGTGATTTGAAGTATGAGTGCAGTGCAAATTTGCGGTGCGATTTGTGCTTTACAGTTGCAATTCTAATTTTAATGTGATTTTGATAGGGGGAGAGGAGGGAAGGAGCAGGAGGAGGGGAAAAGTAAAATCTAGAAAAACAAAAACTGATGGATTGCATTACATTTGAACAGAGATGCGATTTGCCTGCAATTCCATTGAAGTCAATGAAGCCTAAAATCGCACTGCTCTGTGCTGAACACACATAATACCAATCTTTTAACTGCATCAGAATCACACTGATGTGAACAGCCTTCATAGAAAACAATGTTATTTCAATTAACATGCAAATCTATACGTTCTGGAATACATCTGAACCGCATCAGATTCGCATCAGTGTGAACCAGGGCTCAAGGGTCTATTTTAGTAGTGCATTTATTGGCACTTATTATGCTATAATCATTTAAATCAGCTGTCAATTTTACAACCGGGTTCAGATTTATGTCTCAGGAATTCAGAGTTTGCATGCTTCATGGATAAATATGTTGCAACAATATTATTGTTACAATACTTTGTTGTTTTATGTGGTGATCAAAAATGTTCTTTTGAGTTGCACTTATCAGTTAAACCAACTTTTTAAATATTTGTTTCTATTTTCCCTTTGTTAGCTCTCATGAACCCTTAACTTCCCTTTCTCTCTCTAGATATTTTTTTTTTACCATTTATATATGAAAACTTCATTTTATCACTGTTTAATTTGTCCCCTAATTTTTGCTGCATTTCATCATAAAATGCATAAAAATGAATTGCCTATTATCTGTGTATCCCAAAATGATGTGGTCTAGCACTAGGCTGGCATAGAGGAGGATCGGGGCTGAGAGTTGTGGGGTTGTGACAATGGGTCAGTGGTTAGTTAGCCAGTATTGAAGAAGAGAATTGGAGCAAACAATGAGGTATGCATAGAAAAGTGACCACTGGAGGCACACAGTAGAAAGAAAACAGTCATAGGAAAGAGGAACATAGATTTAGCAGGTAACTGGAAAAAAATTAAGTATAAAGAAAAAGGAAAATGCAACATTGATTTAAAGCAGCAACATGAGCTGTGTGTGAACTTAAAGTGATTCTAAATATTTTTTTAAAATAATAAACATGTCATACTTACCTGCTCTGTGCAATGCAGCCCAGATCCTCCTCTTGTAGGTTACTTGCTATGGGGTACTTGTGTGAGCCCACTCTCAAGCCACACTCTGTGTTTCTATTGACACACATAGCGCAGCTCGGCCCTGCCCCCTTACTGGCTGTGATTTTACAGCAGCAGCAGCTAGTGGCTGCTGCTGCTGCCTCAATTTCCAGTAAGAAGAGAGAGCATAAAGAGACGCTGCTCTTGTGCACAGCACTGAATTGAGATCATATTGTCATATTATATTGTATACTTAAAATAGTTTCACACATTGTTCTTGCCCACTCCTCAGGAATGCCAATGCATAGAGACTGAGCAACTCCCACCATTATGTGAGGTGGTTAAAGCCTGTGGTTTTTTGTATTACTGCAGAATATGAAAACCTTAAACCAGCCCTTTTAAAGATAAAGTGGGGATCAGGTTTTAAGAGTAATAGCTAGCAACAGAAACACAGTTAGCTGATTTGCTGCAGACACACCACAAGACATTGGAGGAAGCTACAACAGCTTCACACACACACACAAAGACACACACATCTGATTCAATCTTCATCTTAAGAATATAATTACAGTATTGATGTTATTTTTACATTTTGATATTGTTCTTGTAATATTTTGCTATTTTATTATAAAATAATTTTTTGAGTTTTTACACGAGAACGGAACATATTTTCTTGGAACTTTCCTCATAAATATAATTTAAAGAATATCTGTATTAATACCAAAATAACAGTATTTTAACAGTGGCGAGCCTTAGCCAGTTTCATTTTGTCCGAATATCGAACATTTTTGAATTATTTCTCCTTCCGCTTGAAGAGAGGGAAGATAAGCAAGACAAGCATTTATTATGCAGTCAAGCTTCCAGGAGAAATAGAAAGAGCAAATTAATTTTCGGCATCATCAAATTAATCTGGAATCATAGAATCATCAGAATTGGTGAGACGTTTGCGCACGTGCAAGAAAACTATTTCTTGATGACGTAATTTCCTGCCAAGAGAGGGAATGCGTGTTACATGAAGGAAGTCCATCCTAAATTGGTAAGTAATGAATTTCATTGATGAAATATCTAGTGAGAGTAAATTGGAATACAAAAATCTGTCAAAATGTGTTAAACATGATGAATTATGGTGTTACATGTTCAATGAATGCTTACAGGCTAATATTAAGATACAAAAATCAAAATGTACTTTTAAGAGATTCAGCAAACAGGTTAGAAATGTAATAAAGTTAGTTAAAGTTTTTGACACAATGATATTAGGAGTTCCTAAAAGGAATGTTGTTTGTACAAAAGGGAAAACAAAGACTCAGCAGGATAATAGTGTATGTGTTAATTGCCCAATTTTGACTGAGCGAATAGATGATTTGCAAAGTGCAATTCAAATAAAAGATATTCAGTTGTCTGAATTATAGAATAATGTAAAAAGAATTTGTGTAAATTCTAAAGCACAGTCAAGCAAAAGTTTAGAGATTAATGCTAGTGCAGACTCTAAACAGAAGTCTTTTGTACCAGATATGCGGTCTATAGAGATTGATACCAGGATCATGACGTCTTTCTTAAAACAAAATTAATGAATAAAGATGCAGTATGCACACAAAGTTTAAACAGACGAAAGCAAAATGGCATCAGAGAGTTGCCACGTGTATGGCCACACGCAGATATGGTGAGATACACGTCTCAGGCAGAACCAAAGTTTCAGAGCAGACAAGAAATGTTAGCTGCTTACATTGTAAGAAATGTGGCCATGTACAGAAAGAATGTTTAAAATATAAATTAGATTCACAAAGAAACACTTTGGAATTAGAAAATGAGGAAATTTCTGAGCAATTTATTCATCCTTGTCCAAACAATAGATTGATTGATGTGCCTTATGCCTCAGAAGTCAAACAGATCAGTACACTGACTGTTAATGACAGTTCATTCAATATGACAAACAATGCTGAGATCTCTCCAGATTATAATTGGCCACAGGAACCAATTTCATATTGGAACAATTGGTTAGATCACATAAAAGTCTTTAGAGTCAGACCAAAATTGATACAGGTTTGTTTAAAGATATTGAAATAGAAACTGAGGGGAAAGATCCTAAGCGCCAAATGCAATAGCAGTTGCCACAAGAATCAATAGATCCAGTTTCTGACATTGTACAAGAATTTTTACAACAAGAAATATTAAAGAAAGCACAATCAGTGGTAAATAATTGTATTTGGCCTATCAAGAATGCTGATGATTCGTATTGCTTATCAGTTGATTTAAGATCACTGAATAAAAACATTACAAATAGGGATGAGCCCAGTGTTCGAGTTGAACGCAAGTTCGACTCAAACATCGGGTGTTCGCCTGTTCACCAAATAGTGAACAGTTTGGGGTGTTTGCGGAAAATTCGAAAGACGCGGAACACCCTTTAAAAGTCTATGGGAGGAATTAAAAGTGCTAATTTTTAAGGCTTATATGCATGGTATTGTCATAAAAAGTGTTTGGGGACCTGGGTCTTTCCCCAGGGGACATGTATCAATGCAAAATAAAGTTTTAAAAACACCCGTTTTTTCGGGAGCAGTGATTTTAATAATGCTTAAAGTGAAACAATAAAGGTGAAATATTCCTTTAAATTTTGTACCTGGGGGGTGTCTATAGTATGCCTGTAAAGTGGCACATGTTTCCCATGTTTAGAACAGTCCCTGCACAAAATGACATTTCTAAAGAAAAAAAGTCATTTAAAACTACTCGCGGCTATAATGAATTGTCAGTCCCAGCAATACAGATAAAAGAAGTCATTGAAAAAAACAGCATGGGATCCTCCCAGTCCATTACCAGTCCCTTTGGGTCTGGTATGAATATTAAGGGGAACCTCGAATCAAATTTTTTAAAAAAATGTGTGGGGTCCCCCCAAATTCCATACCAGGCCCTTCAGGTCTGGTATGGATATTAAGGGTAACCCCGCGACAGAATTTTTAAAAAATGGTAAGGGGTCCCATCAAAAAATCCATACCAGACCCTTATCTGAGCACACAACCTGGCAGGCCACAGGAAAAGAGGGGGATGAGAGAGCAGCCCCCCTCCTGAACTGTACCAGGCCACATGCCCTCAACATGGGGAGGGTGCTTTGGGGTAGCCCCCAAAAATACCTTGTCCCCATGTTGATGGGGACAAGGGCCTCATCCCCACAACCCTTGCCTGGTGGTTGTGGGGGTCTGTGGGCTTATCAGAATCTGGAAGCCCCCTTTAACAAGAGGACCCCCAGATCCCAGTCTCCCCCCCTGTGTGAAATGGTAACGGGTACAAATGTACCCCTACTATTTCACAAAAAAAGTGTCAAAATGGTAAAAATGACAAGACACGGCTTGGGAGAAGTCCTTTATTAAAAAATAAAAATGTCCCACAAAGTCTTCTTCTTCTTCTTTTGCTCCACCGACAGACTGAAAAAAAATGGGAGGCTTCCGCTGTATGACGCGTCTTCGCTTTTTAAAATTTTTTAAATTTTTTAAATTTATTTTGGCGTGGAGTTCCCCTTAATATCCATACCAGACCTGAAGGGCCTGGTATGGAATTTGGGGGGACCCCCACACAATTTTAATTTTGGTTCAGGGTTCCCCTTAATATTCATACCAGACCCAAAGGGACTGGTAATGGACTGGGGGGATCCCATGCCATTTTTTTCAATGACTTCTTTTATCTGTATTGCCGGGACCGACAATTCATTATAGCCGTGAGTAGTTTTAAATGACCTGTTTTCCTTTAGAAAGGTCATTTTGTGCAGGGACTGTTCTAAACACGGGAACATGAGCACTTTACAGGCATACTATAGACAGCCCCCAGGTATGAAATTTAAAGGAATATTTCACTTTTATTGTTTCACATTAAGCATTATTAAAATCACTGCTCTTGAAAAAATTTTAAAACTTTTTTTGCATTGATACATGTCCCCTGGGGCAGAACCCAGGTCCCCAAACACTTTTTATGACAATAACTTGCATATAAGCCTTTAAAATGAGCACTTTTGATTATTCATGTTCGTGTCCCATACACTTTAACGGTGTTCGCGTGTTCGAACACATTTTTTGCCTGTTTGCATGTTCTGCTGCGAACTGAACCGGGGGGTGTTCGGCTCATCCCTAATTACAAATAACAAACCTATTGTTTCTAATTTAAATTTACCTGGATGCCAAGGCCAAAGTATTTTCTGTACTGGAAATCGCCAATAGTCTTTTTTCTATATGATTAGCTAAAAGCTGCCAATATAAACTTGCCTTCAGCTACAATAAAGAAACCTATGCATTCACTACAATAATTCCAGGATTGGACATTAGTGACCGTATAGTGCACGAGTGTTTAAAGAAAGTATTATCAAAATTCAGTAGACCAGAATGTATTTTCCAGCATGTGGACACGTTTTTGTTGTCTACACAGAGTATAGAGCAACATGTCATCTTTTGTCTGAGTTATTTACTCCGTTACAAACAGCAGGGCTGAAACTGAACACAGAGTCAGTTTAGTTGATGAAAAGTCAGGTTGCATTCCTTTATATGCAAATTAGTCATGGACAGAGACAGTTATCACAGGAAAAAGTTAGAATCATTTCTGCTATTCCAATTCCAACATCTTACAAGGCATTATATCAATTTTTGAGTGAAGTAAATCGTTGCAAAGAGTTTTTACAGAAATATGATGATAAAGTCAAACCATTATGTGATATTTTGAGACAAAAATATGTTATGTTTGATCAATGGGGTCAAACCCAGACAGATGCCTTTGAAATGTTGAAAAGGGATCTGCAGAATGCTCCTTCGTTGAATACTATAGAAATGTGTCTGTTTATTCCCTTTGTAATGCAAACTGATGTATCTGAGAATTCGATTTCAGTAACTTTGCCTCAATTTAAAGAAGGTGATCAGAAAATAATAGGCTTTTTCTCCAGAGGTTTGACAAACATGGAAAAGACCTTTGACACACATATTGTTAAGTGTTTATTTAGCAAAGTAACAGAAAAGATTGTGAGATATTACAGACACCTGATCTATCACTAAAACTTCTTTTAGAGAGAATAAATTCAGAAGAATTATATGACAAATATTGCCCATTTTCTACAACTTTACAATTTAAATATTTACAGGTAGATTTGGTAACAGAACAGCTATATTCACAAAATTATGTTTGTACAAATGTATTCAGAAAACCTGTAAATGGTATTTTTAGAACAAGTGCTTAGAGAGGCT